>VZQC01000717.1:176724-314224 GCA_009823505.1 Rhizomys pruinosus | reverse complement strand
AGTGTTTTATCTGCATGTACGCTAGTGTACCACATGCATGCAATGCCCTCAGAGGCCAGAAGAGGGAGCCAGATCCCCTGGAAACAATTATAGACCCTTGTTAGCCACCATCCAGGTGCTGCCTGGTCCCCCACACCTTTTCTGGGCTCCCACAGCTCTTCCAGCCCTGCACAAAGCACCCCTGCCTTCCCAGCATGGCGTCTTGAAGTGATGGATTCTGGGAAGCGGGCAAGTATCTCACATCTGCAGCTGCCCCTCTGTAGCAGCAATCCCAGGGGCTCCCAGCAGGTGCTCAGTCTTAACTTGCCGTGGCCATCCTGAAGTCTGGAGATGAACCTTCCCCTTCATAGGCAGAGGCCAGCTCTGGCTTCTGGCGTAGCCTTCAGTATAGAGCTTTCCCATCTCTGTGAATAGCGTTCTCATTGTGTCTTCTGATCCTAGCAGTAGGCCGAGTCCCTTGCAGATGGAGTCCCTTGCAGATCCTTGGACTCAAGGAGCACCCACCACCAGCTGACTGACCTGTGCCTGTCTCTCTCTTTGCCCACAGAAGAGTGTGAACCTGGCCCATGGGGCGGCTGGAGCCCCTGTACACACAACGGGAGGACCTGTGGCTCAGCCTGGGGCCTGGAGACCCGGATGCGGGAGGCTGGCTGGGCTGGACAGGAGAAGGAGACAAGCTGCCAAGTGCTGACCGAGTCCAGAAAATGTCCCATGCTGAGGCCCTGCCCGGGAGGTGAGCACTGGGCATGCAGGACTGCAGAGGGAAAACCCACTGGAGACATCTAGTGTCCTAGGGACAGAGATTCCACAGACAGCACCTGAAGAACATCAGAAAGGTCACTGGCAGCCAGCCCTTCCTGTGAGCTAAGCGTTGCCGAGTGCGGCTTCCGGGATGAGTCCCAGACATAGTAAGAAGACTGGGCTGAAGTCCGCAGACCCTCCACACCACTAGGACCTTGGAACACAGTCTCTGTTGGTCTGAGGGGGATTGTGGGGGGAGGTCCTGGGAAAGCCCTGGGAGGCGTGGCCTGTGGGTGCAGTGCAATGTAGTTCCTAACTGTAACTGAACACAGAAGAAAAGTGATGGTCCAACAAGCAGAAGCAGTGGCAAGTGGACCCTAATGAGGCAGAGTCAAGGTCACCATAGAGATGGGACCCTAGACTCAAAAGTGCAGAGAGGGAAGCTCTCAGCTATGTGAGGACAGAGCAGGACTGAATAGAGTGAGGGACCACCCTACAGCACCCTAGTCCCTACCCACTGAATGCTACCAAGACCCCCTTCACTGGGCAGGTGAGACCACTGTGCAGATTTCCAGGGGAGAGCATTAGGAACCATCAATTTGGGGCTGGAGAAGTAGTTCAGAGGTTAAGAGCACTGACTGCTCTTGCAGAGAACCTGGGTTCAATTCCCAGCACCCACATCGTGGCTAACAACCTTCCAGTTCCAGGGGAATTGGTCACTCTCTTCTGGCCTTAGGCATTACACAACATGGGTGCATTTAGCAGAGATTGAGGCAATACACTCATACACAAAACATTAAAAAATAAATAAAACATTAAAAAAAAGAACCACCAATTTAACCAGAAGAGGCCAAGCATATAGGTGGCAAGGTGTGAGGGAGGGTGTCCCAGCACAGAAGAGCAGTGTTGGGTGCTACAGTCACTTGATCTGCACAATGACACTGTGAAATAGGCATAACTGTCATCCCATTTCATGAGACGAAGGCCAAAGAGGTTGAGACACTTTCCCTACAGTCGCATAGCCAGGAATAGGTGAACCTGGAAGTCAAATGTTGGCTGCTAGAGCAAAGAAGACTAAAAGACCTGGGGCCGGCCGGGCCACTCAGAACACACAGCTAAGACATCGCAGAGGTGGGAGAAGAATCCATGTTCTCTCTCTCTTTCTCTCTCTCTCTCTCTCTCTCTCTCTCTCTCTCTCTCTCTCTCTCTCTCTCTCTTTCACACACACACACACACACACACACCCCAGGAAATTGGGCAGAGAGTGAGGCTGAGATGGGACTAGACTCCCCAAAGCCCTTTCCTCAGCCATAATAATATTATGAGCGGTGGCTGCCAACATCCACAAGGTGCTTGTGGTGAGCTGCTGTGCACTTAGTAAACACAACTCTGTGAGCTTGCAGACCTTCTTTCGTCAGCTTCAGCTCTAGCACTGCCTCTTCTGACAGAGTCCCAACCCCCCCAGAGTCATCTTCCATCATACTGTACCATGGCACTGTCCCCTCTGGGAAACAGTCCTGCTCCTTCTGCAGTTGAATGTGACAACTCTCCAGTCCTTAATAGAATGTGGTCTCCAAGAAGGGCAAGGTCGGCCTGACTTGTGTGCAGCTGTCTCTGATGCCAGAACAGGGTCTAGATGCTCACGGGTGGGATGAATAGATACATAGGTGGAGAATGGATGGGTGAGCGGATGAGTGGACAGGTATTTGGGCGAACAGATGGTCAGATGGGTAAGTAGGTGAGAGGTTGGGTGGGTGGGTAGGTAGAGGGTGATTGGATAGACAGATGGGTGGGAACATAAGTGGGAGGGTGCAGGGGTGAGTAGATGGGTAGGGACTGGATAAGTGGGTGGGCATGTAGTTTGATGAGTGGGTGGATAGATGGGGGCAGGGTATATAGATGGGAGGGTAGCTGGTGAGTAGGGGAATGGGAGGGTAGATAAGTGGCTGGGTGGATAGGTAGGCAGTTCAGTGAGTGAGTGGCTGGACGAGGGGAGGGAGGTTACATAGGTGAGTGGAAGGGTGCATGGGTGGAAAGGTGCATGGGTGGGAAGGTCCATGGGTGGAAGGGTGCATGGGTGGATAGGTGCATGGGTGGAAAGGTGCATGGGTGGAAAGGTTCATGGGTGGAAGGGTGCATGGGTGGAAAGGTGTAGGGGTGGAAAGGTGTAGGGGTGGAAGGCTGCATGGGTGGAAAGGTGCATGGGTGAAAGGGTGCATGGGTGGAAGGGTGCATAGGTGGAAGGGTGCATGGGTGGAAAGGTGCATGGGTGGAAGGGTGCATGGGTGGAAAGGTGCATGGGTGGAAGGGTGCATGGGTGGAAGGGTGCATAGGTGGAAGGGTGCATGGGTGGAAAGGTGCATGGGTGGAAGGGTGCATGGGTGGAAAGGTGCATGGCTGGAAGGGTGCATGGGTGAAAGGGTGCATGGGTGGAAAGGTGCACGGGTGGAAAGGTGCATGAGTGGAAGGGTGCATGGGTGGAAGGGTGCATGGGTGCACAGGTGCATGGCTGGAAGGGTGCATGGCTGGAAGGGTGCATGGCTGGAAGGGTGCATGGCTGGAAAGGTGCATGGCTGGAAGGGTGCATGGTTGGAAGGGTGCATGGCTGGAAGGGTACATGGCTGGAAGGGTGCATGGCTGGAAGGGTGCATGGCTGGCGGTGTGAATGGCAATGCCTGGGGGCAGCTAAAAGGCAGGCATAGGGGAACAACAGGGTCACAGAGCCACTCATCTCCCCCTCCTTCACCCCTCAAAGCTGACAAGGACCTAAGAAATAGTGTTCACACCCTTCCCCAGATGCCATCCTCACCTGTGGTCTGCAGGGTGCCTCTGAAGGCTTGGGTTTGGTGGGGAGCCTTTGAAGGTAGACAGCTGAGGAGTAATCCTGAGTCTGCCCTGCAGAGGGAAGAGTGAAGGGCCCCGACTCCTTGAGAGTGGACTGTTAACCCTGGAGAAACAGTCCTGCCCTGGCCTGCCCCGTGGCAAGCTCTGAGGCCTCTGAGTGGTGTTCTCAGTCCCAGGAGCACACAGCTCCCCAGGAGACTACCTGAGAGCAAGCAGCATATGAACTTGGCTTGGGTGTAGAGATCCTTTGTAAACTGGAAGTTTCATGTTGGCCACTGGTCACGCAGCCAGCACAGCACAGGTGTACTTCCCTAAAGGGAAGTCAGCACTGATTTAGAAACTCTAGAAACTCTGGACTCCTGGGCAAGTTGGTCCCCTGGTCAGCCTTTGGTCACCTCACCTGAGAAGACACTGATCAGGTGTTCATTCACCTTAGACATGCACTCCACTCCACCAGGGTTGGTGGGACACAGTGGGGCCTGGATGCAGACCTGGTCGGGGCTTGCAGGCAGGCCTCTGCACACTGCGAATAGCTGAGGCCTCCCTCCCCAACTGTCAAATGGGAGAGAAACTACAGCTTCCACCCAGCCGGATCTACTCCCCTTACTCCCTGGGTTGCTCTGGGCCACCTGGCCTGAATCCAGACACATCTGAACCTCAGTGACTAGGACTTTGGGTGTTGCTGAGGGCAGAGCCTGGCTGGAGGCAGGTGGGCAGGTGGGCAGGGGCATGGACTCAGGTAGATGAAGCTCAGTCTCCAGCAGAAAGCCTTATAAACAGTGAGGTCGCTCATGTGTAGGGGATTATGGGGATCCCATGAGCCCACCCTAAGTCTTGACTGAGGTGCCAACTCCTAGTAGTTCTCCAGGCCGGGCAGGCTGTTTCTCCCTCCAAAAGTTAGTGGCCTCTCACCCCATCTGAATCACAGGGCAACTTCACCTGTAGTCCCAAATCTAAAACAGGGTGACAGAGTCCAGCATCCCAGTTATGGTTCCTGACGAGCGCTTGCAGCATGTCCTCATCTCAGGACCTGCCTGGCCCTGTGGACCATGAAACAAGCCCTTTTCTCTCTTACAGAGAAAAGTCCAAGACAGGACAGCCAGAAGGGCCGCAAGGACCGCAAGGACAGGCGCCTGCGCAAGGACAGGAAGTTGGAGCGCAGACTGGACCAGCGGTTGCACCAGCCTGGCTCACAGTGACCGCCTTCCAGCCCTGCCATCTCCTCTCTGCCCTGGCTAGCTGTCTCCGTCCCTTCTGAGCCCTGTCCACGCCCTTCCCGCTTCCTGTCTTCCCCTTTCCTAGCTCTCCTTTATTCTTTATTCTACCTCCTTTTCCTCTCCTGCCTCTTTCTTCCTTTTAGGAGAATTCTCCTCTTTAGGAGAATCTCAGTGTGCCTTTCCTCTCCTGTTTTTCTCTTCTTCACCACCCCCTCCCCCAAACACACACTAAGAGACTCTGAGCCTGTGTTCTCCACTCAGTTTGCTCTACTCCTCAAAGAAAACAAACATTTTTTTTTCTAGGCCTTTCCGTGACCCTGTTCTGCCTCTACCTTTGCAAAGTTGCCATTCAGGAGGAACCAGGTCTTATGCATCTTAGCAAGTCCGGGGAGCCCCTGCTTCCAGACTGGGAGACCCCAGAACCAGAGCAGTGAGCTGCCTCCCAGTCAGTCCCTAGACACCATTCCTACAGCACAGCCATTGCCTCCACAGTGAGGCCACCAGAAAAGACTACAGGGTGTCCTGAGGCCCAGTCTGGGCACCTTACCCAGGCTGGTGGTGGAAGAGCCACGAGAGTTCCTTTGGCTAGACAGTGGCCTCAGGCCACTGGCACATCCTCCTGGACGCACATCCTCCTGGATGCACATCCTCCTGGACGCACATCCTCCTGGACGCACATCCTCCTGGATGCACCTCCTCACCCCCTCAGCACTACCCTCTGCCCTCCCTCTCCTAGCGTCTGTGACCTCCTTCCCCTTGACGATGCTCCCAACGCCCGGTAGGGACTCGTGCACAGTTCAGGTGGGCTGTTACTCCTGAGTGAACAAGGCTCTCCAGAGCCTCTTCCAGAGGCCATTAAAGCTGAATGGAGCTTATCGATGGTCTCACCCACTGCATTCACCATCTAGCACCTGCTGCCGGTTGTAGCCAGGGAGGAAGTAAGGTCAGAGAAAGTGACTGGGGTCTGCACTCTCTGCCTTCGCTTGGAGGTGACCCTGCTCAGTGCATCACTAAGTGGAAGTTTGAGGGTGGCTGGGAAAACAGTGGAGGAAATTATTGGCTGAGGAGTCAGAGGACGGCCCCCAATTTACTCACCCTCCACAGACACCCTGAGTGCTTTCTTTCACTGTGATATCCCCAACCCCAGGCAGCAAGGACACTGGGAGAGTCTTCAGCGAGGGCAAGCTGATAGGCAAGTCTGTCCTCATCCCTGCTGTGGGCCTAGGAGCCGCCATCTTTGCTGGGGAGGGCATCTCCACCTAAGGGTGTCTCTGATTTGCATTTACCTTCAGGTCAGCAGTCTGAGCCCTAGGACCTGAGGGTAGCTGGGTAGAAGGTGGCACAGGTGGAAGGGAAGCCCCACAGGATGAAATGTCACTCCCTAGGCAGGGACCCTTACACCCACACCCCACCAGGCAGGTGGGGGTCCCCAGCACCACCCCCTGAGCCCTGAGCTGTTCTTCTCCCTGGCTTTCTGCCGAGGATGGCTGGAGCCCTTCCTCACAGGTCCGGCTCCCAGCTTCGCCTCTGCAACCTCCCCTGTTGTCTTGAGGCCGCGCCCCCCAACTATTTTTTAAATAAAGAGAGAGAAATAAAAAAGCAACTCATGCGATCTTCTTGGACATTGGGTTATGTTAGGGAACACAGTTTACAGTTGAAGTGTCTAAACCACTGGGGCAGCTTCTAGAGTGCTCAGGCTGAGAGGGGTCAGGGGTCAGGGGACTGGAGACAGGCAGAGTTCAGCTGGAGTGCTTTCAAGATCCTTTCAAGAAGGGGGTTCACTGGCTGAGGCGATAGCTCGTACAGTAAAGTGCTTGCAAGGATGGGGCCCGAGTTTGATCCCCAGCACCCACCCTACTTATAAAAACTTCACGGCATAATGGCCTGCCCTTTTAATCCCAATATTAGGGAGACACAGAGAGTCAGCCTGTCCTAATCAGCAAGCTCCAGGCCAGTAAGACCCTGACCTGACAAGGCAGACCTTGTCCCCCCAAAAAGGCACCCAGCACCTGAGGAACAGTACCTGAGATCATCCTCTGGCCTCTGTGTACTTACACACACACACACACACACACACACACACACACACACACACGAGGGCTCAGCCAGAGGCAAAGGAGGGTCACACTGTTCCAACACCATTATTTCCCCTGAGTTAGATGCAGGCCAAGCCCCCCTTGTGCCTTGTGTTCTACCTGGCTTGTTGGAAGCCTAGAAGTCCCCAGGAAGGCGACAGCCTCACTGAGTCTACAGTACAGCTGGCTATTAGAGGCATGGCCTCTGCCTAGCTGTTACCAGCTACCTATGGGTCTGGCCCAAGCCATATTCCCCTTCTGGGCTTCATTTCCTCTTTCAATGAAGACTAGGTAAGGCTGGACCCAGCCCATTGCCTACATCTGGGAGGTCTAGCTGTGTGCTGGCAGGAGGGGGGTCTTCAAAACTTCAGCTCTCAGCTGAGCATGGTCCTATATGCATGCCTGTGCCTCCAGAATGCTGGGACTAAAGGACAGCTGGGTGTCTACAAGGAGACCCTGTCCTAAAACAAACAAATAAACAAACAAACAAAACCATTCAGATTCCAGAGTCCTGCCCCTGACCTACACACTGTGAGCAAGTTGAGAAGCAGATGGGAAACTTATTCCAGGATGAGCTGGGGGGAGGGGTGCCCAGAGTGTCAGAGGTCCGAGTCCACGGATTGACAAGGGCATGTTCCGTATGGAGTTTCTTGCTAAGATTCAGATCCCAGAACACCAGAGGCCCTAAATCCCACAGCTGTGACAGGACAGAGCTGAGTCCCAGGTCTGGATGTGCTCTTTCCCCTATGGGGTGGGGGACCTGATATTCTGTCCCTAACTGGAGGCTTTGGTTGATACTTTCAAAATATTTTTAATGTTTTCAAGTTTAAAAATAGAGCTGGCAAGTTGGTGGGCTGGCTCAGTGGCTGCTCCGGCAGAGGACCCAAGTTCAGTTCCCAGCACCCACATTGTGGCTAAATGGCCATCTATAACTCCAGTTCCAGAGGACTGGACACCCTCTTCTGGCCTCTGAGAGCATTGCATGACACAGGTGCCCTTGCATGCATGCAGGCAAAACATTCATACACTAAAATAAAAATAAATAAAAATAGAGCTCTCTCTGGGCCCCTGCTATAACCTCAGGTCACAGGGATCCATCCTGGCAAGTTCTGTGCCTTTCTGTGTCACCCACCTCTCCTGTCTTTCTGGAAAGGGAAGCACATCCTGTTGGGTGCTCATCTCCTGAACACCTCTTACACGCTAAGCTGGCAAGGTGCAGATGTGCTCAGAAGCTGACCCAAGCCATGGGGAAGGCCATTGACTGTGTGGAGCCACTTGGAATGATCTTATAACCGCAAAGAATGACACTTGGCTCCTCCCACTCCATTGCCACCGTGCCTGGCCTTCTCCAACTTCCCACCCTCTCTCCCCTCTTGGGTTCCCTACCCACCACCATTGGACTGTCCGCCCCACATCCGGCTACTAGAGAGGGTGCTGCTCAACCAGGAGCCAGGTAGTGGCCAGCCTGGCCACTCTACGAAGTGGGACACATGCTGCTGTCCTGGAAGGCAGAGAAGGGCTGCCTCCTACCACAGCTGAACATGATTTCAGAGACATGACTTTCACTGAAGCTCACAATGTCAGACTCCAGACCCAGATCCTAGGTCATTCCACACCCAGACCAGAACTCTGACTCAGGGGGCCACAGCCCAGATTCCCAGGAGAGTCACAATGACTGACTAATACAGATACCAGCTCAGGTGACAGGGAGCATCACAACTTGTCTTAACTTACAGAAAATTCCATTCATCCTATGAGATCCTTCTGACTTTGAAGTGAGTGTTCTAATAAAAACAGACAGCAGTGATGATGTCTCCTGTTTCCTTAGCAGCTACCGTGTGCTAGACAGAGGTCCTGAGAGCCTCATCTCCATGCCTCGGGCCTCTTGACTCATCCCCTCGATGCAGATCATAGTAACTCCAAACAAGTTTTCACTTTCTTTATCTACCTACCCACAACCCTGCCAGCCAGCTTACAGATGACACTGAGGCTTATCCAGATCCATGAGCCTCATCCACTCAGCCATTCAGTAAATATATATAAGGTGCCTACTCTATGCCTCAGACTGCAGAATCTGGTGACTAAGACCCGGACCTTTGTCCCCTGAGCACTGTCAATTGCAGTGATGTGAAAAGCCTCCCATGGAGGACAGGCTTTGGGAGGAGGGTCCACACTGGTCAGGGATCTCCCCCTATGACCCAGAGAGCCACTTACATGGGCTTAGAACAGAAGGCTGAGAAGATGTGAAGGCAACTCCCAGCCTCGGAAGCTGCCAGATCATAGACCACAGGCCGCTGCTCCCACCCCAGGCCACCGCCACTCACCCCGCCCCACAGCCTGGGGTTTCCATCTGCCTGTCCCCTTGAGGCAAAGCACACACGGCATGGCCTGAAGTGGAAGAAGCCATATGGTCAGTGTCAGGCCAACGGTTCCAGCCCCCAGCTTGGAGTCTTCCCAGCCAAGGCCACGCTCCTGTCAAGGGCTCTTGACACTCGGAACTCACAAGCATGATAAAATGGAGCTGTTTTCTGCTCTGGGCATAGGGAGGGCTATTTCCCAGGAGTATGCAGCTGGGTCAGGCTGATCCCAGCACCTGTCTCCTAGGGTGGAGGCATGGGAGCGAGATGGACAGGGCTACAGATCCCATGTCCACTCCGACCTAGCTGTGGGTCACAGGCAAAAACCTGCAAGCTCTGTGCCTCAGTTTCCTCATCTGTAAAAAGGGAGTGAGAGCAGAGCACAAGTGTCACTGAGAGGTGTCAACAATATCATAGGTGACAGAGGACCCGGGTTCGATCCCCAGCGCCCACATGGCAGCCGAGAACCATCTGAAACTCCAATTCCAGGAGACCTCCAGTTCCAGGGGAATCCAACGCCCTCTTCTGACCTCTGCGGCATTGCGCAACCCAGGTGCACAAACCTACATGCAGACAGTACATTCATGCACACACAGAAATAAATAAAATAAAATAAAAAATTTTTAAAAACTGTTAAGAAAACAGTATCATAGGTGAGAAGGGGTTTGACACATGAACTCCTAAGAAAAGGTTTCTCATCACCTAGTTTGCTTATTCAATCAACAAGCATTTCCTAAACACACCAAATAAGAAGCTAAGCCAGCCATTTAACATGGAAAACTAAACTTAAGTGAGTGCTTTATTATTTCCATTTCATTTTTTTTTTTAACAAACAGGTTCCAGGTCTCAAAAAAAAAAAAAATAAGCAATGGAGTAGGGTCATCAAAACTCTCCACCGCACAGCCGCATCGTGCACCAACCAGGACCATCTCCCACAGCGGGGAGCTGAGCCTGACGGGGCATCAATGGATCCAGCGCCCTGCTGACTTCCAGCTACCCACTCCAGCAGAGCAAGATGCATTCACATACCCCAGGGAAGCAAACAGCTACTCCCGTGGGAAAAGATGGCCCCTTCACTACACAGCACCACAGATCGCACCGCTGCTGCTTTTTACCTATCTGATTGGCAGAGAGGGAGAAGACTGACCACACAGGGGGACACTACATCGTGAAAGGGCATCATGGGGGGCCTTGTAATAGACAGCGTGGCTAAGTGACATGTTGCCAAATGAAGAAGCAAGCTGCCAGCACGGAGCGCAGGGTGAGCCGTCTGCAATGGGGCAGGGAAAGGCCGCCATGCGCACGGTGAGCATGAACCAGCCCTGAGTGAGAGAAGACAGCAGAAGCCCAGGCCTACGATGGTTCTGGGGAGCCGGGGCAAGGGTTGGGGCTGGAGGGGGGGCAGAAAAGGGTCCGAGTCCACTTTTGTTCTGTTTGACTATAGCAGAGGGTTCACAATATGCTACTTCGGGGCCAGTCTGAAAACTGGCCTTGAAAGCCCTTAATAAGGATTTCTAAGGACTCTGGCACAAATTCCAAAATGTAAGTTTTTCAGACTATGCCATGTGACAGGTCCTTGAGCCTAAGGAGAAAGCACTCTCCCACCCCAGTGTGGAGCCTCTTGATGATATAGTGTCAGCTCAGAGGGTGCCCCTGGCCACTGCTTCCCAGAAAGCCTCCTCCTGTCCACACAGGCACATGTCCAGCCCCAAGCAGGCCCGCATGCAGTGCTAGTGAGTCACAGTCCAGATGCCTGGTGCCCTCCGTTCCTCGGGCCTCCTGAAGTGGAGCCACAAAGCATGCCAGCAGGTCACAGGGCATGTCCTCAGCACTCCATCCAGCTGGCTGCTCGACCCTGAGCAAGCAACCTCATCCTGGGCTTCCTGGGTGGTAGAGGAAGCAACTCAGTGAAGTACGAACGTCGGGAATACAGTGGAGCTCAGTAAAGTAGTTCTTTCTATTGTCACTCCAACCAGCCTTTCATCAGATCACTGATCCCTTGACTGAAATCATACATCCTCCTCGGCATCTAAGGAGGCTTCTTACTGGCCACCATCCTTTCCACCATCCTTTCCTCCTGTGACTCCACCTGCTCCCACTTGCATTTTTTTATTCTCTCCGAACCTCATACCTGTCTTCACCACCAGGAGGCAGCAGAGCTCAGGAAAACCGGAAACCTCCAAAGTGACCGGGGGCTGGGAAAAGCTCTACAGAGCCCCGCCCACAGGGCACCCATAGCAGTCTATCTCAGGCCTTTCCAGAGCTTTCCACAGCCATATGGCTATCCCATCTTCCTGATTAATTTTGTCTATCATTAGTAGCCTAGCGTTATGTTATTCTCAATCATTGCAAATCTATCTGTACTTACTTTAACAATTTCAGGCTGGGAATGTAGCTCAGTTGGTAGAGGTCTTGCCTAGCATCCAGGAAGCTTGGAATTCCAACAGCACTGCCCCAGGGGGAGCGGTGTACACCTGTAATTCCAGGGCTGAAGGTCATCTTCAGATACATAACAAGCTCAAAGCCAGCTTGGGCTAGAGACTCTGTACCAAAAAACAAGCAATTTCCTTCTCCCTCTCCCTCCCCGTTTCCTCCCCAGGCACCAGCTGGCCTGAGGTCATTCCTTACCTTGAGGATGCACACCCTTTCAAAGCATTCGCAGTGCTCGGCAGCTTGTAGACTGCTGTTGGGTTGCGGATTTCCTTAGTTTTTCCTGCCCTACTGATATTCCTCAGACACCCTGGGCTGTGTATTTCCTGACACTAGATGTGGACGATCCATAGCCTTTAAACTGTCACAGGGACCTGTCTCAGGTATACACAGAAGGAAAGTGGTGGGACCGTAGGATGTGCTCCTGGTCCCTGGGTGCTGCACCTGCCCAATTTCCCAGCATGCTGCTGGTGAGCACTTATTTGGTAGTCTCCAGCTTTCTAATTCTTGCTAGTCAGATAGGTATAGGATAGGGACATGGCTCACCATTCATTCATTCATTCATTCATTCATTCAGGCATTCATTCAGGCATGGTTTCATGTATCCCAGGATGGCCTCACACTTACATACAGCCAAGGATGTTGAATTTCTGATTCTCCTGCCTCCAGCTCCCAAGTGCTAGGATTACAGGCACGCACCACTACATCTGGTTTATGCAGTGCTAGGGATCAAACCCAGGGCCTCACGGATGCTATGTAACACTTAACTGTCTGAGCTACATGTCCAGCTCACTCGTCATGATTTAGCTTACACTGGTCCCTACTGCAGCTCAACATTTTCCTATATATGTCCTCCACTCTTTATGTTACAGATGAGGCTGTTGACCTCAGTCCTCCAGGTAGCGGGAGGGAAAGCCATTGGCCACAGCAAGGCTGGCCAGGGGTGAGCTCAAGCTCTGACGCTCTCACTGGGCCTCGTGCAACACCAGCAGCGGTAAACTTACTGTCCATTTGATCCTGGGGACTGTGGTCTTGGGAAATGCCTTGGCATCAACAGAGCAGGTGCTGACCATTAACCCAACAGTAGCCAGCAGTAGCTCTTCCAAAGACTGTGCTTCTCTGTGGGTGGGCAGGACTTGGGGAGGGGCGGCCACACCTGCTTTGACAGTTACTTTACAGGATCAATTTGACCAGATTTGGGATCCCCTAGGAGATGCACCTTTGGGTGTATCTGTGAGAGCATTCTAGAGAGGCTCGGAAGAGGAAGAGCCACCCTGAATGTATGTGGGCAGCACCATGTCAGGAGCTGGGTCCTGGACTGAATAAAAGGAGAAAAGGAGAAGCTGAGCTGAGCTCTGGCATTCTCTCTGCTTCCTGATCTGCGGTGAGAAGGCCCAGTGATGAACATGTCCCCACGCTGTGAACATGTCCCCACCACCATGAACATGTCCCCATGCTGTGAACATGTCCCCACCACATGAACATGCCCCCACCGCCATGAACATGCCCCCACCGCCATGAACATGCCCCCACCGCCATGAACATGCCCCCACCACCATCATGGACTGTGTCCTCTTAAATCGAGAGCCAAAATAAGTCCTTCTTCCTGTCAGCTGCTTTTGTGAGGTATTTTGTCACAGCAAGGACACAAGATACACCTGTCCAAGATGTTGATGAGCAGAGGCGGAGGCAGACGAGGAGCCCCCAGATCTAGGGTCTGGACAGTGCTGTGCTCCACATCCTGCCCAATGGAAGCTAGACTTGCCCTACTCCTGGGGTGGACCCGTCTCCTCACTGGAACACGAGGCCCTCCAGTCAGCTCCAACCCACTCTCTGAATCTATCTGCTGTGCTTCCTGCCTTGCCCTTCTGCCACACTGTCCACCCTGGTTCTTTAGACACATCAAACTCCTCGTGGCTTCGGGGCCTGTGCACTTGCTAAGCCTTCTGTCTGGAATGCTCTCCCGTGAAATTTTTGAATGGACAGTTCTCAAAGGAATATATAGAAATGGCCAATAAATGTTTTTAAAAGTTTCTATGTCCTTAGCCATGGGGGAAATGTGAATTTAAATTATGTAGAGATTCCATCTCAGCCCAATCAGAATGGCAGGCATCAGGAGCTAAATGAGGGATTAAGAGCACTGGCTCAGCAGTTAGGAGCACTGGCTGATCTTGCAGAGGACTCGGGCTTGATTCCCAGCACCCACATGGGGGGTAGCAACCACCCACTTTGACTTACATATAAGGATTTGGTGTTAGGAACCACAAATGAGGGATAACATGTGCCATTTGTTTTTCTGGGACTGTGTTACCTCACTGAGCATAACAGCTTCTAGTTCCATCTATTTGCCTGCAAGTTTCATGATGTCCTTTTTCACCATTGCATAGAACTCCATTGTATAATTGCACCACATCTTCATTATCCACTCATCAGTTGTGGGACAGCTGGGCTGCTTCCAGCTCTTTGCTACTGTGAAGAAAAATAAAACAGCAATAAACATGGTTGTGCATGTATCTCTCTTATAGGATGAATCCTTTGGGTATATATCTAGGAATGGTATTACTGGGTCAAATGATAGGCTAATTTTTAGTCTTTTAAGAGTTCTCCACACTGGGGCTGGAGATATGGCTCAGCAGTTAATAGCACTGACTGCTCTTGCAGAGGACCCGGGTTCGATTCCCAGCACCCATGTGGTGGCTAAGAACTGTCTTTAAGCTGGGTGTCGGGGTACACACCTTTAATCCTAGCACTCAGGAGGCAGATGCAGGTGGATCTCTGGGAGTTCAAGGCCAGCCTGCGAGTTCTAGGCCAGCTGGGGCTATAAGGAGACCCTGTCTCAAAAAAAAAAAAAAAAAGAGAAAAGAAAAGAGTTCTCCACACTGCTTTCCATAGGGGTTGCACGAGTTTGCAATCCCACCAGCAGTGAATGAGTGTTCCCCTTTCTCCACGCCCTCTCCAACATTTGGTGTTGTTTATTTCCTTGATCATAGCTAATCTTACAGGTGTAAGATGAAATTTTAAAGTGGTTTTAAGTTGCATTTCCTTAATTACTAACGATGTCAAACACTTTTTAAGATGTTCCTAGCTGGGTGTGGTGGCTCGCCTTTAATCCTAGCACTTGGGAGGCAGAGGCAGGCAGATCTTTGTGAGTTCAAGGCCAACCTGGTCTACAGAGCGAATTCCAGGACAGCTGGGGCTCCAGGGAGACCCTGTCTCAAAAAAAAAAAAAAAAAAAAAGATGTTCCTTAGCCATCTTTACTTCTCTTGAGAAGTCTCTGTTCAGATCTTTAGCCCATCTTCCAATTGGATCATTTGTTTATTTGGTCCTTTGTTTTTTGAGTAATCTATATACTCTGGATGTTAAACCTCTGTCAGATGTGTCACTGGCTAAGATTTTCTCCTACTCTGTGGGTTTTCTCTTCACTTCTTTGGTTATTTCTTTTGCTGTACAGAAGTATTTTAGTTTAATGGGGTCCTACTTGTCAACTGTTGACCTGAATTCCTGTGCAGCTGCTGTCTGATTTAGAAAGTCTTTTCCTACACATCTTGTAGGTTACTGCCAATGTCTTCTTCTAATATTTTCAGAGTTTTGGGTTTCACATTGAGGTCTTTAATCCATTTAGAATTGACTTTTGTGTAAGGTGAAAGGTGGGGATTTAGTTTTATTCTTCTACAGGTGGTGATCCAGTTTTGCCAGTACAGTTTGCTGAAGATGCTGTCTTTCCTAAATTAAGTGTTCTTGGCTCCTTTGTCAAATATCAGGAGTCTAAAATTGTATGTACTCAAGTTTGGGTCTTTGATTTCATCCCATTGATCTATGGGTCTATTTTTACACCAGTACCATGCTATTTTTATCACTATAGCTCTGTGGTAGAGATTGAAACCTGGTATAGTAATTCCCCCTGCATTACTCTTTTTGCTCAGGGTTGCTTTGGCTATCCAGGGTCTTTTGTTTTTCCATATGAATTTTATGTCTTTTTTTTTCTAATTCTGTGAAAAAAGTCATGGGGATTTTTATTGGGATTGCACTGAATTTATACATTAATTTGGGTAGGATGGTCATTTTTACTATATTAATTCTTCTGATCCATGAGCATGGGATTTCCTTCCATCTTCTGGTGTCTTATTCAATCTCCTTCAAAGACTTAAATTTTTCATTGTAGAGATCTTTAATGTCTTTTTGGTTTATTTTGAGATTTTTTTTGAAGCTGTTGAAATGGAAGTGTTTCCATGTACTCCTCCATTCGCTTGTTACTGGCATATAGGAAGGCTAGTGATTTTTGTAGATTCATTTTGTAAGCTTCCACTTTACTGAATCTATTAATCATTTCTAGGAGCTTTCTGGTGGAATTTTTGGCATCCCTTAGGCATAATATCATGTCATTTGCAAAAAGGGGTAGTTTGACCTCCTCTTTTCCAATTAGTACTCCTTCAATTTCCCTTCTCTTGTTTTATTGCTCTAGCAAGAGTTTCAAGCACTATATTGAAAAAGGGTGGGGACAGTGGACACTTTGTTGGGTTCCTGACTTTAAAGGGGAAGCTTCTATTTTTCTCCATTTAGGATGATGTTGGCTGTGGGTTTGTTTATATAATGTTAATTATGTTGAGAATTGTTCTCTCCAGTCCAATTCCTTCTAGGACTTTAAACATAAAGTCATGTTGTATTTTATCAAAAGCCTTTTCTGCATCAATTGAAATGACCATGTGGTTTTTATCTTTGAGTCCATTTATATAATTTATGATATTTATTGATTTACACATGTTGCACCATCCCTGCATCTCTGAAATAAATCCGACTTGTCATGGTGGATGACCTTTTTGATGTGTACCTGTATGCATTTTGCAAGCATTTTGCTGAGAATTTTTGCATTTATATTCATTAAGAAAATAGGTCTATAGTTTTCTTTTTTGGTTGTGTCTTTGCCTGATTTTGGTGTTAAAGTGATACTGGCTTCTCAGGAGGAATTTCAGAGATTTCCTTCTGCTTCTATCCTTTTGAATAACTTAAGTAATATTGGTTGTAGGTCCTCTCTAAATATCTGATAAAATTCTGTTGTAAATCTGGGCCTGGGCTTTTTTTAGTTGGAAAGTTTTGTATTCTTTCAATTTCCTCTTATGTTATGGGTCTATTTAAACTGTTGATCTCTTCTTGGTTAAACTTTGGTGAGTCCCATGATTTCAGATATTTATCCAATTTTTTTTAGGTTTACAAATTTATCCAATTGACCTGTCTAATGGACACAGTGGAGTATTGAAGTTCCCTACTATTAGTGTGTTGGAGTTAATCTGTGCCTTAAAGTCCTGTAGAACTGTGTTTATAAAGTTCAGTGAACCAGAGTTTGGTGTGTATAAATTCATGATTGTGGTATCTTCTTGGTTAATTGCTCCTTAGATAAGAATAAAGTAGCCAGGTGTGGTGGCAAATGCCTTTAATCCCAACACTTGGAAGGCAGGGGCAGGTGGATCTCTGTGAGTTCAAGGCCAGCCTGGTCTACATAGTGAGTTCCAGGTCAGCTGGGGCTACAGGGAGACCCTGTCTCAAAAAGAAAAAAAAAAAAAAAAAAAAAAACAAGAATAAAGTGACCCTCTTCATCTCTTCTGATTCGTTTTAGTTTGAAGTCTATTTTGTCTGATATTAGAATAGCAACTCTCGCTGTTTCTTAGTGCCATTTGCTTTTTTTTTTTTTTTTTTTTTGTCTTTTTGAGACAGGGTCCCCCTGTGACCCCAGCCATCTTGGAATTTGTCTGTAGAACCAGGCTGGCCTTGAACTCACACCAGAGATCTGCTTGCCTCTGCCTCCCAAGTGCTGGGACTAAAGGCATGTGCCACCACACCTGGTTTCATCTCAGTCTGAGTTTTCATTCTGAACTTTATCATTATTTCTTTTAATTTATCCCATCTTCTTTTAGTTCTTTGATTTGTTTGTGTATTCTTTAATGTTTTTTAATTCTTTGATCATGTTTATGATTAATTCTTACTTCTTTTTTTTTTTTTTTCCGTCTTTCAAGACAGGGTCTCCCTGTAGCCCCCAGCTGTCCTGAAAACTCACTCCGCAGACCAGGCTGGCCTTGAACTCACCAAAGTCTGCCTGCCTCTGCCTCCTGAGTGCTAGGATTAAAGGCGTGCGCACCATGCCCGGCTATGATAATTCTTTTAAGATCTGTGTCCTGAGTTACATGGGGGCGGGTAGGGGTTCTTCATTTAGGAGTCTTCTACAGGACTTTATTATTGTGGGTCTTACTATTGGGTCTTTCATGTTATTGTTTTCATTGTGATTTTGGCATTTGGATTTTTTTGTTGTTTGTGTTTCTAGTATGAAGACTAAGTGTTTCTTGGTTAATTGAAGACTGGCTTTGCTTATGTACTTTAGGTGCCTTTGTTGTCTTTTATTAGGTATGCAAGGGTGGTTGATCTACACCTCAGTTCTCACTTCTGAGTTTACACTGCGAGAACCAGCCACTCCTCACCCAGCCAGCCAGTAGCTCCTCCAGAGGCCCGAGACAGGCAACAATCAGACAGCTTGAACCCCACCACAGAGGTCACGCCACCAGTTTGCTGGCTGTAAATGTATTGATCTGGTCCAGGGTAGGGAAGCCTAGCCTGGAGACAAAGAGCCCCAGGTGGTCCCTAGGTAGTAAGCAGGGAGTCTGGAATGTTGCCCCCACGTTCCTCTCCCTTGATTCCGACTCTGCTGCTCAGGGTGCACCTGCCACCCTGGGAGCCACCATCTGCTGGTCTCGTCCTCTGCTCTGTTCACGTTGGTACTGTCCTTCTGGTCTGGTGCTCTCCTAGGCCATCCCCATGCTGTCAAATAAATATTTTTCACATCCCTGAGGCTCCAGAAAGTAGATGATGTCTATAATTCAGTTACGAGACACGGGAAAGATCAGGACAGTGATTAGCAGGAATCCACTGCGAGGACCACACTCAGAACTCTGTTGCATAGTTCACCAGTTGTTACCAACAAGCTGGAGATTTTTACGCTCTTGTAACTGTGGAACCAAAACCAAGACAGATCCCCAACTGAGCTTAGAAGGTGTGAAGGGACTTTCATTCTTGTCTAAGAGTAGAACTGAAAGATAGAATCACCAGCTTCCTCAATTGATCATGCTAGGAGGTAATCCACAGGCTTTTAAAAGAAAGAAAATTCCCTCCAAGCCACATTTAGTGGCACATACCTGTAATCCTAGCACCTGGGAGTCAAGGCCAAAAGAAAAAAAGAAGAAAAAAGTTTCCCACATGGTCTAGGGTTTCCAATTCCTGGTTTTCACCCAGGTAGCCAGGGTTCAACCCAGTGTAGGAACAGTATAAGTTTAGCTGAGCATGTGGACCACACCTTTATTTTTTTTTATTATTTTATTTTATTTTATTTATTTGTGTTGAATGTACTGTCTGCATGCAGGTTTGTGTACACCGTGTCGTTGCAATGCCGGAGGCAGAAGAGGGTGTCGGATTTCCCCTGGAAACTGAGGTCTCCTAGAATTGGAGTTTCAGACGGTTCTCAGCCCACCATGTGGGTGCTGGGGATCGAAACCCGGGTCCTCTGCAAAGTGGGTCGGAGCTCTAAACCGCTAGGCCATCTCTCCAGCCCCTGGACACACCTTTAATCCCAGTACTCAAGAGGCAGAGGTAGTGGATTTCTGTGACACTGAAGCAGCCTGATCACTACATAGCAAGTTTCTAGCCCTAGCTGCTGGCTACAGTAGGACCTGTCTCAAAATAATAAAAAATAGAAAGGGAGCCTGGAGAGATGACTCAGCAGTTAAGGGGCACTGCTGCCTCTTCCAAAGGACCCGGGCTCTACTCCCGCACCTACAGGCAGCTAACAACCCACCCATAACTCCGTTCCAGGGGAATCTCTGAATCCCTCTTCTGACTCCACAGGCATTGCACTACACTGGGTGCACTTACATGCAGGCATCCACTCATACAATAAAATAAAATAATAAATGAAGAAAGAAAGAGAGAGAGAGAAAGAGAAGGAGGAAGGAAGGAAGGAAGGAAGGAAGAAGGAAGGAAGGAAGGAAAGGAAATCCTTTATCTTCCCACAAATGTACAAATGGTATTCCTGCCAACTTTAACTGAAAGGAAGACCTTGGGAGCAATCTGAGCCCCTCACCTACAGACAGACTGAGGGACTGCTGGGAGTCCGTACTAGAGAAAACTACAGCCATCAGCCATGTACGTCTCTGTAGAGGCTGCACACTGTGGGATGGACTTGGCTCTGGATCGGAGCCTGTGCTGAAGTCTTGTGTGAGGTTTTGAAACCATCAGGGTCAGTGTCTTTCTGGCAGGATAGAGGGACACCTCTAAGAGTTCAGTCAGGACACCAAAGGACAGTGCTTGCTCCTGTGTGTGAATCAAAGCTCACTATACTCAGGTAAATCCACCTCTGAGTGTATCTTTGTATGCATACGAAATGCCACTGGGGGTGCCAGAGAGTTGGCCCGTCGTTAAGAGCACTGACTGCTCTTACAGAGGACTCGGGTTTGACCAGCACCCCATGGTGGCTAACAACCATCTCTACGTAGCTCCAGTTCCCCGGGGAATGTCCATCCTCTTTTGACTTCTGCAAGCATTACAAGGTTCATTTACACACATGCAGGCATTACATAGGTTCACTTATACACATGAAGACATACTCATACAAAAAAATAAAATAATAAAATATTTTTAAATACCACTGGGAAGAGACCACACATTACTCTGGTTTCCCACCTCCCTCTTGGCCTCTTGACCACAGGGCAGGTGCCTAACACAAACAGCAGCATCTGAAGCTCCCAGGGCTTGTCCAAGCAGTGAGTGTGTGCTCACTTATCCGTACTTTACAGAACCAGAACCAGGTACCCGTACTGATGACCCAGCTGTGGCTCAGAGACACTGATTAACTTGTCCACAGTCACACAGCCTGAAAATGGTAGAGGCAGGACCTGATGCTGGGTGCCTGGTTCCAGAGCTCCTAAATCAAAGCATGATTTAACCTTCTCCTCACATCCTTAACCTCCCCTGCACATCTGTAGCTCTGTCCCATGGACTCTAAATCCTATGGGTGCCTGTAAGTATGTCCCTAGAAGGAGATGAATATTGGTTTCCATCAGCACTGGTTGCTAAGGCCATGGAGGAACAGACATCTCTACCAACTGGAGCTTAACAGGGAGATGGGAGAGGCCAGTGTGATGGTGAACGGTCTTTGTCGGCTTGTGAGACTGGGCTCAGACAAGTCTGTAAGGATGTTTTCAGAGAGAAACTGAGGAGACCCACCCTGAATGTGAGAAAAAAAACAAGGAAAGGAGGGCATGAAGACCTGAATTGGGGTCCCCTGTCCCCACATAAAATAGCTGGGCCTGGTGATGCCTCTGCCCGCCTAGCAGATCAGTGAGCTCCAGGTTCCGCGAGACCTGGTCTCAAAAAAGAGGGTGGAAGCCAGGTGTGGTGGCACATATGTTTAATCCCAGTACTCTGGCGAGCAGGGCAGAGGCAGTTGGGGGGACCTCTGTGAGTTCAAGGCCAGCCTGGTCTACATAGTGAGTCCAGGATGGTGGGGCTACAGAGAAACCCTGTCTCAAGACACCTGAGGCTAACCTCTGGCCTCCACAGGCACAGGCCACCACACACACATGCGCACACATGAAAAATGAAAAAAAAAATGAATTGAACAGTGGCATTCGTCTCTTCCCCCCCACGGCAGTGACCATGTGACCTCACGTTCCCGCTGCCGTGACTTCCCTCCATACGCTGTGAGCCAGAATAAACCCATCCTCCTGCAAGGTGTTTCTAGTGTCCAATAGTGGGGTAGAGAGTGGGGTGACGGGCCCTCCACACTGGGGGTTTGGTCCAGCCACAACTTGATAGAGAAGAGTAATCTGATAGCCTCCCGTATTAAAAGACACCCCACTTGTTGTCTGGGAGGCTGCCTCCCGGAACCAAGCTCATGTGGACAATGTGGTGCCAACGAGACTTTCTCTGCAGCCTTGTTAGAAACAGAACACTGGCCACAGCCCAGCCACCCAGGAGCAGTAGCCGTGTGGCCTAGCCACACTGAGGAAAACTATGCAGTGATGAAAAAGCCTGACGCAGAATCCTTGTGCTGACAGGGCTGTGTGCAGAGCCCATTGTTCCAAGGACAAAGGAAGCTGCTGGCCGCATGTGCGGTGCGCATCCTGGGGAGCTGTCTGAGTAAGGAGCTGGGAATGAGCAGGGAGGGGTGCCAAGCGTGGATGGCTGGAAACTGCTTTAGCTCTCCTCCTTACACCCTTCCCAGACTTTCCTAATCAGTAATTGTTATATCAGAAAAAGAATGTACTTGGTACCCAACAGGAGCACAACTCAATTTGAAGAAGTCGTCCCTGTGACTCTTAGAAACAGGGATACAGCCGCTAGGCACTGTATTTGGGGTACAGCCCAGGGAGCTGTCTGCTTAGGGAGCTGAGAATGGTGAGCAGGAAGTGGGGTCTGAAGTGGATGGATGGACACTTTTAACTTGACCTGGTGTCCCAAGTCCCTCACGCGGCAATGGCAGGAAGAGGGAGGTGAATTGTGAGGGTTCGGAACCTTCCAGGGGGTTAGTGAGTGCCTGCCTTTCTAAGTGAGATCTTGCTTTGTCATACCAATGTTCAGACCTGGACCCTAGGGAACTCGCCTCACCCACAGCTAGCAAAGAGCAGCGCGAGCCACACCCCGAGCTTCTCCCAGAGCCTGTGCTTCTGCTTGCTGACTGCTCAGCCCTGCCCGTGCGCTGAGGCTGCCCTGCCGCAGGCCAGAAGCCTGAAGCCTGGCTCAGGGTCCACACTGGCCCCTGCTCCCTCGTCCCTTCCAGTGGTAGATGAGGGCAGCCAGCAGCCCGTAGCCCCTCAGCCAAGACGCCTGGGAGTGATTAGGATGAGCCCAGAGCTCTGGACAGATGCCTTCTGCATTTTAATGGATTGTGGCCCTCAGAACTGAGGCAGGTTGCTTTCTCCAGCAGGGCAGGGCCAGCCTGCAGGAAGGTGAAGAGAAAGCCTCCGTGGGAGAGCCGAAACACAAACCCAGGTAGGAAGAGGGTCAGAAGAATGGGGAGACTCCGTCCCCACCCCACCCCAAGTCGAGCATCTGAAGGGACTGTGATTATCTCCAGAGCAGCCCTAGAACACCCACGGAGAGGTAAAGAACAGGGGGGCATCCCCAAGGTGCCTGGTTAGCTACTCCTGTGCAACCCTGGGGCCACACCATGGGGAAGGGGGCATGTTAAAAACCTGCTCTGATCCCTGCCGGGCGTGGTGGCGCACGCCTTTAATCCTGCCACTTGGGAGGCAGAGGCAGGCGGATCTTTGTGAGTTCAAGGCCAGCTGGTTCACAGAGAGAGTTCCAGGCTAGCTGGGGCTAGAGGACTCTGTCTCGAAACAGACAAAAAAAAAAAAATTGGTTCCAGACCAGCCGGTCCTGGAACAAAGAAGAGGCAGGCCCAGAGAGGCCAAGAGCAGCCCCATGTCACACAGCAAGTCAGGGCATGACCCTCGGACTGTCCCCTTCCACACCTGGCTCTCTAGGGACCAAGGGCTTGATCTCAAGTCTGAGTCTCTCTGCTGAAGGAGCGTCCAGCACGGGTTCAAGTGAAAGCAAGAGAAAGGAAGGGGAGTGGGGCTGTGGGGGGAATCTAGCAGCGTGCCCCTCCTGGGATGTCCCCCCTGACCACCCCCCCACCCCACCAAAAAAAACCGCCACAAGGCCCACACACAGAGCTGACCTTCCTCCCTGATGGCTGTGCCCCCAGCCTTACCCCCTGGGCCACACTGCCTTCTTTCTGATTCCCTGACAGTGACAACCTGTCCAACCTCGGGGCCTTCGTACTGGCTGTTCACTCTGCCCAAAGCGGCCTCCTTGTCAGCTCTTCCTGGAGCTAGCTCTGCCACAACTCCTGGGCTCCAGGTTTGGGCTCCAGGTTGGCCAGGGAGCCTCCCAGTGTGGAGCCCCCAGACCCTGCCCCTCTCCTGACTGAGGGTCTCCATGGTGCTCTGCCCCACTGAGCCCTCCTGTTCTGGTCACCTGCTCCCTGTGTGCTTGACCTGCCTTAGCCTTCTGGGTCACCTCGCCGAAGGTCCAGTATCCCTACAGATGTAGCTCACACTGTGAGCTCAGTGGTAACAGAACCTGGTATTGGTCCACAGACCCGGATGAGAGCCAGGCCTGGGGAGAACCTGCAGGGCAGGTTGCCCACAGAGGACTCGGCCCATCCCCAGGCTCTGCCAGTAGAGGGTCCTGCCTGCCCTGCGTTCTCCTCTGTGCATCTGGCTGACCTCAGTGCTGCCTTTCTACTACTGCCTCAGCCAAGATCCAAAGAGTTCAGCCTGCCAGCCCTGGCCCCTCAGTGCCCTGGACGCTGTGCTGACTCCGTGATTATTACCCTTGTTATGGTTAGCTTGCTGCTCCGCGGCCAGACCCGGGCAGGCGCCGTCTGGNTCAGGTGCACAAACCTACATGCAGACAATACATTCATACACATACAGAAATAAATAAAATTTTAAAAAAAGAGGACTTTTAATTTTAGCTGTTCTAGGAGATAGATAGTAGCATTTCATTGTGGTTTTAATTTGCATTCTAATAATAATAGTAATAAATACATCTTTGCACATGTTCATTTGCCATCCTTTAACCCTTTTTAATATAGTATCTATTCAAATGTTTTGCTTATTTTTTATTCTGTTGCTTATTATTGAATTTGAAGAGTTATTAATATATCCTATAGCTTTTATCAAGTGTGATTTGTAAATACTTTTTCAATCTGGGGCTTTTTTATCTTTTTGAGACAAGGTCTCCCTATAGCCCCAATAGGAACTTACTATGTAGGCCAGGCTGGCTTCCATCTCACAGCATTCTGCCTGCCTCTGCCTCCCAAGTGCTGGAATTAAAAACATGCACTACCACACCCAGATGAATCTGGGGCTTTGAAATATATATATATATAATTTTGTGTATTTCATACAAAACATCTTAACCATCATTATACCCTCTCCCCTACCTGCTCTCCCCCTTTTCCCCACCACTGTATTTTATGCATCCTATCATTTATGTCAAGTTCTATTGAGTCAAGTTACTGTACCCAGACATCTCTCAGTGCATATTCATCTACTGGAGTCTAGTCAGCCTATCTACAGTCACTTCCTTAAAGAAGATCAGCTCTCTCTCACACACAGCAGTAATCAGCTGCCAATAGTTCTTCAGCTAAGATTGGGGCCTGCTGCCCATTTCCCTAGATTTATGCTGGGTATTTTATTTCATTTTGTTTTATGTGTATTAATGTATTGTCTGCATGCAGGTAGGTGCACCTGAGTCTTGCAGTGCTGGCAGAGGTCAGAAGAGGGCATCAGATCCCCTGGAACTGGAGTTACAGACTGTTGTTACTGCCTTGTGGGTGCTGGGAACCCAGGCAAGAACAGTCACTGCTATTTTTTTTTTTTTTTGTCTTTTCGAGACAGGGTCCCCCTGTGACCCCAGCCATCTTGGAATTTGCTATGTAGACCAGGCTGGCCTTGAACTCACAGAGATCTGCTTGCCTCTGCCTCCCAAGTGCTGGGACTAAAGGCATGTGCCACCACACCTGGTTTCATCTCAGTCTGAGTTTTCATTCTGAACTTTATCATTATCTTCTTTTAATTTATCCCTATCTTCTTTTAGTTCTTTGATTTGTTTGTGTATTCTTTAATGTTTTTTAATTCTTTGATCATGTTTATGATAATTCTTACTTCTTTTTTTTTTTTTCCGTCTTTTCAAGACAGGGTCTCCCTGTAGCCCCAGCTGTCCTGAAACTCACTCCGCAGACCAGGCTGGCCTTGAACTCACAAAGATCTGCCTGCCTCTGCCTCCTGAGTGCTAGGATTAAAGGCGTGCGCCACCATGCCCGGCTATGATAATTCTTTTAAGATCTGTGTCCTGAGTTACATGGGGGCGGGTAGGGGTCCTCATTATAGGAGTCTTCTACAGGACTGGTAGTATTAGGTGGAGTCTTACTATTTGGGTCTTTCATGTTATTGTTTTTCATTGTGATTTTGGCATTTGGATTTTTTTGTTGTTTGTGTTTCTAGTATGAAGCTCAAGTGTTTCTTGGTTAATTGAAGACTGGCTTTGCTTATGTACTTTAGGTGCCTTTGTTGTCTTTTTATTAGGTATGCAAGGGTGGTTGATCTACACCTCAAGTTCTCACTTCTGAGTTTACACTGGAGAGACCAGCCACTCCTCACCCAGCCAGCCAGTAGCTCCTCCAGAGGCCCGAGACAGGCAACAATCAGACAGGTTTGAACCCCGAACCACATGGGGTCTGCCCACCAGCTCCCCCAGGCTGGCTGCAAATGTATGTATCTGGGTCCAGGGTTAGGGAAGCCTAGCCTGGAGACAAAGAGCCCCAGGTGGTCCCTAGGTAGTAAGCAGGGAGTCTGGAATGTTGCCCCCACGTTCCTCTCCCTTGATTCCGACTCTGCTGCTCAGGGTGCACCTGCCACCCTGGGAGCCACCATCTGCTGGTCTCGTCCTCTGCTCTGTTCACGTTGGTACTGTCCTTCTGGTCTGGTGCTCTCCTAGGCCATCCCCATGCTGTCAAATAAATATTTTTCACATCCCTGAGGCTCCAGAAAGTAGATGATGTCTATAATTCAGTTACGAGACACGGGAAAGATCAGGACAGTGATTAGCAGGAATCCACTGCGAGGACCACACTCAGAACTCTGTTGCATAGTTCACCAGTTGTTACCAACAAGCTGGAGATTTTTACGCTCTTGTAACTGTGGAACCAAAACCAAGACAGATCCCCAACTGAGCTTAGAAGGTGTGAAGGGACTTTCATTCTTGTCTAAGAGTAGAACTGAAAGATAGAATCACCAGCTTCCTCAATTGATCATGCTAGGAGGTAATCCACAGGCTTTTAAAAGAAAGAAAATTACCCTCCAAGCCACATTTAGTGGCACATACCTGTAATCCTAGCACCTGGGAGTTCAAGGCCAAAAGAAAAAAGAAAGAAAAAGTTTCCACATGGTCTAGGGTTACAATTCCTGGTTTTCACCCAGGTAGCCAGGGTTCAACTCCAGGTGTAGGAACAGTAAAGTTTTAGCTGAGCATAGTGGACCACACCTTTATTTTTTTTTATTATTTTATTTTATTTTATTTATTTATGTGTATGAATGTACTGTCTGCATGCAGGTTTGTGTACCCGTGTCGTGCAATGCCGCGGAGGTCAGAAGAGGGTGTCGGATTCCCCTGGAACTGGAGTTCTCCTAGAATTGGAGTTTCAGACGGTTCTCAGCCACCATGTGGGTGCTGGGGATCGAACCCGGGTCCTCTGCAAGAGTGGTCGGAGCTCTTAACCGCTAGGCCATCTCTCCAGCCCCTGGACACACCTTTAATCCCAGTACTCAAGAGGCAGAGGTAGGTGGATTTCTGTGACACTGAGGCCAGCCTGATCTACATAGCAAGTTCTAGCCCTACTGTGGCTACAGGTAGACCCTGTCTCAAAATAATAAAAAATAGAAAGGGAGCTGGAGAGATGACTCAGCAGTTAAGGGCACTGGCTGCTCTTCCAAAGGACCCGGGCTCTACTCCCAGCACCTACATGGCAGCTAACAACCACCCATAACTCCAGTTCCAGGGGATCTGATGCCCTCTTCTGACCTCCACAGGCATTGCACTACATGGGTGCACTTACATGCAGGCAATACACTCATACACATAAAATAAAAATAATAAATGAAAGAAAGAAAGAGAGAGAGAGAGAAAGAGAAGGAAGGAAGGAAGGAAGGAAGGAAGGAAGGAAGGAAGGAAGGAAGGAAAAGGAAATCCTTTATCTTCCCACAAATGTACAAAATGGTATTCCTTGCAACTTTAACTGAAAGAGAAGACCTTGGGAGCAATCTGAGCCCCTCACCTACAGACAGACTGAGGGACTGCTGGGAGTCCGTACTAGAGAAAACTACAGCCATCAGCCATGTACGTCTCTGTAGAGGCTGCACACTGTGGGATGGACTTGGCTCTGGATCGGAGCCTGTGCTGAAGTCTTGTGTGAGGTTTTGAAACCATCAGGGTCAGTGTCTTTCTGGCAGGATAGAGGGACACCTCTAAGAGTTCAGTCAGGACACCAAAGGACAGTGCTTGCTCCTGTGTGTGAATCAAAGCTCACTATACTCAGGTAAATCCACCTCTGAGTGTATCTTTGTATGCATACGAAATGCCACTGGGGGTGCCAGAGAGTTGGCTCCGTAGTTAAGAGCACTGACTGCTCTTACAGAGGACCTGGGTTTGAGTCCCAGCACCCACATGGTGGCTAACAACCATCTCTACGTAGCTCCAGTTCCAGGGGAATCTGACATCCTCTTCTGACTTCTGCAAGCATTACATAGGTTCATTTACACACATGCAGGCATTACATAGGTTCACTTATACACATGCAAGCATACATAAAAATAAAAATAATAAAATATTTTTAAATACCACTGGGAAGAGACCACACATTACTCTGGTTTCCCACCTCCCTCTTGGCCTCTTGACCACAGGGCAGGTGCCTAACACAAACAGCAGCATCTGAAGCTCCCAGGGCTTGTCCAAGCAGTGAGTGTGTGCTCACTTATCCGTACTTTACAGAACCAGAACCAGGTACCCGTACTGATGACCCAGCTGTGGCTCAGAGACACTGATTAACTTGTCCACAGTCACACAGCCTGAAAATGGTAGAGGCAGGACCTGATGCTGGGTGCCTGGTTCCAGAGCTCCTAAATCAAAGCATGATTTAACCTTCTCCTCACATCCTTAACCTCCCCTGCACATCTGTAGCTCTGTCCCATGGACTCTAAATCCTATGGGTGCCTGTAAGTATGTCCCTAGAAGGAGATGAATATTGGTTTCCATCAGCACTGGTTGCTAAGGCCATGGAGGAACAGACATCTCTACCAACTGGAGCTTAACAGGGAGATGGGAGAGGCCAGTGTGATGGTGAACGGTCTTTGTCGGCTTGTGAGACTGGGCTCAGACAAGTCTGTAAGGATGTTTTCAGAGAGAAACTGAGGAGACCCACCCTGAATGTGAGAAAAAAAACAAGGAAAGGAGGGCATGAAGACCTGAATTGGGGTCCCCTGTCCCCACATAAAATAGCTGGGCAGTGATGCCTGTGACCCAGCCTAGCAGAATCAGTGAGCTCCAGGTTCAGCGAGAGACCTGGTCTCAAAAAAGAGGGTGGAAGCCAGGTGTGGTGGCACATATGTTTAATCCCAGTACTCTGGAGGCAGAGGCAGAGGCAGTTGGGTGGACCTCTGTGAGTTCAAGGCCAGCCTGGTCTACATAGTGAGTTCCAGGACTGGTGGGGCTACAGAGAAACCCTGTCTCAAGACACCTGAGGCTAACCTCTGGCCTCCACAGGCACAGGCCCACACACACATGCGCACACATGAAAAATGAAAAATGAAGAAAATGAATTGAACAGTGGCATTCGTCTCTTCCCCCCCACGGCAGTGACCATGTGACCTCACGTTCCCGCTGCCGTGACTTCCCTCCATGAGCTGTGAGCCAGAATAAACCCATCCTCCTGCAAGGTGTTTCTAGTGTCCAATAGTGGGGTAGAGAGTGGGGTGACGGGCCCTCCACACTGGGGGTTTGGTCCAGCCACAACTTGATAGAGAAGAGTAATCTGATAGCCTCCCGTATTAAAAGACACCCCACTTGTTGTCTGGGAGGCTGCCTCCCGGAACCAAGCTCATGTGGACAATGTGGTGCCAACGAGACTTTCTCTGCAGCCTTGTTAGAAACAGAACACTGGCCACAGCCCAGCCACCCAGGAGCAGTAGCCGTGTGGCCTAGCCACACTGAGGAAAACTATGCAGTGATGAAAAAGCCTGACGCAGAATCCTTGTGCTGACAGGGCTGTGTGCAGAGCCCATTGTTCCAAGGACAAAGGAAGCTGCTGGCCGCATGTGCGGTGCGCATCCTGGGGAGCTGTCTGAGTAAGGAGCTGGGAATGAGCAGGGAGGGGTGCCAAGCGTGGATGGCTGGAAACTGCTTTAGCTCTCCTCCTTACACCCTTCCCAGACTTTCCTAATCAGTAATTGTTATATCAGAAAAAGAATGTACTTGGTACCCAACAGGAGCACAACTCAATTTGAAGAAGTCGTCCCTGTGACTCTTAGAAACAGGGATACAGCCGCTAGGCACTGTATTTGGGGTACAGCCCAGGGAGCTGTCTGCTTAGGGAGCTGAGAATGGTGAGCAGGAAGTGGGGTCTGAAGTGGATGGATGGACACTTTTAACTTGACCTGGTGTCCCAAGTCCCTCACGCGGCAATGGCAGGAAGAGGGAGGTGAATTGGAGGGTTCGGAACCTTCCAGGGGGTTAGTGAGTGCCTGCCTTTCTAAGTGAGATCTTGCTTTGTCATACCAATGTTCAGACCTGGACCCTAGGGAACTCGCCTCACCCACAGCTAGCAAAGAGCAGCGCGAGCCACACCCCGAGCTTCTCCCAGAGCCTGTGCTTCTGCTTGCTGACTGCTCAGCCCTGCCCGTGCGCTGAGGCTGCCCTGCCGCAGGCCAGAAGCCTGAAGCCTGGCTCAGGGTCCACACTGGCCCCTGCTCCCTCGTCCCTTCCAGTGGTAGATGAGGGCAGCCAGCAGCCCGTAGCCCCTCAGCCAAGACGCCTGGGAGTGATTAGGATGAGCCCAGAGCTCTGGACAGATGCCTTCTGCATTTTAATGGATTGTGGCCCTCAGAACTGAGGCAGGTTGCTTTCTCCAGCAGGGCAGGGCCAGCCTGCAGGAAGGTGAAGAGAAAGCCTCCGTGGGAGAGCCGAAACACAAACCCAGGTAGGAAGAGGGTCAGAAGAATGGGGAGACTCAGTCCCCACCCCCACCCCAAGTCGAGCATCTGAAGGGACTGTGATTATCTCCAGAGCAGCCCTAGAACACCCACGGAGAGGTAAAGAACAGGGGGGCATCCCCAAGGTGCCTGGTTAGCTACTCCTGTGCAACCCTGGGGCCACACCATGGGGAAGGGGGCATGTTAAAAACCTGCTCTGATCCCTGCCGGGCGTGGTGGCGCACGCCTTTAATCCTAGCACTTGGGAGGCAGAGGCAGGCGGATCTTTGTGAGTTCAAGGCCAGCCTGGTTCACAGAGAGAGTTCCAGGCTAGCTGGGGCTACAGGGAGACCTTGTCTCGAAAAGACAAAAAAAAAAAAAAAATTGGTTCCAGACCAGCCGGTCCTGGAACAAAGAAGAGGCAGGCCCAGAGAGGCCAAGAGCAGCCCCATGTCACACAGCAAGTCAGGGCATGACCCTCGGACTGTCCCCTTCCACACCTGGCTCTCTAGGGACCAAGGGCTTGATCTCAAGTCTGAGTCTCTCTGCTGAAGGAGCGTCCAGCACGGGTTCAAGTGAAAGCAAGAGAGAAAGGAAGGGGAGGGGGCTGTGGGGGGAATCTAGCAGGTGCCCCTCCTGGGATGTCCCCCCTGACCACCGCCCCACCCCTGCAGCCAGCCTACAGGTGAGGCCTTCCACAATTGTCCACCAGAGCTGACCTTCCTCCCTGATGGCTGTGCCCCCAGCCTTACCCCCTGGGCCACACTGCCTTCTTTCTGATTCCCTGACAGTGACAACCTGTCCAACCTCGGGGCCTTCGTACTGGCTGTTCACTCTGCCCAAAGCGGCCTCCTTGTCAGCTCTTCCTGGAGCTAGCTCTGCCACAACTCCTGGGCTCCAGGTTTGGGCTCCAGGTTGGCCAGGGAGCCTCCCAGTGTGGAGCCCCCAGACCCTGCCCCTCTCCTGACTGAGGGTCTCCATGGTGCTCTGCCCCACTGAGCCCTCCTGTTCTGGTCACCTGCTCCCTGTGTGGCTTGCCTGCCTTAGCCTTCTGGGTCACCTCGCCGAAGGTCCAGTATCCCTACAGATGTAGCTCACACTGTGAGCTCAGTGGTAACAGAACCTGGTATTGGTCCACAGACCCGGATGAGAGCCAGGCCTGGGGAGAACCTGCAGGGCAGGTTGCCCACAGAGGACTCGGCCCATCCCCAGGCTCTGCCAGTAGAGGGTCCTGCCTGCCCTGCGTTCTCCTCTGTGCATCTGGCTGACCTCAGTGCTGCCTTTCTACTACTGCCTCAGCCAAGATCCAAAGAGTTCAGCCTGCCAGCCCTGGCCCCTCAGTGCCCTGGACGCTGTGCTGACTCCGTGATTATTACCCTTGTTATGGTTAGCTTGCTGCTCCGCGGCCAGACCCGGGCAGGCGCCGTCTGGCAGTCCAGGGGGGAGGGCTCCAGGAGCCGCTGGCCTGGGCATCATGGAGCTGTCACCAGGGCTCTTCAGAGCCTTCTCCCCCACGTCCCCTGCTGACACTGACGGGGAGGTCCTAAGATGATCCGTCGCCCCTGCTGATGCTGACAGAGAGGCTCTGACCAGCGGCCACCTTTGTACTGCAGACCTTTGTGGGCTCTGACAGAGGGTATAGGGTGAGACACCAAGCCAAACCCCACAAAAGCCAAGTTCCCCAGACAACATCCAGCACGGGTCCCCTCACACAGGCCTCGCTCACCCCCAAGCTTGTCACCTCAGGCACACATCTTTCTGATGGGCTCTGGGAAGTGGGATGGAGGGCGACAGACAGGAAGTCGGTCAGCAGCCTTCCTCAGCAAGGTGGATTGGGGAAGGGTCCCAGGTGACCCAGGGACTGGGGAGGCCATTGCTTCTCTGAATATCTCCAGCCCCAGGCCAGGGCTAGTTTTTGTTCTGGAACTCTAGATTTGCTGGGGAGGCTTAGAAAGTGAGTCCTCTGGAGCTGACTCAGGGCCACCCAGGCCCTGGGCAGGGTCCTCTGTCCCCATTTGAGAGTCACAGAGAGTGAGTGCCACCAAAGTGGCCCACATGGAAGCAGGTTTAAACTTGGGCCCATTTGGCCCAAGAACTCCACAGGATTAGAGAAGCAGGCAGCGTGGGGAAGGGAGAGGTGGGGCTGATGGGTGGGAGATAGGACTTCGAAGGAAAAGATAAGGCTGGGACGGGAGTCATCCTCAGCCTCCAACATTCAAGGGCTAAGAAAGGACAAGGCAACTCCACGACCAGGCAGGGCGGCACCAAACTGGAGCCTAAAAGGACACTGTGCACCCTGGCATTTAATGCACTTTTTATGGCTTGTCCTTTATTCCCAGGAAGACCTACTAGCCAGACAGTTCCACTCATTATCCTTCTTCCCCTCTCCTCATTCAAAAGAAAAGCCTGAAGGCGCCATGTGCCAGAGCCTCAGTGATCCAGGGTCCAATATAGGAACCAGACACTAGAACAGGTACTAAATATCTCTGCTGACCCTGGGCTGGGAGGTGTGGCCCCCATGTCCCTCCTCTGTCGGAATACCCTCCTGTTTTTATGCTGAGGACTGTCCACGCACTCCCCTCCTCTGCAGCGGTGGCTATCCAAGGGGTCAGGTGGCAGTTGCCTCTCTGCTGCCCACACAGTCTATTGTGGAGCCGGAGCCTTTGCCAACAAGGACAGAGGGACTCATCATTTTTGTTGTTTGTTTTCTTGAGACACAGTCTCATGTATCCCAGCCTGACCTCCAAGTACATGGCTACGGATGACCCTGAACTCCTGATCTTCCCTTTAACTCTTGAGGGCTGAGATTACATGTGCACCATCATGCCCAGTTTATGTGGTATAGGGGGTGGACCCCAGGGCTTCACCCCATGCCAGCCCAGCAGTGTACCAGCTGAGCCACGTCCCCAGCCCCGGAAGACTCCCCATAACAGCACAGGAGTTCAGCATGAGAAAGGGTGACTGTTAGAGCCAACGCAGTGTCTTCTCAGGAGGTTGAGGGGATTCTGGGCAGGAGAGGAATCTCTCAAAAATGCTTCCTGCTGTCTGCAGGAATTCTGCAATGGGGCCCACCCAAGCACAATGAAGCCATGACTAGTATTCTCTTAGATGAGACTATGACCTTAGGTTGCAGCAGTTTTTGGGGTTCCCCCCATTTTCTCATAGTCGCAGGATGGTAAGCATTCTGGGTGGTGTCATACATTCAAGGCAAGGAGAGGCGGGGGGGGTGGCCCCAGCTGCCTCTGGCCCTGGGATCAGAGTGGCAGCCCTCTCCCCACAGCTGGGTTCCGCTCACCCCTCCCAGGCTGAGTCACTCATGTGGAAAGGTGATTATCTGGCTGCACAGCCCCTACAGGAGGGTCCCACTCCAAGGTGTTTTTTTCCCCATGGGTCTGTGCTTTTGAGTGGGAGGGGAGGTCGGGGCCTACATTGTGGATGGATATCCTGCCACCATGACTTGGAAGCCCACCTAATAGGGAAGCAGTGTTGTTTGAGACCCTGGATCCAGTCATGCTAAAGCCCATGAGTCCTGCTAGATTGGCTGTGCCAGCAAAATAAGAATAATCACGTCCACAGCATTGCTGGGTCCGTGCCCTTTCTGGCTGTACTTAACCTCTATCTCCTGGTCAAGGTAAAGGACACAACACTGAAATGTCAATTCAGGCCACCAAGGCCCTGCCCAGTTCCATCTCAAGATGGCTGTTGCCCAGAGCATGTTGCATCTCTGAGTTTCCATGCTTTATTGGGGACTGGTGTTGGCTGAGCCTGTGTGACAGAAGAGGCAGTCCACCCATCGCTGGCCTCCAGTAGCCACTGTCCCCTTCCTCTCATTCACTCACATGAAGGCTTGCAGACCCTGGAGGGAAAAGGCTGTTTATTTTTGAGGGATACTTGTCATAGCCCTCCCCCCCCTTTCCCTCAGGTCATATGTTTCTGAGGTCAAGGACAGGACTCTGCCCAAAATAGTTTTGTGCCTAGAGCCAGGCCCAGTACACAGCAAGGGCTGGGAAATACTTGAATCAGAGAAAGCAAGGCTTTACTCATCATTGAACACACATGCTGAGTCCCTGCTGTCTGCTGCAGGCTCGCAGATGCCCAGGGGAGTGTTGTACTGCATGCAGCCCGTGGTCGCAAGCCTGTGAGGAGCACTACGGTTCAAGCATGTGCCTCCCAAGACCAAAGCCCAGTCCCAGTCGGGTAACACAGGATGGGGGCCCTAGGGACATCAGTGGGGGAGGCGGGGCAAGAACCCCAGCGGAAATGTGGAGGAATGCTGCTTCCTGGCTCATGCTCAGCTACGTGTCTCATACAGCTCAGGCGCACCTGCCTAGAGATGGCACTGTCCATAGTGGGCCGCATGGGCATCGAACCTCACATCAAACAAGACAGCGTCTCCCAGACACGCCCACAGGCCAATCTGATCCAGGCACTTCAGCTGGCATTCCCTCTTCCCAGGTGACCCTAGGTTGTCACATTGTCAATAAAAACTAACTGGCACACTAGAGTTCTTCACGCTGTGCTGAGAGCAGAGCCTGGTGTTCCCATTGTCCCAGGGTGTCTGTGGCCACTCGAGGGCCCTGGTGACTGTTAACGCTTTGCGTGCTGCTGCCCAGTCTTACCCAAGTCTCTCTTGCCCCATGGGAACAAGGCCTCATCTCTCACAGACCCCAAGCTGTGGCGAGTGTGAGCGAGGGGTAGGTGACCGTCTTTGAAGGACACGGGAGACCTTCAGCATCTTTGCTGCAGGGCCCCACCTGGGGGCTGTGGCCTGGCCCTGCAGAGCCATCCTACCCCATGTTATTTTTTTTTAATTTTTTTAAATTTTATTTATTTCCGTATGTGTATGAATGTACTGTCTGCATGCAAGTCTGTGCACCCGTGTCGTGCAATGCCGCAGAGGTCAGAAGTGGGTGTCAGATTCCCCTAGAACTGGAGTTCTCTTGGAATTGGAGTTTCAGAAAGCTCTCGGCCGCCATGTGGGTGCTGGGGATCGAACCCAGGTCCTCTGTAAGAATGGTCGGCGCTCTTAACCGCTACGCCATCTCTCCAGCCCCCTACCCCATGTTATTGAGCCTTTCTCTGCTAAACCCATCCTGGGCTCTGGCAAGAACAATGAGTCCTTTGATCTCAGGCCCCTGAAAAGTCCCATAGCACTGCGTGTTCCTGGCCTCTGGACCCTCTTGCTCCTGCCCTGGGACTGTGCTGCGTCCTCCATCCTCACTGGCTCTTTGTGGCTCATTCTTCTCTAAAGGCTGCCACTCAGCTCTTGGGGACAGCACGGCAGTGTGAGAGGCCAAGAAGCACAAATGTCTTTCCAGCTCTTTGCCCACAGATATCACCCTGGGTGTCAGCCCTTGGCTTGAATTTGCTGCGTGCCCGTACTCTGATGGCTGCCGGCAGTGGCAGCGGGGAACAGGAAGCAGCCGAGGGGCTGGTCAAACAGGCTCTGGGCTGTTTGGATCTGGTCTCCCTGACCCCCAGTTTTCCTGCCTATAAAATGAGTCTCCTCTTGTACCCACCTTCTTGTCATTACAGGGCATGGGACTGGACTCAGACTCACCAATGTCAGTCCTGGGAGCAAGGGCTGGCCAGAGTGACACTGTGGACACTGCTATCGTTGTCACTGTGGCCAGTGGACCATTTACTGGGTGACAACTCACTGATCCCTCACTTTGAGTCATGTATCCCGTGACCACACCTAGCAGAAACAACTTAGGTGAAAAATTAGGTTTCTTTGGCCGATGGTTTCAATCCACTACAGCAGAGAATCGAACAGGAACATGTGACAGAGCTGGCCAGAATGAGGGGCGGGCATCTCCTTCAAAGCCTGATATTCATAATCTGTTGTCTACCACCAGGTTTCATCTCCTAAAGGCCCCACAGGCAGCCTAGCACACTAGCTAGGAAAGGAGGGTTCAAAACACGAGGCTGTTGGGGACAGTTCAGATTCAAACAATGTGATGTTTGAGCCTCATGATCCACTGTGAGTCTTGGTCTGTGATAGCGCAGCCCTTATCTCACTGTGGAGGAAGCTGCAGACAGACAGTGGTGACCAACCACCCAGACTGGGCATGTGAGGACCCCTCTTCAGTTTCAACTGACACTTCAGAAAGAGCCTCCCCACAGCCATCTGCCACACAGCTGTCGCCCAGTGGCCGCTCCTCTCATCTGTGCACCCTGCACCCCATTACTTGGAAAGGAGGCTGAGTGCCTGATGACCACATAGTCCGTAAATAAAACCATTTCCAACATAGGCCAGTTCACCCCTCCTTAGGCAACCTGGTGGTCCCCTGTTCCTGGAAGTTCACCATATTGAAGCGGAACCTAGTGTGGATACCTGATTGGCATAGCACACTACAGCCCAGAATCCTGGATTCCAGGGATCCTCCTGCCTCAGCCTCCTGAGTAATTGGGACTACAGATGTGGGCCATCGTGCCAGGCCATAAGTAAAACCATAACAGGAGTGAATGGACACACACACTGAGCATGCGCCATGCCCAGAAAGCCACATGGATCCCACCCTGTGATGAGCCAAAGAGTCTCCTCCCCTGGTGGCCCTATTGGTCATTAGACATTAGGATGTCCCTATCCTAGGTTGCCCAAAGTGCCACAAGCTTAAAATGACAGAAGTGGGCTCCCCCAGAGCTCTAGAGCTAGAAGCCTGCTATCAAGGTGCTTCTCATTGCCCCTCCCCCTTCCGCCCCCAAGATTCCTGGCCTCTCCTGCCTTTAGTGATGGCTGTGGGCCTGGAAGCCTGTGGCGCCTTTGCAGAGAGCTCAGCCCACGTATCTGCCTGTCACCTTCACGTGAGGATACCAGGCAAAGCGTTGGGGATGCATTCTGCAGTAGGAGTGCAGGCCAACCAGCCCCGGGCAGGTCCTCACTCCGGGTTCTATTTCCATGTCAGCACCTTCCAGAAAATTCGGACAGATGAGCAAGTTCAGGACAGAGTCAGCAAGGAGTAAGTCAAGAAGAGGAAAGGTCACTCAGCATGTCTAGGGCTGGGGGTGAGAGGAACCGTAGAGATTGGGTCTCCCTGTATGACACCAGCATGTGTCACTCATTCTATCCCAGCGTCCTCCACTCAACAGAGGAGGAGCCTCACATCCTGTGGCCACTGGCTGACCACAGCAGCCTTGGCTCGAGTTGCTTCCCAAGTCCCTCAAGTGAGTGGCTTCAAGCAGCAGGGTTCTCCCCGATGACCCAACAGCTCACATCTGGGATGGTCTGGTGTGTGCATCTGAGGTCATTTCGATATCAGCTGGGGTGACAGCAGGATTTACTTGGCCATGTCCGGTCTTGCCTTCTAACAGACTGTCCCAGTCTCATCCATGCAGTGGCTACAAGACAGCAACAGAGAGAGAAAGAAAGAGAGAGTCTCCTCCACCCAGCACAAGCCTCTGTTTATCTCCATGTGAAAGTGTCCCCTGAGCAAACCAGGTCACAGGGCCAATGCCAGACTCAAGGAGGGAGAGAGCCCACCTCTTCCTAAGAGGAGCTTTTGGCATGGGTCAATGGCAGAGGAACACACTCCTAGGCGTGGATCTATCACAGAAACAATAGGGGAACATGAAGAAAATTCTCACTGGAGGCTTGGAGGCACAGGCCATCACTAAGCATGATTATAGATTAATAGTGTGCTGATGAAAGTGGGTCCTTAAACATCATCAGGTAGGACAGTGGGGGGGGGGGGAACGACCTCACCGGCAAAGGGTGGCCTGTGCAGCCGCATCCCTGCAGAATCGCCCTTTACACTGTCCCTAAGAAAAGCAAACCCTTGCTCCAGGCCAAAGGGCCCTGGAGAAGGACAGACAACAGTTTGCCTAGGAAAAGCAAAAGTGCTAAATAGAGCCAGCATGTATCTGCTGGGCTAGAGAAACACAGGGTGTAATTTCAGGACACAGCGCTGCCCAGCAGGAAAATGACCCTGGGCCTGAGCCCAAGGCAGGATGTGCAACTAAGACAGACCTAGAAATGGTGGGCAGAACAGTGCCTGTCTGACTTCAGACAGAGACAGGGGAAAGATGCCCTCACAAGGGTGATAGAGGGAAGCCCACATGACCTGTACATCTCATGTCTTTCAAAGTTGAAAACAAATATGCAGAATGTTGGCCTGGGCCATAAGAAGCATAGGAGTAAGATGCTTCCTATGCATTTGCATAGGAAATTTTTAATTATTAATTATTCTTAAATCTGAAATAAATAAAATTTAAAAGAAAAAAATAAAGATTTAAAGACAGGAGCTGGAGAGATAGCTCAGCAATTAAGAGCACTAGCTGCTCTTGCAAAGAACTCAGGTTTGGTTCCCGCACCCACATGGTGGCTAACATCAGTCTCTAACTCCAGTTCCAGTGGATCTGATGCCCTCTTCTGGCTTCCCCGGGCATTGCATACACTGTTCCACTTACATACATGCAGACAAAACACCCATATACATAAAAATAAAGCGAAAAATGTGTAAGGTTTAAAGACTATATCAGCCGGGCATGTTGGCACATGCCTTTAATCCTAGCACTTGGGAGGCAGAGGCAGGCGGATCTCTGTGAGTTCAAGGCCAGCCTGGTCTACATAGTGAGTTCCAGGCCAGCTGAGGCTACAGGGAGACCCTGTCTTGAAAAGACCAAAAAAAAAAAAAAAAAAAAAGACTGACTATATCACTGTGTGTGTGTGTGTGTGTGTGTGTGTGTGTTTGTATTTCTGGAAATCTCACTAAAATATATATGCATGACTGATGGGGATACTGAGAGCTGGCTATGGACTCTGGCCCCACGGGGGAGCATTTCTACCAGGGATGTGCTATGGATGTGTGTTTTGTTAAACAAAAACAATCCAGAGGATGCTGTGGCTCTGTGAGTCCCAGGCTCCTACTCAGGGTCCCAGGTTCCAAAATAGATATACAGCAACCCCCATCCAGACCTGGCAGGCCTGGCCCTCTCCTGGAGGAGGGCCAGAGGCAGGCTGGGGGTGAGTTTCTGGCCTAAGAAAGGATGGGCACAGTTGTGACCCAGGCCAGCCTGAGCCAAAAGGACGCATGTTTTCTGCCTTTGTCCCCAGAGCCTTTGGGTTGGCAGGACCAAGACAGTCACATTGCTCAGGAGGGAGACAGAGGCCAGGAGGACTCTCCACAAAGCCTGACAGGGGCAGCTGTGTCTGAGGCCCATCTGCCAGGGCTGGATGCTGGCATACTGGGTGCACACAGCCACCGCATTTTCTGGGTCAGTTTCTCTGGCAGCATCCATGAGAATAATCCTTCTACCACACCTGCGTTGGACAGTTTGGTGCTGGGTCATGTCAATACTAGCCTGGGTAATGGCAGCTACCAGCCCAGAGTACAAAGTGCTAAACATCCGAATGGCATGTGCCTTACCCCACCCTAAGGTGGCCAACACACCTTTCAGAAATGGCCACTACAGCACCTCTCCTCCCACTCCTTACCAAAGGATAGCCCATTGCACAGGAGCTCCTGGAAACAGGAAAGTTGATTGTTTGGGGCCAGTAGTCCCATGTTTGGCCTTTTTGTGTGTGTGTGTCTTTTTGATACAGGGTCTCCCTGTAGCCCCAGCTGTCCTGGAACTCACTATGTAGACCAGGCTGGTCTTGAACTCACAGAGATTGCCTGCCACTACCTCCCAAGTGCTGGAATTAAAGTTGTGCACCACCATGACTGGACCATGTTTGGCTTTGAACTGTGGTCTTGCTCTTCTGTGCTGGGCACCAGGTCCTTGTCAAGACTCCAGGCCCTGTGGCTCACTGAGAAAGCTCACTGGCTCACTTGGGTGGTCAGGTGGGTAGGTCAATAGAGACTTTGTTGCCCCCACCTTGGGTTTGCAGAAGACTGTGTTAAGGTACCAAGAGGTTGTCTCTGTTCCACAGCTCCAGGCCCCCAGCGTACAGAGCAGGTGGCTGGCCTTCCAGTCAGAACAGCTATATGCTTTGAGTTGGGGGTTTCCAGGACCAGTGGGAAAGAGGCGTTTCATTTCGGGGGCTGTTGAATTGACAGAAGACAGCTGCTGTCACTCCTGCGGGTAACAGTGACAGGAGCTTTCAGAGGATGAAGCCAACAGAAGACCATCGGCCTGGAGGGAAAAACAAAACGAAACAAACATAACACTTCGACTACCGTCTAGGCACCTAGATCCTGCCGTATCGGAAGCCAGCCCTTAACTTCTCAGCTCCACGGCTCACTAAGTTCTCCCTTTGCCAAGATGTCAGATCAAAAGCTCAGGCTCCAGATGGCAGAAGCATATTCGCCATGCATGTTCCCTGCACTTGGGCAACAGGCTGGCAAAACAAAAATATACCCCAGGGTTGGTTGGTTTCCTGTAGTTGGATACAAGATGTTCAAAATAACCCACACAGAAATTTCCTGCTGCCCTGCCTTGGAGGGGAAAGATGAGAGCCAAGTTTTTGTTTTGAGACTATACTAAGCCTGGTCATAGAAATTATTCAACAAACTTCATGCAATGTGTCATAGAGGCCAGAGAGGGTATCAGATCCATGGAACAGATGGTTTGTTAGCTGCCATGTGGGTGTTGGGAATCGAACCTGGGTCCTCTGGAAGAAGAGCTAGTGCTCTTAACCACTAGGCTATCCCATGTGCATACTTCTATGAGCCTGAACCTTGGATAGGCACCAACCTCAGAGATGGAAAGTGTGGCTACGAGACCAGATGATGCTGAGCCTGGGTCTGTACAGGAGCCTTTCGGAGGCAGGAGAGTACTTTGATGGTGGTGTGCTGGGCGTGGCATGGGAGCTTCCATTGAAGACTGAGGGATGGATGAGGCGGGTCTCCCACGGAGAGCAGTGCCATGGGATGCCAACGGGGAGACTCTGAAAGCACAGATTAGGCAACAATTCGGGCACTGAGCCCCCAGGTGGCAGAGCACAAGCAGAGACCTGGGGCAGCTCGTACAAGTTTCCGGGAGTGTGTCCAGGTGGTGCGCATGCCCCTCAGCAATCTGTGAGCCACAGGTGGACAGTTAAAGCCAGAGGCTGGAACATAGAGGTCAGGGCTGATACACGTATGGAGGAGTCAGCCTGGCTGCCTTCTTGATGACAGAATAGAAAGAGAGGACTCCCAGCCAGAGACAACGTCCCTCAGAGACAGTGACAGCAGGACATCCTGGTGTCCACGCTGGCTAGAAGCCGCAGACAATGACGATGCCTGGGTCTGGAGGCTGGACATCCAAAAGCAAGGCCCAGCAGGAGAGGTGTTTGGGGACCCCAAATGTACTCTCAACTGCTGGGGATCAAACCCCCGGCAGGCTATGCCATTCGGGGCCTCTTTTCAGAGGACATTAATCCTGCTGCTGAGACCCTGCCCTGACCTCTCCAAGGCCTTACCATATGGTACACCAACTTGATTAGGTGCTAATTTAGGACACAGCCTTCGGACTATGGTGAGGGTATGACAACCCCATTGGACAGAAGAAATGGAGTCCGAGAGCAGCTTGGTAAAACCACAGAGCTGGGAAGCCAGAATTCTAGTCCAGACAGGCCAGTGGGCTCAGGCAACTCAAAGCAGGGGGCGGGGAGATTGGGAGCAGTGTGCAAACAGCCAGGGCCAGGGCAGGGCTGGCTGAACATACAGACAGGGGAGGGGCTTCGAGGAGATCACAAACCCCAGGCAAGGCAAGACTGGCTACATAGTCAGGAGCCCCATACAGCTTGGTGGCAATTCTTGGGATAACTCCTGAAGCTGGATGGTTTCTCCTTGCTTCCAGGGGCTGTGTGCCTTTGTAAGCTTTGGCCCGCTTATGAGAAACCTGGCTGCCTAGAGCCACCGCTCTGGTGACATCTCTGAAGAGAGGGAAGGCCAGCTGCTGACAGGTGAGAGAAGACTTCAAGTCACACCAGATCTACCATCATTGATAGAATGCAGAAACCATGCCACCCCACCCGGCTCCTGACCTGAGAGACAAGAGCTGCTTACTGTGTGTGAAGCCACCAAGCTCTGGGGTAACTTGTAGGAGGCGTGATGAGAGGAGGGTCAGAGCAAGGGGGCAGCAGCTCTGGACAGAGAACACGGCATGTGCAAAGGGCCTGAGGACAGGTCGTGCAGAGGCAGCTGGGTGGGCTCCACAGACTTCTGTCCCCAGGAGTCAGGGGCACAGGCAGGCCATGCAGACACGTCCACTGGGGACAGAGCTCTACTTCTAGTCCTGCCAACGAATCGTGAAGTGTGACTATCTCTCCTCTGGCTGAGAGCTGTTGTTAGTATAGCTCTGTGTTTGTTTGACAAAGCCTGTGCAGGGAAATGTCACATTTCATTCATTCACTCATTCACTTGTTCCCTCCCTCATCAAAGGAGTCTCCAAAGGGGTGGGGGTGTTTCTCACTGTCACCCGGGGCCACACCAAAACCCCCAGTATGTTTAAATGCTGTTTCCTGTGTCCATAGAAGAGATAGAATCTTGGAGGAGGGGGAGGCACTACCAGGGTGAGACTATGGGGGGGAGGGTGTGGTTCCTGGGCTGCCCTCTTCCCCACATCCTGCCCAAGCCCTTTTAGGCTCTGTGACTTTGAGCAAATCATTCAACTACTCTGAGCCAGGTTTGATGCTCCCTGTTGTACAAAACGGAAGGGAACTGCGAAGGCCTCTCTGGGACCGGGAAGCACATCAGCTGGCAGTCATGGGCCGGCCCTTTAATCTGGGCTCCTGTGTGTCGGACACAGGGTGCACACGCTGCTGTGCTCATGGACTGTGTTCATGGACTGTGTTCCTGCGCTTCCTCCTCAGTCAAGGCCAGTGAGGCGGAGCTGGCCAGCTGGGCTCTGAGCACAGCATGTGGACACCATGAACGCCCTATCCTTGCTAGGGCCACTTTTCTTGCTGGAGCCCATGCCGGACGCTCAGGCCCCCTTGAGCCCATGCTCACTCCTGTCCCCAGTCATCCATTCACTCAGAGTCTCAGAAGAAAGGGGGAAGAAGCAGCATATGAGGCTGAGCTGCCTGCACCCCAAGGGGCAGAGCCCACAGGCAGCCCACCTCGGAGCACTGGGCTCCCAGTGACCAAGGCCGGCCCTCTCTGGTTTACATTCCAGAGACTGAGGGAGAGAGAAACAGAAGCATGAAATGGTGACCCTGCGCCTCCTAGCTTGTCCCTGCACAGTATGGCCTAACTTAATTTTTTTTTCCATGCCCTGTGAAGTGGATGGTGGTATTTTTCGTGCCCAAAAGGAACCCAAAGGCACAGAGAGGTTAAGTGACCTGGTGAAAGTCACACAGCTGCTAAGCAGGAAAGCTGGATTTTGAAGAGTAAACTGAACATTCTTCAGTCCCTGAGCCAAGGACTTCAACGCATTCCTCAAGCAACTGCTGGTGGTTGCCCTGGTTTGCAGCGAGGGTGTGGGATTTAAGGCCAGCCACCTCTGACTCTAGGGGTGCTGGCCTGGATATTCCCCAGCCCAAGACTTAACCATCTCAGAACAGGAGTCCCGGAGTACCCACGCAGGAGATGAGCACTTCTCATTCTTGGCACCACCACAAACCCAGAGCCACCTCAGGGCAGAATGCCTCCCACCCCCACTCCCAGACCCCAAGGGGAAAGGAGGCCGGGAGCCAGCTCTCCTGGGCACCCAGGACTCCATTCGGGCCTTGGAAGGCTTTCTGTCTCCAGGCTGCCTCCCGGCCTCTCCCTGTCCCTCCCTCCGCTGGCTGCTCCGGGGGTCACTGCCTGTGTTCCAAGCCTAACTTGGAACCAGAGGGGAAGGTGGAGGGGCTGAAACTTGAGAACCCAGCCTTGGGGGGCAGGGGTGGGGGTGGAGAGAAGAGAAAGCCTCTGAGTGGAGAGGAAGAGAGCTCAGATAATTTCGGCTTGGGCGGGAGCTTGGCCTGGCCTGTGGTCCTGGGCGCTCGGACGGCCTCGAGCCTGTCCATGGAGCGCAGATCCCACTGGACAATCAACGCCTCCGAGGCCAGTGAACAGCAAGGCTGAGCAGAAGGAAGGGGCAGGAAGGGAAAGAGAGAGAGGACTGAGGTACCCGGGTGGGAGCAGGAGGTGAGGCCTCGCAGGGGAAGCCAGGAGCTGTGGCTGCCTGGGTGTAAACAGCCCGGAGGAGCTGGTCCTTAGGCAGCTGCGGAGCTCTGCAGTTTGCCCTGTCCTCACAGGCCCCACCAGCACAGCACATCTGGGCACATCTGGGCACAAGCTTGCCACGGGTGAGCACCTGCCCTGGTAGCTCTGACCGACCCCCTTAGCCCCTGGCCACCGATGCTTTCTCAGCCAGCCATGCTGCTAGGCGGCCTCCTCCTCCTGCTGGCCACCTTGACTGCAGCCCAGCGGAGGGGCCTGGCAGCTGGCGGACGCCGCCAAACCCACCGGGTCCAGCACGGCCAGTGCAGCTACACCTTTGTGCTACCAGAGCCCGAGCCCTGCCCACCAGACCCCGAGGCCTTCGGGAGCTCCAACAGCCTCCAGAGAGACCTGCCTGCCTCTGGGCTGCACCTGGGAGACTGGAGGGCCCAGCGTGTCCGCCAGCTGGAGAAGATGCTGGAGAACAACACGCAGTGGCTTCAGAAGGTACATCTGGGCCTGCGCTGGGGGGCTGGGGGCGGGGTCTCTTGCTCTCACCAGGGCAGAGGGGGCTGAGCTGTGTTGTATACAGCCTTTGGGATGAGGGGTCCAGAGAGGGTCAGGGATGGCTGCGAACCACACAGCTAGGCTGAGCAGCACTGACTAGAAAGCCAGGCTCTGCACAGACATTCATTCATTCACCCAAGAGGAATTCGCTGAGCACTGACCATGAGTCAGGACTGTTCTAAGTCCTGGGCACAGCACAGGGACAGAACGATGCATTCCCTTCTGACTGGCAGACAGGGAGGGAAAGGGCGGATTTGTTGACTGCTGTGTGGAGCAAAGGAGGGAGGCACAGTCAGGCAGCAAGGCTAGCTCTCCCAGCTCGGATCATTACCTGCCGGCAGGGCAACCCAGGAGGGGCAAGGGTGTGTAGGGAGGGGAGCAGGGCATGGGGCAGGCCCCAAAGTCTTGGGCTTCTACTCCAAGTGGTTGAGAAGCCATTGCAAGGTTGTGAGCAAGCGGAGACATGAGGATTTGGATTGATTAGCGGATACTACGGGGCAGGGTAGCCTCTGGGAGCCTAAGTGTAGGGTCACCCTGGTCACCAGAGGCTCTTCCTGTGAGGGGCTAGAGGCCTGCAGATGGCCATCAGATTCTGGCTTATTCTGAGGCTCCCGATAAGTTGGAAGCGGGATGGCCAAAAGTCAGGAGGTAAGGACACCATTGTACTGTTCTTTTTTTTTTTTTTTTTTTTTTTTTTTTTGTCCAATACCATGGAAAAGTCTCCTGTCATTTTTCCACTCTTTCAGCAAACATTGAGTGCCTGTTGTGTGCCCAGGTGAGCACTGTGTGCAGAGTTGAGCACCATGTACCAAGCTAAGCAAAGCAGACTGGGCTCTAAGTGTGCGGGCAGAAGGCTGTCCTGTGGGCAGAGCTGGTCAGAGACCCTGAGTAAGTCACCCACTGGGAAGAGAAGAGGACCCAGGTCCAAGTAGGCTGAGCCAATCTATGGAGGTGCAGAACGCAGCAGACAGCGAAGAGCTGGGCGGGGTGGCGAGGTCGGTTCAAAGCTTCTCTCTCGACCCTGTGCCTTCCAAACTGCTTTTAAATTTTTATTACATTTATAACTTATTTATTTGTGTGTAATATATGTGGAAGCACATATGCCACACATGTGGAAATCAAAGAACAATTTGTGGGAGTCAGTTCTCTCTACATGGGTCCTGGGGGTCAAACTCAGGTTATGAGGTGAGGCAGTGGGTACCTTTACCTGCTAAGCCATCTTGCCAGCCCCTGAACTACTTAAATCAGACATCCAGTCAGTAGGAAAGGGTTGCTCTTCCAATGTGAGCATCAGTGCTTGGTATTTAATATAACATATGCGTTATGTTAAATTGTACTGTATTATGAGTATTGGAGTTTCACCGCTGCTCACCCTACAACACACTTGGCCTCCAGTCCCTGATGCACCCCAACTGCCACCCTAAGGCCCCTGGCCCTTAACACGTTCAGCCTACCATCCATGCCCATGTCCCTGGAGAGACTGCTCTTGACCTTCCATGCTGATTGCTCCAGGTCACACGGTTCTGGTTCTGTGGGCATCTCCTAAGGCAGCAGTTCCCAAGCCCCGTAAGACTTTGGAGCAAGCCTCCCTCCAAGCCCCCTATTCCCCTCCCCACCCACCTCTCACCAGACGTCCACCCCCCTGCTCTGGTAAGGAGCAGAGGCTGTGGAGATGGCCCCATGCCCACCAGTTCCCAGATCTTGCCCAGGCTCAGAGGGAGCGGCCCTCTGTGCTCCTCGGCCTCCTTGCCTTGCCTACCCATGTCCCCAGGGACCCCCCACCTCAGAGTTCAGTGGTCCCCAAGCATTTCTCATGCTCAGGAAGATGAAAGTGTGGGAGGGCAGTTCCAGCCCGTGCTCTGCCTCCTCCTCTTCCTTAGGTCACCTCACAGGTCCCAAATCTCATGGTCACAGCTCAGCTCACCTTCTCAGATGTCTGGACGATGTTAGTGGCCAGCACTCCATTTTGCGCTATTCAGCAGTGCTCTCCTACGCTGTCCACCCCTGGTGACCCCGCCTGAACCAGTCACAGGGTTCTCTGCTGTCCTTGCCTCCTCAGGCCTTGCCACTTCTCCTTGGATACTGCCTTTACTTCCCGCTAGCTCCTTACCACAAGTCCCACCCTCTTGTCCATTGAATCCCCCAGTCCTAGTGCCTAGGAAACATCAGCTGAGCCCGTAGAAGGATTTGATTTGATCTGATGGCCTTCAGGACAGAAGGTCTCTTAGCCCAGCTCTTTAGCTTATGGTGCAAGGGCCTGTCTGGGTGTCACCCACCCAGCCTGTCAATCCTGGAAATCCCGAGGGGCTGAGCAGTGATGACAGAGTTCTCCAACCTGAGCTTACATGGGCAAGGCCAGAAGGTCATGTGACCAAGGATGAACAGGCCTCAGCTTCCTCATCTTAGGGTAGGTGCGGGGAGGGGGTGGCTGGGAATGTTATGCCACTCTCGGGCACTGCCCTGGGCTGCTGACCAGTTGCATATGCCACACCAGCCTGGGCAGCTCGCCACACAGAGGCCCAGAACGCAGAGGCAGTGGGCTGACTAGATTGTAGGCGCTTCAGCACAGGCCCTACCTGAGGTCCTGTGTCTCTGAGCTCACATTGGCTCAAGGGCAAAGGAGTATTCCTTGAGGGCATGGACTGTCACCTATGGAGAACATTCATGCCATGCTCTCAGCGGGTCCCCAACCCCAGCTGTCTCTGGTGGACAACCTTGCTATCTTCTAGGAAATGGGCCTCTTAGATTGAGTGCAACCTTTCATGTCCCCTGGCATGAATGCCAGGTCACCTAGGCCTGTGGAGTTGGCCACAGAACAGACCCATCAGGCTTTTAGACATACTTAGAAGTCACTCTGGTTAGAGCTGTCACCTCCTTAGGGGGCAGCAGAGCACAGCAGTGAGAACTCTGAGAACTCATAAGGCCCCATTTGTGCCTTATGATTGGAGTAGGTGGCTTCACCTCACTGAGCCTCTCCAAGGTGGTGAGGCTGCCTTCCTCATGAAGATTTAACCGGACAACACCTGGGACATTCACTCACTGGCTTCTCGGCAAGCGCTGGCTGTTTCTGCCAGGGTCTTCTCTGGAAACAGACACAGGTCCTGTAGGTTGAGACATGTAATACCTTGCTCCTTTGGACAATGACACAGAGGGAGGAGAAGGAGAAGGAGAAGGAGGAGAGAGGGAGAGGGAGAGTGGAACGGGGAGGGAGAGGGGGAGGGAGATGGGGATGGTGAGGGGGGAGGGGGAGAGGGAGAGGGGGAAGGAGAGGGGGAGGGAAAGGGGGAGGGGAGGAGAGTCCTGTACACTTTCACACCCTTGAGCATCCTCATCCCAGACCGGACACCTTCTGTGGTCACACTTACTCCCTCCTGCAGCTCCTCCTTCCAGAGGCATCCTCAGAGCCACGAGTCTGATTTCTGGCTTTTGCCACAATGGCCTGGACATAAGGGAAAAAGATGAGTTTTAAAATATTCAGATAGCAGCCAGGCGTGGTGGTGCATGCCTTTAATCCTAGCACTTGGGAGGCAGAGGCAGGTGGATCTTTGTGAGTTCAAGGCCAGCCTGGTCTACAGAGTGAGTTCCAGGACAGCTGGGGCTACAGGGAGACCCTGTCTTGAAAAGACCAAAATAAACAAATAAATAAATAAATAAATAAATAAATAAAATAAAATATTCAGATAGCACTTCATCTCCAAGCTCTCCACTGGATTGCAATCATCTCAGGGGCCTCAGGGAAGCAACCCTCCCCCCCATCACGAGCTCCAGCAGCCAGCTGTTTGCATGCCTGACTTCCTACCCTTTCTCCAGTGCATAAATGAGGAAACAGGCTGGCCTATTCCCCCTCCAACTGCAGATGCCTTCTCTTGACTATGGAAGCAGGGATAGGGATCTGGAGGCAGTGGGGTGCCTCTGAGTCTCCATGGCCCCCTCAGGTGGCTACTGGTGTGCTACCACTCACACCCAGAATCCTAGCCCCAGACTCCCCTGCACCTTCCGTCATGCCTTCATCCCTGAACCCCTTGCAGATTTCTCCCTCTCCTTCCAGAATGCCTGTGCCCAGCGACTGGCGACTATAATGCCTATCATGGGCTGTACAGAGCTCAGCTCTGCTCCATACCCCCAGCTGGGGGAACTGCTGTGGCCAGGAGTACTGAGGGGGCAGACAGGCCCCACAGCGGAAAGGGGCTTCTGCCAAGCTGGGTTTCCCAGTGGTTAGCTACGAGGCCTCCCAGGAACAACAATGATAGAGCTCAGACATGAGGCTGACAGAAGCGTGTGTGTGAATGGGCTGGCCACAGTGGGTACTCCATAGACTTCCCTCACATTACTGTGGACCCCTGGTTAGCACAGCATCCAGTAGTCCCACATCTCCCAGCCAGGCAGTACCATCCTTTGACTTCTCCTTGTCCTCATAGAACAGCTATTTATGAATGAGGAAAGCCCAGGGCAGACGCCAACCTCAGACCCTGGCCTATGTCCACTGCGTGAAGCAACACATCTTCCTGAATCTCTGGCTCCGCAGGAGCAGGGTGAACACCACCCCGAGAACCCAGGTCCCGTGCTCTCTTACCTGCTCCCAGCAAGTGCTTCTTCTGTCTGTTTCTATCTCTCTGTCTATCTCTACTTCTATTTGTCTGTTCCCCTGTTTCTCTATGTGTCTTTGTCTCTAGTTCTCTATCTCTCTACCTAACTTTCTGCCTGTCTCCCTGTCTCTCTTTGTCTCTCTGCTCCCCTCTGTGTGAGCCCCCCCCCACACACATACTCAGGTGCTCCTGCAAAAGCCCCCAGGCCAACTTTCCTGTCTCTGCTTCCCTGCTTGTCCATTCCAGTGACCAGGAGCCAGGGCCCCAAGGCCAGTGTGCAACCAAGCCAGGCGGCTCAGCTGGGCCTCTCTGCTTCTTCTGTCCACAGTCGCTGGGGGAGGGGTCAGCCTCAATGGATATTCGGGCCCCTGGCAGCAAACCTCAGAGTAGCTGGGCCCCTTAGCCCAGCGGTCATGGGGTCAGAAGAGCATCCAGCAGGAGCCTAGTGTGGGGTCCTGGCCCCTCCTGAGACTCACCCTGGCTGACCAGAGCTCCCAGCTGCCCAGTCCTCCCTGGGCTACCCATAAATTCTTAGCATTTTCAGCCTTCAGCTATGCAAACAAGAGATGATTCTTGGTTGCTGAAGGAAATATCTTGGGGTTGATTTCCTAAGCTCTCCACTGGCTTTCTGAGCAACACTAGTGGTGGGGCCAGAGGTGTGAATGGTCTGTTTCTCAGAGGAACAAGGTGATTTTTTCCAATAAGGGCTAGAAATGGCCGGTGCAGAGGTCCTGGCCTGGGGACGAGCAGCTGGCTGGTGTCCAGAGGAGACTGAAGGCGGCAGCGGTGGCCGCAACCGCCTCCAACTACCCCACAGGGACAAGTTTATTTGTTTGAGTGGCCTGGTCAGCCGGCCTGTAGGCCCCAGGCCACATGTTTTTGGCTTTCTTCCTGTGCCTAGAGTGCTCAAGGATGGGATGTGTCTCCTCTCCCTGTCTCCTCAGAGTAGGAAGTGTAAGCGTGCCAGGCCTGTCTGTGAGCTGCACCTCCAGCCACACTCGCTCACTTCAGCCTCGGAGTGGACCTGGAATATCTGCATTGGCTTCGAGGATCTCCTCAGCATATGAGGGCCTGGGACATACAAAGCAGCAGTAGGGCACACATCTGGGAGGTGACACTAGCCAGCTGTGGGACTCTGGGGAAGTCACCCACATGGTCAGCTTCTCTAGAAAGTGGAAGCCAACATACTCTTTCCCTCCCAGAGTAAGTAAAGGATAAAGACATGAGAAATTATGGCTAGCACTCCTGGAGCGTGTTCTGCATTACCCTGTGTACTTTGTCTGGAGTTTAGCATTTAGTTTCACAGTGGCTCTAGGAGATGAGATTGTCGGTGGCCAGTTGGGGGAACTGAGGCAGCAGGAGATGAGGGAACCTGCCCAAGATCACATGGCTAAGTACAAGATCAGATGAGGGCCATGCTCTGGGCACTGAAAAAAACAAGGACCGTGGAGCCTTCACCTGGGGTCCCCACTGTGACACACCCATCCTTGGCTCATGCCAAGTAACCTGTGACTCCCAGCTGCATTGCTTGCTGGCTCTGTCTTCTCAATTGCTTGGCCTGTCCGGGCCTCAGTTTTCTGTCTGTGGAATGGACTAAGATCAGTTGGCAATCAGATAGGTTGAGCCGCACGCAGAGCGTACTACAACAATGGGTGCAAATGCTATTGTGCTTGGAGCAGGCAGAGACTTGATGTTGGAGTCGGGCACACAGGTCAGCTGCAGCCTCTCTGCTTCCTATCATACATAAAAATCTTCCGTGAGGGGCTGGAGAGATGGCCTAGCGGTTAAGAGCGCCGACCGCTCTTACAGAGAACCCGGGTTCCATCCCCAGCACCCACATGGCGGCCGAGAGCTGTCTGATACTCCAATTCCAGGAGAACTCCAGTTCCAGGGGAATCCGACACCCTCTTCTGACCTCCGCAGCATTGCACGCACGGGTGCAAACTTGGCATGCAGAACAGTACATTTGATACTATTACAAGAAATAAATAAATGCCCGGGCATGGTGGTGCCCCCCCCCTTTTGCCTTGTAAGTCTAGCCACTTGGGCAAGCAGACGGGCATGTGGTCTCTATGAGTTCTAGGCCAGCCTATTCTACAGAGTTGAGTTCCAGGACAAAGCCAGGAGCTACAGGAGGACCCTGTCTTAAAAAAAAAAAAAATCTTTCTTTTTTTTTTTTTTTTTTTTTTTTTTTTTTCTTATCTGCAAAATGGGACTCCTATTCCTGACCCTAATCCAGCTTCCACTGGTCTACAGTACACAGTGTGACCACCAAACAAGAATGAACAAAGGAAGTTGATCTCTGACTAGCTGAGGGGACTGCCCTAGGGAAGCTCTGCAGAGGTGCAAATGGGTCCCCTGGGACACAAATAATGGGGACACAGGGGCACTGCAGTGTCCAGGAGCTTCCAGGGCCAGTATGTTCCTCGCCAGCAGCCTGGTCACTTTGCTCAGTTTTGAACTTAGTTTTTAACTTGCCAAAAAAAAAAAAAAAAAAAAAAAAAAAAAAAAAAAAAATGTGTGCAGCTTAGGAGAGAAGGAAACCCCTTATTCCTGGTTATCCCTGGTCCTTAGTCAGCTCCTGGCTGGCTTCCCTGGCATTCAGAGGCGACACTTTAAAAGGCGTTGTTAAAATGGTTCATGGTCCACAAAAAGGCCAGCTAGGAAAGCAATAGCAGTTTCTTTATTTCCACCAGGCGCACTGAAGGAAGCAACGGGCCCATGGCCAAGGCCATCACCGCCTAGGCTTCCTGCCTTCCTTCTTGGCTGGTAAACTAGCTCCCTCTCGTTGCGTTCACCCGCCACCTCCATTGGGAGTAGGTTCCCTCAGGCTCGGCAATAAATTGATGGAGTATACTCCGCTGAATAATCGAGGCAAGCCACATGATGTAAGCAGCAGCGAGCAATTTATCCTTAGGGGAGCACACCACTGAGCCATCAGTTTACTCCGTTTGCCAAGGGAGGACTGTCACCCTTTTGGCGTTCTGTGGGCTGCTGGAGTTGAGAGAAGGGTGCTTACACTGAGCTGAAACAGGAAGTATCACATAGGGAGAGTTGACCTGCCAAGCCTTCCCCTTTTTTTCTAGAACATCCCTCTTGGAACCAAGTTCAGGTCGTGTTGTCACAAGCAAGCAGAGAGCAGGGGCTGGAGAGAAATGCTCTTAAAGAGGAGTTCTTTCTAGAGAATTCTGCTAAAGAAGCTGAGATTGTCTGCTGTGCCAATTGGAAGCTGGGTTTGAGTTTGTGAGAAAAAGACTGTTACAATGAGGTGTGTAAGCAGAGGGAAGTGTACTTAGGAAAGAAGGAGGGGTGCTGAGGGAGAGTGAAGACAAGCCACTCAAAAGTTATGGCCCGTGGAGGCTCACATCCACCCCTACTAGTGACCCAAGGCCCGAGATTAAGGAAAAAGATTTGGTGCTTTCCTGGATGCATCGACGCCCTTAGAACATTTCGTGTTGGCTCTAGTGTTTACATATGAAGTCGTTGTATACCCCATGGTGTGCTCCAAATGTGGGTGGCTCCAAAATGGTGGTACATCTTCAAGGGGTTGAGAAACTTTTTTCCTCTTCTTTTCTTTTCTTGTTTTTTTAATAAATGGGATTATAGGGTAGCTCTGGAGATGTCTTAGATGGGAAACAATGTCATACAGTAAAACCACAGGTCACAAGAGTTAACAAGGGTGTAAGACTTTTACTGTAAATGGCATTTCTCTTGATGATTTGCTTCCTACCAAATTGCAGGGTTTACAGGCTGGGGAAAGGAGAAAGGCTTAGTTACCACTCGGGCCTTAAGGCATAGAATCACGTGCTGTTTGATAGCTTCTTGCATGTCAAACAAACTTGTAATACAAAAGGAAATATCTATTCTCTGGCATGCGCAAGCCCTCACAGCATCGTGGGCCATTGTGCTGGACTCCGTGTCCAGACAAGCTCGCATTGAGAGACAGGCTACTTTCGAAGCTGCACAACTCAGTTAAGACGCACCCCTCTTTCCGCTGAGGGCCGGCCCCACCCTGTTCCACCCACTCCACTCGTGTGCTGGACCTGTGCAGAAGCTTGGGCGTGGCCAACTAGGACTGGTACGTGGTTTTAGCGGGGGTACCCACAATCCCACATGGCCTTTCTCAAAGCAAATTCCCTGAAGCGAGAAGACAATTCAGAGTGTTGAGGTTCACAGCAGGGGCGCACAGTAGAGAGAAGGGAGCAGCCAACAGGAGAGGAGCCACCAAGCCGTGCGGAATAACGGGGCGTAGGTAAGGGGCCTTAGCCCAAGAGTTCAGCCCAGCTATGTGTTGTCGAAACCGACCACCTTCAAAAGTGTATTAAACTGTAAAGTGATCCAGTTGTTGTGGCCTCATATGCCTTGGTGTAATCCCCAGAGCACTTGGAGAGCTATAAACACCAGTGAGGGGTCAGGGGAGTGTTGAGGGCCAGCCTGGGTTACACAGAAAAACCTCTATTAAAAATTATAACAAAAAATTATTTTTTAAAAAAACAAAACAAAAAAAAAGGAAAAAAGGGAAACAATTATCTATTCAGAATAGAGAATTATGGATGTGTTATGTTTTGAAAATTGAAACTCACATAAAACACAATTTACCCAACGGCAAAGGATCGGGATAGATAAACAGGTATAAAATAGGTCCATAAAACCCCTCCTATGGTTGATGGGAGTCTCAACGTTACAGACAGTCGATAGCATAGTTTTAGGCGTCACAGGAGAACAAACTCCTGTTGGGCTCGGCTCCTGCTTGCCTTTCCTGATGGCGGCCTTCCAGTTCCAATCCAGATAGAGGGATGGGGTCTAGTCCTCCCGTAGAGCCCCTGTCCTATGTTCCACAGGGGACCTCTAAGTTGCCTGCTCCTCTTTAGATGGTCCCTCTCTGGGGCCTTGGGTTTCCCTGGGGTCTTCTGCTGGGGCCTATGGGCCCCTTCCATCCATGAGACCAGGCAAGTTTTTAAAAATCTCCTCCACTGTCCCGTTTTTTTTTTTCCGCCTCCCCAACGCCTACTCTCTTATGGTGTGCCGCCCCAGTCAGCCAACTATCTGGGCGTGTGTGGGACCCGGATAGTCCCATCTACCCCAAGTCCCCATGCCAGTGTTTGTGGAGCCTGAAGGAAGGAGAAAGCTCTCCGTCAAGTCTTGCCACACCCCTGTTTGGACCTGGAACTGGGCCTCACCTAAAAGGCCCCCAGTTCCCTCCAGTCTGCAACTCTTCAGCCCCATTGGTATGGAGCCTACCATTCTAAATCAGAAAGAGTTGTTTTCTATAAGGCAAGGTGCAGCAAGAACAGACCAGCAAAGGCTAAGTGTTGGACATAGTCCCGGAGACCCGTTGAGGCTCAAGGTGTGTGTAACTGAGGCAGGGACTTTGCCGGGATGACCCAGGCATGCACCGCCAGTGCAACCCTCTCTGTGTCCTTACATTGAGGAACTCGACGCACGAAGCTTTTAAAACATGGTAGCGGCAATAGAGGGTTGAGATGGGGCCAGACAGACTGGTTCAGCGTAGGAAAGCCACCCGTGTGTGCACTTTTTGATGGTTGTTTTCTTTTGTTTTTTTGTTTGTTTTTCTAAGCACAACACTGTGGGCTGGTCTCTCCATTTCCCGAGTCACTTGGAAGTAGAAATGGTATCATAGAGGAAATCATTGTTTAAAAACTGTAATTGGGGGCCAGGCATAGTTGTGTGGCGCAATGGCCTTTAATTCCCCGTCATGCAACGTCAGGAGGGCGTGAGGAGGACAAGGGTGAGAATTCTCATGTTAAATTCAACAAAGAGCCAGCTATGTGGGTCTACAATAGTGAGTTCAGGCCAGATGGGGACCGACAGGGAAGGACCTGTCTGGCTTTTAAAGAAAAGAAAAAAAAACCCTCATGTGTGGGGAAGCTGAGAGTTGGCTGGTGGGGTTAAGAGCATAGGGCTTGCCTACTGTACAAGAAAAGACCCTGGGCTTGAAGTTTCCCGCAGCCCCATACGTCCACTGGTGATGGCTTTCCTAAATTAGGGGACCCGGTCAGTGTAAAAACTCCAGTGTCCAGGAGTAGTCCTAAAGCCTGTCTGCAGGGTACGGTCCGAGGGCATTGCCACAACAATGAGTGCACCTTACAACGCATTGGCAGGCAATGGAATACCGCCATACACATATAAAGAAGAAGTGGTTTTCCAAGTTAATTTGTGGGGGGACGTAAGTACGTCAAGTCAGTGAGTAGAGGGTCCTCAGTATACCATCTACTCAAGCATAAGGGGACCCAAGTTCAACAGTCCACAAATCAACTCCAAAACATTTACCAATAAGTTGACATGGGCATTATATTGGTGAAATCCCAGCCCCTATGTGCCCAGCCAAGGGCCTAACCTAACTTGGGGGAGCCCTTCACATTGACTCTAGACAAAGCAGTAAGGTTGAAGAGAATGCTATTCTTCCAAATTAAAAACTAAGGTGAAACAAGGCGTCTTGTGTAAAAAAAACAAAGAAACAACCGTAGGTTGCACTCTCGACCTGCCACCCACAACACATGCACACAACATTTCAGATTTATTGAGGAGAACAGGGAAACTTGTGAATGAAATATTTGTCAGATAGGACCAAAGGGCAAACATTGCCATTGGAGACAGGGTACGATACGTAATTTGTCACTCTGGGTTGAACCAATCAGATTTCTGGTTCATAGTCCATTACAAAAGTCCCTGTATGGCTCTACGGGAATTTCATTCCAGTATGGAAAAGTACCCGTTGGATTCGTACTGAGCGCGATTCCGTATCAGTGGATCTATGTCCCTTCCATCATGTCAATGGTCCACAGGCAGATGTGGCGATCAACTGAGGGATCAATAAGAGCCAGGGGCATATATGCTGTCATGTCCATAGGCATGTGATGACACATGAGACTGTCATTTCTGCTGGTGATGGAGCGCCCGGCACAGTAACTACCACTGTAGTAGTTTATGGCCAATTTTCATCCACATAGGAAAAGTTAATTTCAGCAAGAGCTTAAAGGGTGACAAAGATGCAATGTGTGCATCCGTTTTTTTTCAATTGACAATATTGGAAGATTCCTGAATTCGTCAACATACAGGAACACACATATTAGGGGGCCCAGGAGCATTCGAGTTAAGAAATAAGACCTTGGAAGAGGAGCGCTCGGGAAGAATGGTGGTGCACCTTGCCTTTTAATCCCGACAAGTGAACTGAATTGAAAGAATGTTGTATGAAATACACAAACCAATAAAAAAGACACACCGAAAGGAGAGCAGAGGGCATGGAAAGATATATTCAAGGAGGCCCATCCTGGTCTACAGGAGTTCATGCGTAGGAACATATAACCAATCTCAGACATAAAACATGAACGCGGCACCCTAACATCAATAAAAAAAGAAAAATATCAAAGCTGGAAGATGCAAACTCTAAGAGAACACACATGCTAGTACAAATTCAGCCTATCCACACCAAGACCTGAGAGTCCGAAACTTCTGGTCATCGGGTGGTGCAAGCTCTGACAACGCCATCACCATCCTAGGGCTGGACCTTCGTGTTATTGTCAGTGCGTTTCGTAAGAGGCTTCATGCAACGTTGACATAATTATTTATGGGGGTACTCAAGGAGGGGGCCAACTGGTTCGTCACTTTTCATTTTATAACGCCTCGCTCTGAGGCTGTCAAGACCTAGAGGTAACACGGCTTGGCCCTTCGTTAAGTTCCTCCATGATGTAATTTCATCAATTAATAAGAATAGTCGTAGGCGAAATTTACATCTTCCTTTCAGAAGAGCAGGCCCACACCATGTCTTGTGTAATGGGTCCAGCAGATTGGGGCCCTTGTTTAATTCTGTATCGCGTGGTGTTCACTCTCATGGGGGCATAATGTCATGACCTCGCAATGTCTCAAATTATCTACGTCGCAGTAATCACTTGTGCATGCCCTGCCGTTCTGGAGGCACTATTTCGCCGTTCTAGTGTAGACCAAGAAGCTCCCCACACGGTCGAGTGGCGTATAAAGCCCGTTCCGACGTTAAATGGGGAGGGGCACACATCACAAGTATGTGGGATTGTTGTTCACGATGGCTAGGCTGTTCATTTCACTGAAGTGGGAAGTAGTGAGATAACTTAACTCAGGCACTCTTTGCAAGTAGACACCAGCGCCCTGGTGGCACACAGAGTCAACGACACAATACACGATAGTATCCCCCCAGCAATGCTGGTGAGTATGAGGAGCGCGCTCGATATGTGGTTGCTGCCGTTAAGGAAGAGCTCCAGATAGCTTGATACATGCCTGAATTCCTAGCCATAACGGAGAGAGATGGAGACTCTACACACTTACCTCCGTATCACCCGGGCCATAATCTTGAATCCAAAGGCAGGCTAACCCACACACCTCTTTGTCAATTAGCAGATTAATGTGGAATTAATTCTTCCTCATCAGTAGGCGGACGTAAGGTAAAATCAATGTTTCCCTCCCAAAAAGGATGCAAAGGGCAGCCTGCTAAATAGTTCTCCTGATTGGTGGTTCACTGCTATCTTTGAATTGTACCAGGGCAGCAGGCTTTGCGGATCGGCCAACAGACGGCCTTGTTAATGTTTGATACTTGCCCCCTTACACACTCCACGTAGAAACCTGAAGTCCCGTCCTCCTCATCAGCTTCAAACCTACGTCTCAGACTGACGTTATGTTCCTCCAGTTTTTGGAGTATGTCGCCATGTGTCACTCCTCAGCTATACAGCCACTGGCATGTCCCCTGAGTGTCACTCGAACTGTTACAAATACGTAGGTCCTGTTTTCCTCAGGGTATAACATGTTCTTTTATATGGACCTAGTCCACCGTACCTACTACATTTCGCTAATGGGCTTTAGACATTGGCGTGCTTGGAGAGGAGAGCCCGCTACCGGGAACTACAGAAGCTGTGTCGCCCACGCGTTATACACTTCAACTACTGGCTAAATTCTCCTGTGACCTCTCCTAAGAAATAACAGCTTAGATGCACGTATACCCAGAAAAATAATATAGTAGCAATTGATCCAACTAATAGAGCTAAGATAATGCTAGTGTGAACAACCTCACAGGTGCCTGTCGCTCCGTCCTTAGTGATGTACCCTACCCTCTTCCTGCCTCGACGTGTCATATCACGCGCTGTCTGGACGTCGTGAAGTTGTGTCACTATAATAAGTTCCATATAGTTATTCGCTCTATACACCGAAAAAAGACATTCTCAGCAAGTAACAATTATATACCCCAAAGCTGCCGCCAACGCCCACTCCTAACTATTGTCGGTGAAATTAAGTGTCATGAAAAGCCGTCGTTACCAAGTGGGGAAGAGGACAAGCCGTAATTTCACTCTCCCCCATCATGAAACAAGCTAATTATCTCTCATAATAACAATTCACACCATTAAAACTAGGGAGAGTATAACCTTGCAACTTACATACCTGCCTTCTACTCACTTGACCATGTATGCCGTACGGATCTTAACGAAAGTAAAATGAAATGTACTAGTAGTAGTTGACCTAATACACCCCTTGATGCTGTCCGGAACTGAGTAGAGAAGAGTCGTCTAATGCACCCAGCTGTCAGAGTGAAGTGGAAATATGATAAGTGACCAAGTACAATGATAAGAGACTAAGAAATACGCGCACATATTTTCCCACTCTAACCATTCAAGTTCTCATACCTATAGATTATAGGANTGGCCTAGCGGTTAAGAGCACTGACCGCTCTTACAGAGGACCCAGGTTCGATCCCCAGCACCCACATGGCGGCCGAGAACCATCTAAAACTCGGATTCCAGGAGAACTCTAGCTCCAGGGGAACCCGACACCCTCTTCTGACCTCCGCAGCATTGCACGACACGGGTGCACAAACTTGCATGCAGACAGTACATTGATACACATACAGAAATAAATAAATGCCGGGCATGGTGGCCCATGCCTTTAATCTAGCACTTGGAAGGCAGAGGCATGTGGATCTCTATGAGTTCGAGGCCAGCCTAGTCTACAGAGTGAGTTCCAGGACAGCCAGAGCTACAGGGAGACCCTGTCTCAAAAAGACCAAAAAAAAAAATCTTCTGTGATTCCCGGACCTCAATTTTCCTCATCTGCAAAATGGGACTCCTATTCCTGACCCTAATCCAGCTTCCACTGGTCTACAGTACACAGTGTGACCACCAAACAAGAATGAACAAAGGAAGTTGATCTCTGACTAGCTGAGGGGACTGCCCTAGGGAAGCTCTGCAGAGGTGCAAATGGGTCCCCTGGGACACAAATAATGGGGACACAGGGGCACTGCAGTGTCCAGGAGCTTCCAGGGCCAGTATGTTCCTCGCCAGCAGCCTGGTCACTTTGCTCAGTTTTGAACTTAGTTTTTAACTTGCCAAAAAAAAAAAAAATGTGTGCAGGCTTAGGAGAAACCCCTTATTCCTGGTTATCCCTGGTCCTTAGTCAGCTCCTGGCTGGCTTCCCTGCATTCAGAGGGACACTTTAAATGCTTGTTAAAATGGTTCATGGCCACAAAAAGGCAGCTAGGAAAGCAAGAGCAGTTCTTTATTCACACAGCGCAGCTGAAGAAGCAACGCCCATGCCAAGGCCATCACGCCTAGGCTCCTGCCTCCTTCCTGAATACCCCCCCTCCTGTCCCCAGCACACCATTTTTGGGGTTAGCCTCAGGTGCAAATGATGGAGTATACTCCTGCTGAAAGAGCTAAGCCACATTAACCAGCAGCAGCAATATTTGGCACCTGAGCCTCAGTTTACTCGTTTGCCAAGTGAGGACTGTCACCCTTTTGCTCTGGGCTGCTGGGTGAGAGAAGGGTCTTACACTGGAGCTGAACAGGGAAGTATCACATAGGGAGATGACCTGCAAGCCTCCCTCTTTCTAGAACATCCTCTGGACCAATTCAGGTTCTGTTGTCACAAGCAGCAGAGAGCAGGGCTGGAGATGCTCTCTAAGGAGTTCTTTCTAGAGAATTCTGCTAAAGAAGCTGAGATTCTGCTGTTGCCACTTGGAAGCTGGGTTGGAGTTTGTGAGAAAAAGACTTTAAACATGAGTTTAAGCAGAGGAGTTACTAGAAAGAGAGGTGCTGAGGGGAAGAACAAGACACTCAAGCTAGGCGTGGGCTTCCCAAGGGAAGGCTGAGCTTAAGTGTCTTAGCAGTAACCATGTTTGGGTGGCTCCAATGTTACATCTCAAGGGGTTGCTAGGAAACTTTTTCCTCTTCCTTTTCTTTCTTTTTTAATAAATGGGATTATAGGGTAGCTCTGGAGATGTCTTAGATGGGAAACAATGTCATACAGTAAAACCACAGGTCACAAGAGTTAACAAGGGTGTAAGACTTTTACTGTAAATGGCATTTCTTGTGAGATTCCTACCAAATTGCAGGTTTACAGCTGGGAAAGGAGAAAGGCCTTATACACTCGGGCCTTAAGCATGATTCACTGCTGTTTTGACGTTCTTGTTTGAAACATCTTAATACAAAAGGAATATAATCTCTGCATGGCAGCCTCACAGCACGTGGCCATTGTGCTGGACTCCTGAGTCAGCTCGCAACAGCTTCAGCCAGACTCAGAGTCGCACCCCTTCCGCTGCCTGCCCCACTGTCACACCATCACTCTTGCTGGGGGACCCTGCAGAAGCGTGGACTGGTAGGGCCCACATCCCACAGCTCAGCAATTCCTGGGGAACAAGTTCAGAGTGAGTTCACAGCAGGGCGCACAGGCAGGCAGCAGCCACAGGAGGAGGAGCCACAGCCTGCGGGGCGGAGGGCTCCCAGTTCACACTATTGTGTGTGAACCGACCACCTTCAAAATATTAAAACTGTAGCTTGTTGTGCCTCATGCCTGTAATCCCAGCACTTGGGAGGTAGAAACATGAGGAGTCAGGAGTTTGAGGCCAGCCTGGGCTACATGAGGCCCTGTCTCAAAAAAAAAAAAAAAAGGAAAAAAGGAAAAACAATCCCCAAATAAAAAATTATAGATGTGTATGTTGAAATTGAAACTCACATAAACACATACACTCGAATGAAACAGGTAAAACTCCAAACCCTCGATGTTCATGGGTCTCCACTACATCCGATAGCTATTAGCTCCAGAGAACAACTCCTGCTACGGCCTCTGCCTTTCCTGATGGGGCCTCAGTTTCCAATCTTCAGATAGAGGGATGGGGGTCTAGTCCTCCCTAGAGCCCCTCCATGTTCCCGGGACTCTAAGTTCCTGCTCTCTGTGTCCCTCTCTGCCTGGTCCCTGGTCTCTGCTGCCCATGCCTCCTTCACCATGAGACCAGGCTTTAATCTCCACTCCTCCCCACCTGCACAGCCAACTTCAGCCTGGACCCGGAGCCAATCTCCCCAAGTCCCCCATGCCAGTGTTTGTGGCCTGGAGGAAGCTTCCGTCAGTCTCCCACACCCCTGTCTGGACCCTGGAGCTAGCCTCCCCTAGGCCCCAGTTCCCATGTCTGCTGCTCAGCCTGTTTGCCTATTTCTAAATCAAAGAGTTGTTTCTTATAAGGCAGTGCACAGAGACAGCAGGCTAAGTGACATGGGGTGAGGCAGTACTGAGCAGGGACTGCCGGGATGTGACCCAGCTTCACCAGGACCTCTCTGTTTACATGAGGAACAGAGCAAAGCTTTTAAAAACATTAGCGCATAGGGGTTGAGGGAGCAGCTCAGTAGGAAGGCACATGTCTCTTAAGCACAAGGCACTGTGCTTCTCTCCATTCCCAGCACTGAAGTAAAATGTATAAGAGGAAATCATTTTAAAACTTAATGGGGGCCAGGCATTGTGGCGCATGCCTTTAATCCCCGTATGCACTCAGGAGGCAGAGACAGGTAGATCTCTGTAAATTCAAAGCCAGCCTGGTCTACATAGTGAGTTCCAGCACAGATGGGGCTACAGGAAGACCCTGTCTTAAAAAGAAAGAAAAAAAAAACCCTCAATGTGGGTGGAGCTGGAGAGATGGCTTGGTGGTTAAGAGCGATGGCTGCCCTTACAGAAGACCCTGGCTTGATTCCCAGCACCCACGTGATGGCTAATGACCGTCTGTAACTCCAGTTCCAGGAGATCCTATGCCTTCTGCAGACTTCCGAGGGCATTGCACAACATGAGTGCACTTACACGCATGCAGGCAATATACCCATACACATAAAATAAAATGGTTTTCAAGTTAATGGGGGACTAGCTCAGTCAGTGAAGGGCTTTACCACTCAAGCATAAGGACCCAAGTTCAATCCCCAACACCCACATTTCCAAAGTTGACATGCATTTATAATCCCAGCCCCTATGTGCCAGCCAGCCTAACCTACTTGGGGAGCCCTCCCTTTACTCTACAGCAGTGAGAGATGCTATCTCAAAATAAAAGGTAGACAGTGCCTGAAAAACAACACCTAGGGTTGCACTCTGACCTCCACACACACATGCACACAAGCATTCAGATTTATTAAGCTAAATATTCAGATAGACAAAGGCAACACATTGCCTTGAGGTACAGATAATCACCTGGTTTTGACAAGCAGATTCTGTCTGTTCCATACAAATCCTGCTTCGATATTCATTCATGAAATACCTGGATCTACGCGGATCTACATGGATCTATGTCCCTTCCATGCACTGTAATGTCCACAGGCATGTGGCGATCAACTGAGGGATCAATAAGAGCCAGGGGCATATATGCTGTCATGTCCATAGGCATGTGATGACACATGAGACTGTCATTTCTGCTGGTGATGGAGCGCCCGGCACAGTAACTACCACTGTAGTAGTTTATGGCCAATTTTCATCCACATAGGAAAAGTTAATTTCAGCAAGAGCTTAGTGACAAGAATAACATGTCATTTTTTTTCAATACAAATATGAAGATTCCCTGAATTCTACTTACAGACCCTTTGGGGGTCCAGGGACATCAGTTAAGAATACCTGGTAGAAGCCTGGGATGGTGGTGCATGCCTTTAATCCCAGCACCTGAGAGGCAGAGGCAGGTATATCTCTTTAAGTTGGAGGCCATCCTGGTCTACATGGTGAGTTCCAGGACAGCCAAAGCTACATAGTGAGGCCCTATCTCAAAAAATAAATTAAAATTTAAAATCTGGTAGAGTCAGATGTGATGGCACATGCCTGTAATTCCAGCCCCTTCCACCATGTGAGTTCCTGGGATCGAACTCTGGTCATCGGGCTTGGTGGCAAGCTCCTTCACCTGCTGAACCATCTAGCTGGCCCTTTATCATGCTTTTAAGAGCCATGCAAGTTTGAAATAGGTACTGCAAGAGAGGGCACTGTCTTCCTATTGTCCTCCTCCCCAGAGGCTGGTCACCAAGGTTAACGGCTTGGCCTCTTAGCCTCCATGTGTACACACTTAGAATGCAGCATTTACATCTTCCTTTCAGAAGAGCAGGCCCACACCATCTTGTGTATGGGTCCATGCAGTGGCATTCTTATGCTGTGTTCACTCTCATGCATCTGAGACATCTCTGCAGATCACTTGTGATGAGGCTCAGCCATGCTTCTGTTAGCCAGCACCACTGGGGACCCATGGCACACACATATGGGACTTTGTCACATGCTGGCTCAGTAACACACCAGGCCCTTTGCACAGTCACCTCAACAATGTTCCCAGCAATGCTGGGGGTGAGAGCCATGATGGTTGCTGTTCCTAAGAAGATGCTCAGATAGCTAAAGATACATGCCTGAAGTTGCCTAGCCATAAACTGAGAGAGAGTCCTACTCGACACCCGCCTATTGATCCAAGGCACTACCCACCCTGCATTAGCAGTAGATTAATTCTTTCCTCAATCATAGGCCACAAGCATCATTTCCCTCCCAAAAGACAAAGGCAGCTTGCTACTGATTGTGATTATCAAATACCAGGCACGCTCCCATCGGCCACAGGGCCTTTGTACTTGCTTCTCCTCAACCTGAAGTCTCCTCCTCCCTCCTGACTTTCCTCCAGTTGGCTGAGCCTCTCAGCTCAGATGACCTGGGTCACTGAGAATGACTCTGTTCATCCTGGTTCATGTCTTTATGGCACACATCACTACTGCAAGCTAACTGGCTTAGAGAGCCCTGGAATCAGAATGTTCGCCACTTTTACTCATTCCTGACTCCCTAATACCTGGAGACAGCTGCAGCACATAACAGGTGCTCCGAGACTAACTCCTGAGTCAGCGCTTGCCTGAAGCTCCAGATCCCCTTTGGTTTAAGAAAACATTTCAAATAATAATACATATTTGTCTGGGATATTTTCTAGAACCTCGTGGTGGGAGATTTCCTTTTCACTGAGATATAATCCACATATAGGAAAACTCAAGTAGCACCACCATCCTCTTGACATAGGACATTACCAATCCCTCCCCAAAGTTCCCCTGTCCCTTTCCACTGCCTCAGGTCTTGGGGCCTGGTGATGGCAGATTCTGACTTTTCCAGAAGGTCCCATCAGTGGAGTCCCACATCCACAGCCATTGAGTCTGCCAGTTTCACTCATGGTACACTTTGGTGCCCAGGGCACAGCTGTTGTACAAGGAGGAACATGGTGCTGTATCCCTTTAATCCCAGCACTCAGGAGGCAGAGGCAGGCAGATCTCTGGGAGTTCCAGGCCAGCCTGGTCAACATAGCAAGTTCCAGGACAGCCAGGGTTACAAGGTGAGACCCTGCCTTAAAAATAATAATTCACTGGGTGTGGTGGCACATGCCTTTAATCCTAGCACTCAGGAGGTAGAGGAGGTGGATCTCTGTGAGTTCAAGGCCAGCCTGGTCTACATAGTGAGTTCCAGATCAGCTGGGGCTACAGGGAGACCCTGTCTCAAAAATACCCCCCCAAAAAATAATAATAGTAATAATAAAAATTATTATTATTCATTCATACAAATAATGTTTGCTCAGCCACGGAGGCCATACAGCCACGAGGCAGCTGTCTATGGCACCCTTCATTTCTTCCCTAGTCTCTGCCTATTGAAACTCTTCGTCTCATCTCCCCCCTTCCTTCCCTCTCCCCTCCCTTCCCTTCCCCTCCCCTCTTCTCCACTCTTTTCACATGCCCTCTTCCCAGCAGAGATAGTGTTCACTGTCCCCATGCCATACACCTGTAAAGTGGAGACCAGAGGCCTATTGAATCCTCCCAGGGCTCACAGCTCCAATTCAGCAGAATCAGAACCTGAACCCAGGACCAAGGGGAAGGGGTGGTACAGGCTAGAGAGGTGCGGGAGGCAAGCACCTATCGGTGGTTCAGCATGAATTGCTGGAAGGTGCTGGGGAAGGAAGGCACTGCTGGTCTGATCACAGCAACAGATCTCTTCCCCAGTCCATTGGCTGGTGCCTGAGCCCAGGGCCTGCCCCAACCCCCAATCCAGGCTTGTTGGTGTCCAGAATCCCAGCCTGGCTGAAATTGCCATCTGGCTGGGATTATCCACCCAGGACCCAGGCCAGTGGGTGGGCTAGTAGATTGTGTGATCGGATCCAGCTGTGGGCTGCCTGTGCCCCACCCAGCCACTTGCAGCTGCAGGCCAAGTTGGGGCAGGGGGTTCAGTGAGCCTGATATTAGGGAGCCCCAATCACTCAGGAGGACCCCGAGTCACCCTGGATCCTCCTCTCGACCTGAGGAAGGCCCTAAGCAAGGAGTCTTGAAACCTAGCCTGGGGTAGGAGAGCGACCTTGGCTCTGAGAGGCATGGAGAGGTGCCTAGAAAGTCTCCACGCAGGAATGAACTTGCTGCTGACTAAGCAGAAGCTTGGGGCCTAGGAATCCGCATTCTGACCCAGGTTCCAGGAGGCTCCTGCTACACAGAAAACTCAGAGAGCTAGCCGGGTGTGGTGGCGCACGCCTTTAATCCTAGCACTTGGGAGGCAGAGGCAGGCGGATCTTTGTGAGTTCAAGGCCAGCCTGGTCTACAGAGTAAGTTCCAGGACAGCTGGGACTACAGGGAGACCCTGTCTCGAAAAAACCAAAAAAGAAAACTCAGAGAGCCACCTCCGCAGAGCTGTGTCTACTACCTGCTGATAGCCCATAGCCAGCCACTTCATAGCCCCCAGGAAACTGAAGGAAAAAGCAAACAGATTGGAAATTCACACTGGGATCCCAGCAGGCAGAATGTACTAACGGCTTGTCTGGGGTGAGCAGAAGAGAAACCAAGGTCAAGGTCTGGGTTTGGGCTTCAGAACTGGATGGGGCCATTCACTGAGATAGGAGCCAGGAGCAAGGGCTGAGAGAGCTGCAGGGGCAGGGGGGGGGGATTGGGTCCACGAAGGTGCTGTGAGACTGGGTGTTTGTGCTATTTTGGTTTGGGTTTGAGTTTTAGCCTGTTTTTGAGACAGGGTCTCTTGTAGCCCAGGCTGACCTTAAATTCACTATGTAGCTGAGACTAACCTTAAACTCCTCATCTTCTTGCCTCTACCTCCCAAGTGCTGGTATTTCAAATGAGTACCATCACACCCAGGTTTACAGATGCTTCCTTTTATTTATTTTTTCTGTGTATAAGTGTAGTGTCTACATGTGTGTAAGTGGACCCATATCATGCAATGTTCACGGAGGTCAGAAGAAGGCATTGGATCCCTGGAACTGGAGTTATAGATGGTTGTTAGCCACCATGTGAGTACTGGGAATCGAACCTGGGACCTCTGCAAGAGCAGTCAGTGCTCTTAACCACTGAGCCATCTCTCTAGTCCCCCAGAGATGCTTTTTTTTTTTTTTTTTTTTTTTTTTTGGTCGTTGGAGACAGGGTCTCCCTGCTAGCCCCAGCTGTCCTGGGAAACTCAACTCTGTAAGACCAGGCTGGCCTTGAACTCACAAAGATCCGCCTGCCTCTGCCTCCCAAGTGCTAGGATTAAAGGCGTACACCACCATGCCCAGCCTAGAGAGATGTTTCTTTTTTTTTTTATTAATTTTATTTATTTCTGTATGTGTATGGATGTACTGTCTGCATGCAAGTCTGTGCACTCGTGTCGTGCAATGCCGCGGAGGTCAGAAGAGGGTGTCGGATTCCCCTGGAACTGGAGTCCTCCTGGAATTGGAGTTTCAGACGGTTCTCGGCCGCCATGTGGGTGCTGGGGATCGAACCCGGGTCCTCTGTAAGAGCAGTCGGCACTCTTAACCGCTAGGCCATCTCTCCAGCCCCCACTTCTTTTAAAAAATATTTTATTTATTATTTAAAAAAATTTTTAATTAATTTTATTTATTTCTTATGTGTATGAATGTACTGTCTGCATGCAAGTCTGCACACCCGTGTCATGCAATGCCAGCGGAGGTCAGAAGAGGGTGTCGGATTTCCCTGGAACTGGAGTTCTCCTGGAACTGGAGTTTCAGACGGTTCTCGGCCGCCATATGGGTGCTGGGGATCGAACCCGGGTCCTCTATAAGAGCAGTTGGCGCTCTTAACCGCTAGGCCATCTCTCCAGCCCTTATTTATTATTTTTATTTTATCTCTCTAAGGGTTCTGCCTGCGTGCATTAAATGCACCATATATATGCAGTGCCCATAGAGGCCAGAAGAGGGCGTGGATGCCTGGAACGGGACTACTGGATAGTTGTTAGCCACCATGTGGATGCTGGGAATCAAACCATCAACAAATGTTTTTAATTACCGAGTCATCTCTCCAGCTTCATAGAGATGGAAGAGTACCCAGGAGAGAGGTCCTGGTAGGAAATGGGGAGTTTCATGGAGCCGTGGTAATCCTGGGAGCAGTGCAACACCTGGACCAGCATTTCAGGGTGTTCGGAGCCATGGGCCCTACAGTATCTGGCTCTGTGACCTAGCCCTTGGGAGGCTAAGACAGGAGGATTGCTGTGAGTTCAAGGTCAGCCTCCCAAACGATGGGCCATAGAGTCAAAAGCTACACATTTGCACACAAAAAAACAAACATGGGTCTTAGAAGACCACCAATAATATTGAAATTATAGTCCCAATATTAAACAAGTTGGCAATGAAGTTCTTGCCTTACCCAATGGTAGGCTGATAACTCCCATAATTCCAGAGTCACACCTGGGAAAAAAGAACACGCAAAGCCCCGTCGACATGACAGAGGATGCGTGCATTCGGGATTTCTCTTGGCCGTGGCACTGTGGGACCTTTTGGAGCAGAGAAATTGGGAGGCAGCTGGAGGAGACTGGGGTGTTGTTTCTAGATGAGCAGACATCCTCTGTGTGCTGCCTGGAAGGCCTGAGCTTCAAGGAAGACTTAGGGGCTGGTGATGCCGCAGGGGCCTGAGGAAGGTAAAGGGCAGAGGCCTGGAGAAGCTTCCATGCGGGCCCAGCTGGGCCTCCTCCCCTGCCCTCTCCACTGAAGGGTCTCTGTTTTAGCAGGAGGCTTGCTAAAGCACACACAGCTACCTGGTTCCACATTCCGTAGGCCCGGGCTAAGCTGGGAATTCTGCATTTCTAACCAGCTGTGGACCCAAGGACCATGCTCTAGGCAACCCCAGCTCCGTCCCTGCCCGCCGCTGGGATTTGCCAATGGAACACGGTCCTTCCAAATTGCTCAGCGCAGGTGAGACAGAGGGCAAAATGAAGGAGGAAGCATCCTGAGCTGGCCCCCAGCCAAGATTACCACCCTCCCTTTGGAGCCCTGGCCTTCCCTGGGGTCCTGTGAGTTGCCCCCCTGGAAGCCTGATGGGCAGGTGAGAGACATAGTGCACACCCAGATGGTGTGTGCAGCCTCCAGCAGCAGCTCTGCCTGAGAACCAGGCCTAAGAACTCACAGCTTACCTTTCCAACTTGAGCCTGGCTTTGCACCAGACCAGCATCAAAGGCTCTCAGGAAGAGTGCAGTCTCCCCAGAGAACATTCGCTCACGGAGTTCAGGGCCCTCGGATATTATGAGCTCAGCCATGTTTTGCAGAGAGATGGCCCGACAAACTTATACAAGGAAGAGATGAGAGCCCACCGCACTAATGGCTGACTCACCCCAGGAAGCTGGGGGAAAGGGCACAAGATGGGGGTCACGCTCTGATCCTTGCTGCTCCCCTCTTTCCCATCAATTTCTTAAAGGCAATTATTGAGCATCCACTGTGTACCCAGGATTATGTTAAATGCAGAGAGGAAGGCTGAGCCCGTGGCTTCATGTAATTGGCTTTCTGGAAGGTAAAAGGGACGAAAGACAAAGAGGTGGGCATGTGAAGCCAGAGCGTGGTGGGTACGTGAAGCCCCTGGAACGGGCTGAGGGAGTGCGGAAGAGGGTTCCAGAGGGAGCACAGAGGGAACTGCACGTACGAAGGCCCTGAGGTGGGTGCTATCTGCTGTGTATGAGAGGTGTGTGGAAAAGCCTGTCACCTGGAGTAGAGAGAGGGAAGGAGAGAGGGAGAAACGGGGAGGGGGAGCCAGCATTTCTTAGAGATAGGAGCCAGGGTAGTGCAGAACCGTGGAGGCTTAATGAGATCCTTGTGGCTGCTCTGTGCTCACTGTCTAGAAGAAGGTAAAGGCAAAGAGGCCACTGGGATAGTTCTGGAAGAGGGCAGCAGAGGCCTGACATGGCACTTCCTGAGCCAGGTGCCTGCCCCCACCAGTTCTGTGTCCTGCCATGGACCCTCCCAAGGGGAACTGGAGGTTGATTTCTCCCAGCACCCCCCCTCACCCCAGCGCTCTGTCTCCCAACAGCTGGAGCAGTCTATCCAGATGAACCTGAAGTCAGACCTGGCACAGGCCCAGCAACATGTGGTTCAGAACCAGACAGCCACCATGCTGGAGCTGGGTGCCAATATTGTGAACCAGACTACAGCACAGACCCGCAAGCTGACATCCGTGGAAGCACAGGTAACGGCAGCACCAGGAAGCCAGGCTGTGCAGCCAGACCTCCTCCATCAGCCTCTGTCATGGGTAAAGTCAGGGCCTCCTCTTCCTCATGATCTGTTCACATAACCATCTCCCAGCACTGGGCCTGGTTCCTGTGTATCAGCCTGGTGCCAAGACTGTGCTGGGCACCCAGGGTGGGGGGGTGGGGGGGGTGGGGAGGTGGGGGGGTGGGGGGAATGGGAAGCAGTGTCATCACAGCCCTGGCTCCAGACTCAGAGTGCACTGGGAAGAGCTAGATGAGGAAGTGAGTTCTGACGACCTCAGCCAGACAACTGGAGCAACAGTGAGGGACCAGGAAGCAGCAAATGCCTGACCTGTGAGCACCTGTTTGCCCAACCCCTACTGTGTGCCAGGCACCGTGTGAGGTCCTGGTTCCAGCTTAGAGCAGTGAAAAGTAGGCATGCCTCCCTCACCCTGGGGCTCGTGGAGACGGCAAGCAGGTTGAACAGCCTCTGATTGTTACATGGTGACTGAGCCAGGGAAAAAGCATGGTAGAGAGAACAAAGGTGGTGCGTGGGCAGGTGGGAGGCTGCGAGTCTAGACAGCAAGCCAGAAAGACACTGATGTGCAAGTAGGACATGGTGTGCGGGAGAGCACAGCAGACAGGGAAAAGAGCAGGCACAAGAGCCCCTAGGGAGGGCGTTTCTCCTGCCACCCTGAGAACATGGAAACCAACATATTGGGGTGGGGGGTGGAGAGGTAGTACAGGGAAACTAAGTCATGAGCCGATTAGGCTATGGTGGGGATGGGCTTTCCACAAGAGGATTTTGTGCAAAGGGGTCACTGTGTGAAAAGCTGCCCTAGGCTGCTGAGTAAAAAAAAGGATGTAAGCTGGGCATGGTGGTGCACACCTTTAATCCTAGCACTCAGGAGGCAGACGCAGGCGGATCTTTGTGAGTTCAAGCCCAGCCTGGTCTACAGAGTGAGTTCCAGGACAGCTGGGGCTACAGGGAGACCCTGTCTCGAAAAGACAAAAAAAAAAAAAGGTAGCACTGGATCAGCAAACGTCAGGAGCGGCAGCCTCAGCAGCAGAATGGCAGCTGACCAGGACTGCCGTAGGCCGGCTCCCGCCACAATATTCCTGCTTGTTGGGGCAGGTCCTGAACCAGACATCACGTATGGAGATCCAGATGCTGGAGAGTGCGCTATCTACCAACAAGCTGGAGAAGCAGCTGCTGTTGCAGGGCCATGAGCTGCACCGGCTTCAGGGACGCAACAGGTGAGCAGGGACAGGGCTGAATGTGGCTCCAGCCTCGGTCCCAGAGCCAGGGCTGAAGCTGGGGCTGAAGCTGGGATGGGGCCAGTGTGGGGATGGACTCGGGTCTAGATGTGGAATGGGGTGAGAGACCATCGTGGGATGGGGAGAGGACTGGGATGAAGCTGGCAAGGACAAGGAGTTCAGACGAGCTGGGTGGTGCTGGGGTAGGGCCGAGCCCAGGCAGCACAGAGCTTGGCTCCCGACCTTGGGTAATGACAGAGATCGGGCATTTTCCTGTGCCCTGGGACACCTTGATTCTTCTCTCCTTTCTTCCTTTTTGTGGTGCTGGAGATGAAACCCAGGGCCTTGTATTTGCCGGGTGAGAGCACTGGGCCACCCCCCAGCACTGCCTTCTTTGTTTTGTTTTGTTTTAAAGTTTGTTTTTGTTTTTATTTATCTCCATTTTTTTGAGACAGAGTCTCCCCTTAGTCCCAGCTGGCCTGGAGCTCGCTGTGTAGACGAGGCTGGCCCTTGAAATCACAGAGATCCACCTGCTTCTGCCTCCTGAGTGCTGGGATTAAAGGCATGCGCTACCAGGCCCAGCTGTTTTTATTTATATGTACACACACATACACACACACACACACACACACATACACACACACACACACATATATGGAGGCATGCAGTACCTGCAGAGGTCAAAAAAGAGTGTTAGATCTCCTGGAGCTAGATTTACGGGTTGTTGTCAGTTACCCATTGTGGATGCTAGAACCAAACGGGTGTTCTGGAAGAGCAGTAAGTGCTCTTAACTCCTGAGTCACCTTTCTAACCCATGTTTTTCAGGCTCTCATTATGTAGTCCAGCTAGCCTCGTCCTCTTCCTAGGTGTGTGCCACCACACCCGACTCTCCATTTCTTTCTATTTAAATATTCACTGCTTTATTAAGATACAATTTTCCAGGGCTGGAGAGATGGGTCAGTGGTTAAGAGCTCTTCCAGAGGACCTGCGATTGATTTCCAGCACCCAAGTGGCAGCTAACAATCACCTATAACTCCAGTTTCAGAGGCTCTGACCCCCTCTTCTGGCCTCTGCAGGACATTCCACCATGTGGTAGACTTACATACACGCAGAAAAACACTCATACACATAAAATAAAAATAATGGATAAATCGGGGCTGGAGAGATGGCTCAGCAGTTAAGAGCACTGGCTGCTCTTGTAGCTGGCTTCAGTTAGTTCCCAGTACCCACATGGCAGCTTAACAAATGTCTGTAACTCCAATTCCAGGGGATCCAACACCCTCTTTTGACCTCCATGAACACTGTATGATGAGGGTACAGGTAGTACACTCATATACATTAAATAAAAATAAATAAAATATTAGAAAATTAAAATTAAGAAAAAAAACAGATAAGAAAAAAGGATACCATTTCCAACCCTATGATCCACCTTGTAGACTCTTTTTTGAGGCAGGGTCTTCCCCTAGTCCCAGCTGGCCTGCAGCTCGCTATAGATCCGCCTGCCTCTGCTTCTTGAGTGCATGCGGCCACCCTGTAAACTTTAACTCACTTTCCTTAGCTCTAAATAAATACACAACGCTGACCTGACCCACCCATGTGCCCTTCTCACATTCTGGGAACCCCTCACACAAACTAGAGACAAGGCAAGAAAATCTGACATATCTTGGTTGTAGACAAGTGGAGGGGGGAAATGCCAAGGTCAGGGTCCTAGAGAGAGCAAAATCTGGTCACTGAGCAAACCCCAGGAACATAGTGAGATGCTACTATGGCTCAAGTGCTGGATCAGGATAAAGCCAAAAGGCTTGCCCATGCCCTCTGCTCTGGGTTTTAGTCTTTAAATTTATTTATTTATTTATTTATTTATTTATTTAGATGTGTATGAGTATTCTGTTTGCCTGTATGTAAGTGCACTCATGTCATATGCCTGCAGAGGCCAGAATAAGGCATCAGATCCTCTATAACTGGAGTTACAGATAGTTGTTAGTCACCATGAGGGTGCTGGGAACTGAAGCCATGTCCTCTCCAAGAGCAGCCAGTGCTTTCAACTACTAAGCCATGGCTCCAGGCTCTGGGTTTTATTCTTATTCCCACACCCCACAGTCTAGGTGGTCGAGCCGGGGACACTGACAGTCATTCAGGATTCTTAACAGGCACCTAGAATCCATGATGATGGGTGGGGTGGTTGATTAGCTCTAGACCTATAAGGACAGCCAGACTGTAGAGCTGGAATGTGCCAAGTTCACTCTTCTCTCATTAGAGCTTAAGACCTGGGGAAATTTCTTCTGTGGCTGGACTTCTCTTGTGTCTCAGTTGTATGTATGTACATGATGTCTATGCGTGTGTGCACATGCCATAGTGCATGTGAAGAAGTCAGAGGACAACTCTGAGGGGTGAGTTTTCTACTTCCACCTTTATATGGTTCTGGGGATCAAACTAAGGTCATCATGGCTGTATGGCAAGCACTTTATCCACTGAGCCATCTCACCAGTCACTTCTTATCACAGGACTGGGAATAGGGAAACAGCACCCTCCCAGCCCCGGGCCTCAGCCCCCTGAAATCAGAGGCTCCTGTTCCTGTCTCTTGTACCTGTCTTTCAAGCAATGGGTATTTTCTGGCTTCCCTTAGCTGCAGGCACTGGGGGTCCAGAAGTGAATAAATGCTCAAAGAACCCCGTCTCTGTGGAGCCAATGAAAGCTAAGCTGCTATCCCAGGGTTCCAGGTGAACATGCAGACCTGTGTGTAAAATCCTTCCTGTAGCTTTCAGAAGTCCAAATGCCCACACTGGCTTCTGCACTTCATGTGTTGTTCTTGCATCTTGGAGACAGATTTACCATTGCTTATTTCTTACTAAAAAGTTTATTTTGTTGAATATTTAAGCAAGCTTCTCTAGTTGAGGAAAATATTAAAGTATTTATTTATTTATTTATTTTGGTCTTTTTGAGACAGGGTCTCCCTTTAGTCCCAGCTGGCCTGGAACTTGCTATTTAGACCAGGCTGGTCTTGAACTCACAGAGCTCTGCCTGCCTCTGCCTCCTGAATGCCAAGACTAAAGGTGCGCACCACCACGCCCATCTTCTTTATTTATTTTTAATCCACAGAGTTCCACATGGGTGTGGGATCATTCACTGGGCCATGGGCAACGTACCAGTGGCCACTCTCCCCACCGGAAGAGAATTCTCCCTACCCTGACAGCCATCGACTTCCAATAACTCTCAGCTGGGCCGGGGGCTAGCGAGAGCCTCCCCCATCCATGTCGGGTTTTGTGGTTTGGTTTGGTTTTTGAGACAAGGTCTCACTGTACAACCCTGGCTGGCCTGGAACTCACTGCACAGGCCACAGAGCTGCCTGCCTCTGTCTTCTGAGTGCTGGGATGGATTTTTTAGGGGTGTGTGTGTGTGTGTGTGTGTGTGTGTGTGTGTGTGTGTAAATATAAGTTTCCACAGAAGCCAGAGGCTTCGGATCCCCCAGAGCTGAAGTTATAGGCAGTTGTTAAGTTGCCTGGGAACTGAACATGGGTTCTCTGCAAAAGCAGTCCAAGCTCTCAACCCTTGAGCCTCCTTTCCAGTGCTGGAATAACTCACAGCTGCTGTGAGTTTGGGTGTAACAGAGACAGGGTCTCACATAGCTCAGGTTGGTCAGCTGAGGTGAAGATGTCCTTGGTTCCACCTCTGAAGCAGTGCTGCGATTACTGGCCTGTGTACAAACACCTCCGTTTACGCAGAGCTGGGGACTGAACCCAGGGCCTCCTGCATGCTAGCTCAGCACGCTGCCAACTGAGCTACATCCCTGTCATTCCGCAACTGAATGATGTACTGCCTGTACTTTTCTCCAATTTCCCAGGGTTCCTTAGTGTCTACGTCCCATTCCCCCTATCAATGCACAGCAAGGTTGTTCCCAGCTCCTTGCTAATCTACCCAGCAGCAGGATAACCAGCATTTCCATGCCTCACCTCCCCTCCCCCACACCGGAGGAGATTGGAGGAGAAAATGCTGAAACGGGGAGACAGAGTGAAAAACTTGCTTTTATTTTTTTTTTGGGGGGGGGTGCAGAGGCAGGCAGATCTCTGTGAGTTCAAGTCCAGCCTGGTCTACAGAGCGAGTTCCAGGCCAGCTGGGGCTACAGAGAGACCCTGTCTCAAAAAGACCAAAAAACTTGCTTTTTATACCAGAATATGCCCTGTGCTTATTATACAACAGACATGCATAATATAAACGCCAGGGGCTGGGGCACAGCTCAGTGGTAGAGCACTGGCCTAGCATGTTCCAGGCCCTAGCATGTTCCAGGCCCTGGGCTCTGTCCCTAGTACTGCAAGGGAGTGAGTAAATAAATACTAGCAGTGCAAGCTGGTTACATCTGCCCAGCTCTTCAGACTCCCAGCACAGCCAGGCCATTCTTCCCCGCTCTTTCCCATCACCCACACTGGGCCTCAGCATCTTCCCAGTCCCACCCCGCCCCTAGCATCTCTGCACAGCCTTACTTACATTCCTTTCCACTTTCTCTCATTTTTGTCTCCCACACTTGGGACAGAACAGACCCACCAGTCCTAACTGTTGGGCAGTTGTCTCCCTTTTCTAACATATAAGAGGCATTGTGCCCCCAGGGCACCGCTGCCCACGCTCTCTGGAGACTTTCTCCTTAGTGGGGACCATGGGGTCAAAGGACACCAGCTCTGGCCTTGCTCATGGTTTCCTGCTTGTTGCTGGGTCCTTCCCTCTGGATCTCATTCCCCTAGTGGCCTCTAGCCATGTGGCCTCTACCCAAAGCCTCTCCTTGATGTGAGCTACGGTGGGCACGAACTGCCAAGCTGTGTGACCTAGTGCATCATGCTCAGCTTCTCTGGACCTCAGCAAGAAGTATGTTGCCGAGTCACACTTAGATTCCAGGAAAGCCTAGAGGGGAGGGTACTGAGGGTGGAGACCTCGGGCTCACCCATGTCCCACCTGGCAGCGCGCTGGAGACAAGGCTGCAGGCTTTGGAAGCACAGCAGCAGGCAGAGCTGGCCAGCCTCCAGGATCAGAGGGAGCGGCTTCGGAGCCTCCTGGGCCACCAGAGCGGAGCCCTGGCCGGCCTGGAGCGCAGCCTGCGTGCAGTCAGCAGCAACTCCAGCTTCCTACAGCAGCAGCAGCAGCAGCTGGTGGAGTTTGTACAGCGCCTGGTGCGCATTGTGGCCCAGGACCAGCACCCTGGTGAGCAGGAGTGAGTGGGCCAGGGAGGAGGGTGGGAGGGGGACAGGAGAGCCTGCGAGGCCTCCTCAGCCACTGCGGGGCAGGGACCCACCATGGGAAAGGCTGAACTCTCCCTCACCTTCTGCAGCAAGGAAATGCAAAGAACAGCAATGTATTGGTCATGAAGCCCATAAAAGAAGCCAACCAGACTCTGCCTTTGTCTTCTAGGACACTTTTGCTATGCCCCGTCTCACTCTTGGCATCAGTTTCTCCATTTGCTCAGTAGAGGTGGTGATAACAGAGACAATAGTACACTACACTGAAAACTATGGGTCCTTGGGATCACCACCCAGTTCCTCGTGCTTGGCTTCCTCTACTTTTTCCTGGGCCTCAGTTTCTCCATAGGATGGAGAGGTGAACACAATGCACCCCAGAGACTTCTCTCCCCTTAATGCCCATGCAGACCCCTGGAAGTGGAAAGAGATGTGGCATCCGCAGCCTGTCGTAGACAGCCAGGTCCAGCTTGGTGTCCAGCCTTCTCTGACACTCCTGGCTCCAGCTGCAGTCACTCAGTCAACAGCATTTATTGAGTACCCACTGTGTGCCAGGCAGGGGCTGAGTGGGACACAGCAGCCCATGTCAGAGCCTTATCTCCTGCAAAAAATGTGCAACTCTCAGTGGGTCTCAGATGGAAGGACCTACTATGTGTCAGGTGCTCTGTTAGCTGTCTGCCCGCAGCTTCTTCCACTAGGAAGATGTAAAGGGCTGTGCCAGGAAGAAGGCGCTTCAGCCTGGGCCGGGAGGAGGCACAGGAGAGGCTGGACAGGCTTCTTTTAGAAAGTACAGACTTTGGAGTAGAGACTGGCTTGGTGAGAGAGACTAGCAGGGCTCCTGCTGTGAGACAACCTCTGGGAGGGCTGAGCTGCCGAGGTACCCAGTGTGAGCAACATTCACAGGGATCCAGAGAGAGAATCCCACGGTGGTTCCAGCAGGCCAGAGAAGCCATGAGAAGGCGAGGTAGACGCCTTCCAAACCACAAGATGTACAGTGACCAGAAGCCATTACAGGCTTGTGCGCAGCCCTGGCAGTGAGGCGACCTGAATGAGTTCCACATGTGGGTTTCCTGGGGCTCAGCTTGAAGACTCGGCCTGTGCAAGCATCTCTCCTTACAACACCCCAGGCTAACAACATCCCAGTCGCTCACTGCGGCTGAATGTCTGTTCCCCGAGTCCAGTGGGAGGTCCTGTCAGGTACCTTACCTTAGCCACTCACTGTCCAGACACCTGTCCTTTTGCCCAACAGGCACCAGAAAAGGCATTCAGGAGTCGTTTCTCTGTGCACGTGGAGAAAGCAAGAGCTGAGCAGTGGATGGACACATGCCCAGCGACCCGGGCACAGGAAGCCTGCTGGGCAGCCGGTGTAGCCGCAGAGCTTGTCCAGGGATGCAGGCTTAGCTGGGCACAGCATAAGACCTACATCCCTGCAGTGGTCCATTTATCCAAACTCCTCTATGCTAGGGCAGGGCACTGGACCCTGGGGAGGGATGTACCAGAAAGGGCAGGGTCTAGCCAGTGGGCTGAACCAGGGTTCAAGCCCAGGTTCTTGCCCGAACTACACAAGTCATCAAATTTCTGGCCTACAGGAGAGGCAGCAGCCTCCAGCACATTTGTGTAGAGAACAAACCAGCAAGGGGTCTGCATGGTACCTAGGGCCAGAGGGAGTGAAATAGACAGACTGCTATCCAGAGCACGCAAACCAAGCTAAGCTGTCCATCTTTTTTTTTTGCCTTTTATTTTTTGGGGGGTCTAGTCAAGACAGGGTCTCTCTGTAGCCCCGGCTGTCCTGGAACTCACTCTGTAGACCAGGCTGGCCTTGAACTCACAAAGATCTGCCTGCCTCTGCCTCCCAAGTGCTAGGATTAAAGGTGTGCGCCACCACACCCGGCTTTTTTTTTTTTTTTTTTTTTTTTTGGCCTTTTCAAGACAGGGTCTCCCTTTAGTCCCAGCTGGCCTGGAGCTCGTGAGACTGGCCTTGAACTCACGGAGATCCGCCTGCCTCTGCCTCCTCCCAAGTGCTGGGATTAAAGGCATGCACCACCATGCCCAACTGTCCATCTTGTTTTTATGCTCTCCTCTGAAATCATTTTTCTGACCCCAAAATGCTCCTGGAAGAACCTGGCACCGGGCATACCCTCCAACATAAGAGCGTCAGGTGCAGTGCTTTTATTGCACCATGACTGTTCTAGCAATTATTATTCACTAAGGAAATGACTGTGTGACTGCGGACAGGGCCTCAGAAACGGCAGCTGGAAGCCAGAAGCCAGCCCTCACTCCCAGCTCTGCCTGGTTGGCAAAGTGTGGCCAGTCCTGCATGCCGACCAGTACCTTGGCTATGTTTATTAGCTTCTCATTTACCATGGACTGCGGGGAGCTGGGGGCTGCTGACAGGCTGGCAGTGGAGACCCCTGCCTAAGAAATGTCTTAGACACCTCATTTGTGGTATGAAAAACTACAGATTCCTTCAGACATGTTCCCCAGAGCCAGGACCCCAGTGGCAGACCCAAATAGGAAGCCCTATCCTGGTAGCACCCTGCTTCTCGTTGGTGTTGATAACCACCCCTCTGCAACTTTAGCCTCATCCTTGAGTGGGTGTCTCTCAGAGTGACTGGGCTCTGGTGGAATCACAGCCCAAGCCTACTGAATGAGCTAGAAATGGAGGGTCTTAACTCTCCACTTCCCTAGGAGGCCATGCTGGGCTCCAGTCACTTAATTAGAACCCGCCTGGCCTCAAGAACCCTGTGCAAAGGGAAGAAATTTGGGCCCTTGAAAGCCAGTGGTCAGCTCCCAGAGGGCAGGATGAGGAGGCCTCTTCCCAGGGCTGAAGAAGATCCAACTGGTCTCTGGGCCATGAGGGAGCCCCGACTAGCTCCCTTCTACATGGCACACTCCAGGAACAGAAAGCTCTGCTGCCTATCTGGGGATCCTTGGGTTTCATCCCGGGGCCTGTTTCCTGCTCTGGGACATGAGAAGCACCTCATCATAGAGCAGAGTGTGCTCTCCACGTACCACAGCCTGGCAGCCTGCCTGTGGCCTGTCTGCTTTGGACTCCCTCCATTCCAGCCTGCTACACCCTGACAGAGCACTCTTCTTCAGCCCAGCAGTTGGGGCTCCTCTGGCTGCCATTCAAGGCCACTGGCCCTGTAGAAACCCAGCCTCCATCTCCACCTGCTTCCTTCTTCCCCTTCTCTGTGCCAGTCTGGGCCTCACTGGCCATAGTTCTCAAGATGGGCACCAGTGTCCCTCCCCACACTGTCCCCTACACCCCTAAACAGTTCCCATCTGGAAGCATCTGTTTATGCAGCTCCTCTGCCCAGATGCCCCCTAACATGGACAACCCATGCATATTGTTCAGGTCCCAGCTCATTATACCCTCCTCCAAGGGATCCCCCCCCCCCAGGTGAGGTTCATCTGCCTGTACCCATACTTGCTAGGTACCTGCCTGGTCCCTTCCTCCTTCTCTTTCCTTCTATCTTCCTCCCTCTGTTCCCCTTTCCTTCCTCCTTTCTTCCTTTTGAAACAAGGTCTTATAGTCTAGGCAGGTTTCAAACTCAAGATCCTCCTGCCTCAGCTACCTGAGTCCTGGGATGACAGGCCACCGCCATGCCTGGCCTTCCAACTGACATTTGCTTTATCCTTTTGTAGCCTCCTTAAGGGCACCTGAGCAGTTGTTCCAGGACTGTGCAGAGATTCAGCGCTCCGGGGCCAACATAAGTGGCATCTACACCATCCACGTGATCAACATGACAGAGCCTCGAAAGGTTAGGGGGCTCCTGGATCAGGGCCATGGGAGGGTACTGAGCCTAGGGTTTTCTAACAGACACCCCCATCAGCATGAGTATTTGTCCAGCATCTGAAATCTCAATGAAGTTGGGGCACCTGCTTCCAGGAGCCCCCAGCAGGCAAGGATGAAAGGAAGGGACAAAACTTAAGTAGGTCCTTTACTGGCATTTTTCTCCAGAAGTGTGTAACTGGAATAACAGGCAATCATTCTGCGTTAGGAAAGACGGCACCAGCTCACGTCACAGACAGCTCCAGGCCCTTCTCCTGGCCTTAGCCCCAGAAGACTATTCCATTTAATTAGTCTACTGGAAACAAGAGTTGGAGCTCTGCTCCCGTGGAAAGTTGGTGATGGACTGACATATGTACAAATATCCTTTGAGAGGTTCCACAGATGCCCTAAACTTTACATTCCCACTGTGGTGAGGTGTGGGAAGAAGTGTAGGTATTAGGATGTTTAGGGCAGGTCCAGAGGGCACAGGCAGCCAGCAGGTCCCTGGCAATTTCTATACTGCCTTTCTGTATGTCAGGGAGAGCAATCCTGTGTGACCCCAGGTTGACTTGGGATTCCCTTACACCACCCAAAGTCCGCTTTCAGCCCAGGACCCTGTGTTGACAAAATTGTCTAGCTAGTACCTCCTGACATTTGCTTTCATTATACTAAATTTTTCTCTGGATAAAAGCAAGTGTCGAGATCTGAGATCTCCTGAGACCAGCAGAAGTGCAGGAAGGCAGGTAGGAACTGGGTGCTTCAGCAAGGCTGATTGTTGATTGACTTAACCTAGCTAATCCATTAATCCAGTTGTCTTTGGCTTAATTGGCTCTTGTGGCTGTGGGGGCAGAGTTATCCTCCCAGCTGATATTAAAGGTAGGGTTGTGTGAGTCTTGAGATCTGAGATCTCCTGAGACCAGCAGAAGCACAGGTACCAGGGGTGCGGGCTAAAGAGCCCCCCCCCCAAACTGGGATTACAAAGGCATCTGAAGGAGGCAAGCAAAGCAAGCCTTCAACACAGTGAAGAGGCATTTAGGACTCACATTGGAATACAAGCAAGGAGAAGCCCATATGCCAGGACCATGAAGAAGAGACAACACGGGAAAGGGGCAGGATAATCCCGCACCAAGCTCTACCACCCTATGGAAGATTCCTACAGTGGGATCCCTCTGGGGATGGCCCAGGACACAGATATCAGAAACACAATTGGGAACATATTTAAAGAACTACAAGATTATAAAGAGCAAATCAAAGAACTGAGAAAAGAGAATGAAGAACTCAAGAAGGACCTAGAGAGAGAGAATGACAAACTCCAGAAGGAACTGGAAACACTGAAAAGATCTCATGCTGAAAATAATAAGGAAACCAACCAGCGAAGCAAAGGGCTACAGGAAGAGATTGAGAAGCTCCATAAAGAAGTAGAAATAGTAAAGAAATCAGAAGGGGAAATGAAAAAGGAAATCAAACACTCATCCAATCAAGAAGAAAGGAATGGAAAAAGCCTCAGAAGCAGAATGGAGGAAGCAGAACAAAGAATATCAGACCTGGAAGATAACACAGAACAACTAAAAACCTCAAGGAAAGATTATGAAAAATTAAAAAACATACACAAAATTGAACCAACAGGGGAACCTGTGGGACACTTATGAAAGATCAAAACCTCACATTTCATTATGGGACTAGAAGAAGGAGAAGAATACCCAAGAGAATGGTATTGGGTCTTATTGATCAAGGATCTTCAAACAGAATAGAATAAAACAGCAGAGTAATCGATGAAAACTTCCCCAAACTGAAAAAAGACAAAAAAAACCAATACAAATACAAAAAAAAAAAAAAAAAAAAAAAAAAAAAAAAAAAAAAAAAAATTCTCCATGCCACATCATAGTTAAAAATGCTTTATTTAGGACACCCAAACCAAAGACAAAATCCTCAAAGCCACAAGGGGGAGAACACAAAAACAAGTTACCTATAAGCGGAACAACGTATTCAAGATTACAAGTCGACACTTCTCAACAAAACACTAAAAAACTATGACACAGCAAGAAGCAAGAAGAAACCTGGAGCAAAGCAATTCCAGTGTTTATTATGTTATTTTTTGTTAAAGGACAATAGACGCAAACCCAGGTTATATACACAGCAAAAATGTCAACTATATTTATAGTTGAAGGAGGAGAAAAACCTTCCATGACCATAAACAAATTGAAAGAATACATGTCTGGAAAGCCAACCCTTCAGAGGATACTCAAAGCAATTCAAGCACAGAAGGAAAGAAAGGATAAGGAAACCAACCCCCAGGCCACCTAGAAAGAGAGCAAGAGGAAATCCAATAATAAAAAGCATTATTAACCGGCAGAAGTAGAAACCTAAACCCAACCGCAAAACGGATAATAAGGCAAAGGAAAGCAACACAAACCTATCAGTCATACACCTTAAACTATTAATGCACTAAATTCCCCAATCAAAAAAGACACATGAGAACTGGGAGATTTGATTAGGAAACAGAATCCATTGATATGGCTTGTTCTCCAAGCCAACATTATCTTACCTTCCAAGGCACAGGGGCACCACCTTAAAGTTGAAGGTGAAAAGGCTGGAAAAAAAAAAATAAATGATTCCCACAGCAATATTGAATTTAATGGTACCCCGAAAAGAAAGCAGGTGTTTTTGTTTTAATATCAGACAAAATTTACTTCAAAGTTAAAAGAAATCAGAAAGAGGACAAAGCAGACGAAGAGACCAAGAAGGGCCGACCCCCCCAACAGAAGGGCCATTACCTTTTTATCAAGGGAACAATTTTTCACAAGAAGATTTTTTCGCTTCCTGAATATATATGCCCCCAACTCTGGTGCCCAAACTTTATATAAATGCAATTCTCCAGGACCACAAAACACACCCACTAACCCTTGTACACTCATAGTAGGGGAATTTCAATACCCCATTGACTCCTTTTTAGCTAGGGTCAATCGGACAAAGAAATTTAAAACAGAGAGAGACTTCTGAACTGAACCATATGATACACTTAATGGACCTCATAGACCTCTGCTGAAATAATTCCATCCTAATACCAGAGAATACACTTCTTACTCAGCACCCCACCGAACATTCTCCAAAATTTAGACCACATACTGGGACACAGAAGAAACCCTCCACAAATACAAAAAGATTGAAATTAATTTCATGCCTTCTATCAGACCACAGTGCAAAATAAAGCTCAACATCAACACCAGGATAACCACTACTATCTACAAGAACAAAAGGAGACTAAACAACACACACATGGAGACTAAACAAACACTCTTGAATAATGCAATGGGGTCAAGGCAGAGAGATAAAGAAAAAAGAAATAAAAAGCATTCCTGGCACTGAAATGCCAACTTGTGACAATACAATACCAACCACAACAAAATCTATTGGGATACCCTTAACAAGCATAAGTTCCTAAGAGGGACGTTTATAGCCTCTGGGTTGCCTACATTAGAAAAACAGTAGAGCACAAGTGAATGATCTCACACTACAGCTAAAAACACGAGATAGGGGGCAAAACAAACAGAGAAAAACCCCTAAAACGAACCAGACCCGGGACAGACAGGAAGAACGAAATAAACAAAAAATCCGAAGCAGAAATCAATTGACTGAATGAAATTAGATAGAAACAAAGAAAACAAACAAAAAAATCAATGAATCCAAAAGTTGGTTCTTTTGAAAAAATAAAATAAAAAGACCAGTCGCGGACAGACCCCCTCTAGCCCAGTAGTGTGTGGATTAGCTTCGTTGTCAACTGACACAACCGGGTGAGGGAGCCTCCAATGGGGTATTGGGGTCCATTGGATTTGGGCCTGTGGCCACAATCTGTGGAGTAGTCAGTATTGTTCTGATTGTTGGCCGGTAGTTTGTGGGAGGGGGGCCCAGTCCCAATGAGTGGTGCTTTGCACCTGGGCAGGTTGTTGTGTACCATATACGAAGGCAGGCTGGGGGCTGGAGAGGTAGAGTGCCTAGCGGGTTTTTTTTTAAGGACAACTGACTGGCTCTTACAGGAGTACCCAGTGTGATCCCCAGCACCCACATGGCCGGCTCTGACAACCGTCTGAAACTCCAATTTCCAGGAGAACTCCAAGCTCCAGGGGCATCCCAGACCCTCTTCTGACCTCCGCAGCATTGCACAACACAGGTGCCCCAAACTTGCATGCAGGACAGTACATTCATCCACTACAGAAGAAATAAAAATTAATGAAAAAAAAAAAAAGCCAGAAGAGGCAGGCTGGGCATTGAGCCAGGGGAGCAAGCCAAAGAACAGCATTCCTCCATGGGCCGTGCTTCAGCTTCCTGCCTCCAGGTTCCTCCCCTTAGTTCCTGCCTTGGGCCTCCCTAAGTGATGAAAAAACTGTGACCTGGGAGATGTAGCTGAATAAACCTTTTCCTCCCCAAGTTGTTGTCGAGTTGTGTTTTGTCACAGCACTGGGAAGACAAAACTAGAACACCCAGTTAACAAAAGAAAGAAAGAAGGAAGGAACAAAAGGAGGGAGGAGGAACAGAAGGGGGGCGGGGGGCGTGGGGGCGCCCGCCTTTAATCCTCGCATTTGGGAGGCAGAAGAGGACGGGGATCTTGAATTCGAGGCCCGCCTGGTCTACAGATGTGAGTTCCAGGACAGCTGGGATACAGGGGAGGACCCTTGTCTTGAAAAGACAAAAAAAAAAAAAAAAAAAAAAAAAAAAAAAAAAAAAACAAAAAAAAAAAAAAAAAAAAAAAAAAAAAAAAAAAAAAAAAAAAAAAAAAAACAAAAAAAAAAAAAAAAAAAAAAAAAAAATGAATGAATGAACAAACATCCAACTTTAATTACAATCCGCAATTGAAAAGGGGAAATATCACCAACCGACAAGGAAAAGGACAAGATCCAGAAAATCATACGGGGAATACTTTTACAAAAACTTATACTATACCAAGTTTGAAACCTAGAAGAACTGGATGGATATCTGAAATCATGGACATCACCAAAGCTCAATCAAGAGAAGAGATCGACAGCTTAAACAAGACCCATAATACATAAGAAATTGAAGATGTAATAAGCAACTCCCCCAACTAAAAAAGCCCCAGACGGCCCAGACAGTTCACAGCAGAATTCTCAGAAAAAAACATTCTATACAACATTTCAAAAAAAGACCTACAACCATTTACTGAAACTGTTTAGAAGGATACAATTGGAGGGCATTCTCCCAGATTCCTTCTCTGAATCCAGCATCACTCTATTCAAAAACCCAGGGCAAAAAAGATACAACTAAAAAGGAATTAATCGGATCCATCTCCATAATGAATACAGATGCCAAAATTCTAAACAGTTTACTGGCAAATCGCATACAAACCCCCATCAAGATCAATCCATCCGGACCAAAGTTGGATTTCCTACAGAGATTCAGGGAAGGTTCAACATACAAAAATCACTAAACATCATCAAACACATAATGGAATGAAAGACAAAAACACACATACTCTTCAATTGATGTGGAAAAAAACCTTTTGACAAAATTCAGCATCCCTTCATGCTTAACATCCTAAAGGGAATTGGATTGGCCGGGAATTCATTCTTCAATGCTAATCCAACGCCACATTATACAGGGAAACCCCCAGCCAATATCTCCTAAATGGGGAGGAGGAAAGAAACGACCAGAAACATCCCTTTAACGGTAGGAACTTGGTGGGCTGCCGCTGGAGAGATGGCCTCCCTTAGCTGTTAAGAGTGCCAACCTCTCTTGCAGAGGACCGGGTGGTCGGGGTTCGGGGTTCGATTCCCCAAGCACCCACATGCGGCCGTTTGTTGAGCATCCTGAACACTCCAATTCCCAGAGAACTCCAGTTCCAGGGGAATCTGCGACCCTCTTTCTGACCTCCGCGGCATTGCATTACACGGTGGTGACACAGGACTTGCCTGCAGGACAAAGTCAGTACCTTCATACTACACATACAGACATAAATACAATTTTTAAAATTTTTTTAAAAAATTTAAAAAAAAAAAAGGTACGGGGTAGGAACTTGGCCAACGCTGCCCCCCTTGCCCCTATCACCACAGTCCCTTCCAAATAGTGCCTTGTTTGTTGGACTTGATTTGTGAATGAAACTCTGCAAGAGCAAATTAAGACACGAAAATGAAATTTAAAGAAATTACTTAATTTAGAAAAGAGGAAAAAAAGAGAAGGTAAGCATCCCTAATTTGCTGAGAATATTGATTGTTTACTTTTCAGGGATGCTTAAAAACTCCCCCAGAAACAACTCCTTAGACACGCTTCTTCTTTATATGATTTTTACAGCTTCAGCAAAAGTGGCAGGATACAAAATTAGCCTAAGAAAATCATTGGCCTTTCTTAACACCAAGAACAAGCAAATGAACAAGGAATTCAAGGAGAACTTACCACTCACAATAACCTCAAAAAAAAAAAAAAAAAAAAAAAAAAAAAAAAAAAAAAAAAAAAAAAAAAAAAAAAAAAAAAAAAAAAAAAAAAAAAAAAAAAAAAAAAAAAAAAATTTTAAGCTTTTTTTTTAAAGAAAGAAATTGAAGAAGACATAGAAGAGGGAAAACACAGAAGAGAAACACCTCCCAGTGGCTCATGGATTGGGAAAATCTAACACATTGTAAAAATATCCATTCTTATGAAACTCTTGTAAGATTTAATGCAATTCCAATAAAAATCCCCAGAGTTTCTTCACACGCCAATGTGGGAAAAAAACAAACAATGAAAAAAAAAAAAAAACAAAAAGACCCAAATAGCTAAAACAACCCTGAGTAAAAGATTGCTACACAGGGGGGATCTCTATACCAGACTCAAATCTAATATTCAGGGCTATAGTCATTAAAAAACAGCCTGGCACTGGCACAAAAAACAGGACCTGTTGACCAATGGAACAACCACGATTGATCCAAATTCTGAGCACATACAATTTCAGCCATCTCCATATTTGTACAGGGTGCCAAGAAGACACAATGAAGACCGGGAGAAAAGGAACAGACAGCATCTTCAGCAAGTGGTGTTGGCAAAAAGCAAACTGGATCACCACTTGTCGACAGAATGAAATTAAACCCTACCTCTCGCCCCTTGTTACCAAATAGTCAACTCCAGAGGTATCAAAAAAGACCTCAACATGAAACCCCAAACTTCTGAAGGTTGATAGAAGAAGTTGGCAGCGACCGACTACAAGGAATAGGCGTGGAAAAAGACTTCCTAAATCAGGACAGCCAAGCTGCGCAAGAATTATAGTTCAATCATTAGCAAATGGGACCTCATTAAATCAAAAGCTTCTTACATCAAAAGAAAACACCACAAGAAATGAAGAGAAATCCCACAAGTGGGAAGGAGGAGGAACCTTTCACTGAGCAGAAACATCTGACAAAGCATGATTTCCATAGAATATATAAACTACTCAAAAAACAAAAAGAAAACAAAAGACCCCACTCAATGCTGATAAGCAAATGAGTGAACAGAGACTTCCAATGTGAGGAATCAGAGTAGCTGGGATGAAAAGAAACACTTTTTAAGAAGTGTTCAAAACATCACTAATCGTTAAGGAAATGCAAATCAAAACCACTTTAAGATTACACCTCTTACCCAATTAAGACTGGCTAGGACAAGGGAAAAACAAACTGATCCCAAGTGCTGGGAGAGGTTGTGGGGAAAGGGAACACTCGTCACTGCTGGTGGGAATGTAAACTCTTGCAGCCACTATGGAAAGCAGTTGTGGAGAAACCCTTGGAAGGACTTGGAATGAACTTCTTGCCACCCACCCAGCCCATACCACTCCTAGGCATTTTCGTACCCTCAGACTCACCCCACCGCAGGATACATGCACGCCATGGTTTATTTCAGCTCTCTTTCACAATAGCAAGAAATCAGAAGCTGGAACCAACTCAAATAAGCCCTCAACTGATGAGTGGCTGAGAGAACAATGTGGTACATCTTCACAATGGAGTTCTACGCAGCAGTAAGAAAGCATGGACATACATGAGCTTTGTCAGGAAAATGGCTGGAGCTAGAGGACATCAGCTTGAGTGAAGTAACCATGGTCCCAGAAAACAACGACGCCTGAGCCTATCCCTGATGTGTGGATGCTAGTGCAATTACCCAAATTGTTGTAAGTATTTCTTGTGCCTGGCCCCTTCGAGCTTTGTCCAAAGACAGGTTGGGAGTGATGCTATATTGGCAAACAACACAACAACAACAAACACCAACAGAAAGGACTGCATCAAACAAAACTGACTGAAAAACAGTGAACTTCTGCAAAAACAATTCAACTTCACACATTGAGAATATTGGAGAAAGACCAAGAGATGTAACAGCATGTTTGGCAGAACCGATGCAATGAGCCTCTGGGTGGGGTGGGGGATGAGGGGTGGGTACATGGGTCTAGATTTGATAATATATATATATATATACTATTATATATATATAAACATTTAAAAAAATAACAATAAAATTAAATAGACTTTCAAACAAAAAAAAAACAAGCAAGTGTTGCTGGCTTTCTGTTTATACTAGTAAGATGTCCTTTTAAAGGCATTCTATCTATGTATGTGAGCATAAAAATGATGGAATTTTATAAGTAGATAGGCTTGCGCTGGACATTGGCCTTGCGCAGTGTTTAATCCTAGCACTTGGGAGGCGAGGGCAGTGCGGATCTCTTGTGAGTTTGGGGCCCAGCCTGTCTACAGAGGCAAGCTCCAGGATTACGCTGGGGACTAAAACGGTAGACCCTTTCCTGTCTCAAAACATACCAAAAAAAAAAAAAAAAAAAAGTAAATAGGCCTCATGAAGTTGGATACATTAAACTGTGGTGCTATCCAGGCAGATATGAATGGCCAGAATGTGGGGCCAGTGATGGAGAGGCAGGAGCTGGCCTGAGAGACAGGAAGCCCGAACCCGGATCCCAGCTTGGCTTTGGTCTGACTTGGCTGCATGTTCTTCCCGTCCATAGCTTCCATTTCCTTTCCTGCACCCTGAGCTACCACCAGAGCAGGCGCCCTGGCTCTCTTCCATCAGCAGGCCCTCCCCACTACTGAGCCCTACCCTTGCTGGACTTTTTCTGAAAATGCCATTCCACCCATCTCTAGCTGGCAGGTGCATCATCATCTGATACCCTTTGCCAAAGCCACCTCCTCTGGAAAACCTTCCTGGGTGCCCAGTGACTTCCTCCTCTTAGCCATGCAAATATTCCCAGTAGTTGGTTTGCTAAATAAAGCAGAGCATCTTCCAAAGCCAGCCACCTTGAGGGCTGATTTATCAGCCACTAATTTGCCAGTAACTTACCTAGTGCAGGGCCAGGCCACGGATCTGCGTTCACTGTATATTGAAAATATACTGATCAATCAGAAATGTGTGTGAACAAAAGCTGTGCTGAAAGATAGCTGTGATAGATAGTGGAGTCTTCTGAGAGATAGCTGTGATAGATGGTACAGTCTTCTGAAAGATAGCTGTAATAGATGGTAGAGTCCTAGGTAATGGTTTTCGTGTATTGATACCAGCCCCTGCCCCATGCCTCAATAGAGCTTGGCACATAATAGGTTCTCAGAACATATTTGTCCACCATCTGCTCATAGGAATAGCACTTCCTGAGTCCACACTTCATCTAAATACCTTCTGCCTGCTGTGGTTGAGTGTGAATGCTTGGCTCCTGGTCGATGGTGCTGTTCTAGGAGGTTCTGCAATGCAGAAGGTGCAGCCTTGTTGGAGGAAGTGGATCCGTGGGAACATGCTTCTGACAGCCATACTGATCTCCATCCCTTCTTCTTTACTCCCTGCTTCCTGTCTGCCATGAAGGACCTCCCCCACCACACACTCCCACCACCATAAAGCTCTCTGCCCCAGTCCAGGGGACTGAACTCTGAAACCTTAAGGAAGTCACCCCTTGGGCTGTTTCAGTCAGTTATCTGATATAGATTTGCTGTGCTCCTACCATAAAAAATGAAAAATGGGGGACTGGAGAGATAGCCTAGCGGTTAAGAGCGCCAACTGCTCTTGCAGAGGACCAGGGTTTGATCCCCAGCACCCATATGGCAGCTGAGAACCGTCTGTAACTCCAATTCCAGGAGAACTCCAGTTCCAGGGGAATCCAAGACCCTCTTCTGTCCTCCGCGGCATTGCACGACACGGGTGCACAAACCTACATGCAGACAGTACATTCAGACACATAAAAAATAAATAAAATTAAAAAAATGAAAAAATGAAAAATGCCCTTTGTGTGCCAGGCTCTCCTCTGAATTGTTTTCTATGGTCTATCTCATTTCATTCTCACAATAATGCCAGTTTGCAGAGGAGAAACTGAGGCACGAAGAGGTAACAGTATGAACATCCCCATTTTGCAAACAAAGAGAAGTCTTGCCTCCGTGGATGATAACAGTGGATGGAGAGTCTGAGTCTGCGGTTTTCCAATGTCCTTTGATGGGGAGGTTCACCTGTTGCTGGGGGAAGGCAGGGTGTTAGCCAAGTCCCCTTGAGGCTGGCTCAGAGTTGGTTTTTGGAACTTCCAAGAGCTTCTAGCTGTGCCCCTCCCTGCAGGTGTTCTGTGACATGGAAACCAATGGAGGTGGCTGGACCCTCATCCAGCGCCGGGAGGATGGCCGTGCAAATTTCCAGCAGACCTGGAAGGGATACAAAGAGGTAAGAAGCTGACTTTAGGGGATCTCGGGCCAGAGCCTGTGAAAATGTGGTAGTCTCCCCTTCCCCAGAGAGAAAACCCAGTCCCCTAAAGCCAACTGCCCCAGCTTATTGCTTTTCTGGACCCCATCCTCAAATTGAGCCTTTTTTTAGTGGGGGGAGGGGCATTTCTGACATATGTTATAGGAATAAGAAAAAATTCCCTACCACATAGCTGAAATGTGTCTGCTTGACCACATTTGTAAGACAAAATCATCTTATTTTTCTTCTCTTCATCTTCCTCCCCTTTCTCCTTTTCCTGTTACAGGCTCTCACATATCACAGGTTAGCCTTGAACTTTCTTTGTAGTTAGAGGATGATCTTGAACTTCTGATCCTTCTGCCAAGTGCTGGGATCTCAGGCCTGCACTACCATACCTGGTTTAAGACACCTTCTTTGAGGTGGAGTTTCTGGCTTAAAGACCACGTGCATTTATGGGATATCAAATAGGGCCTAGGGGGTCTCCTCTCTTTTTTTAAATTATATTTTGAGTAAAGGATTTGGAGCAAACCAATTTAAAAGCAATCTTGGGGATGGAGAGATAGCTCAGTGGTTAAGAGCACAGACTGCTCTGGCAGAGGACCCAGGTTTGATTCCCAGCACCCACATGGTGGCTAACAACTAACTGTCTGTAACCATTCTCCTGTATGAGGGAATTGGAAGGATACCCTCTTCTAACCTCCTGGGTCACTATACAACATCGGTGTACTTATATACATGCAGGCAATATACTCATACACATAAAATAAAAATGACAAAGTAAAATATTTTTAAAAGAAATAGAGCAGTCTTCTGATCTCTTTCTGCCAGCTGTTTGGTGGATAAATTCTGAGAGTGGTTGGTACTAAGCTTCTGGCTGATCAAAGGCACAGGGGGGCTGAGACGATGCACAAGCTGCTGCATGTCCCTGTCCGTGGTCCTGAATGATTGCTCAGCCAGAGGTGTCAAGTTTCCTGCCACCCTGGGAGTTGGATCCCAAAGACACTTTTGAGTACTCTTTGCTTTACATTTCGGTGTCGCTGAAACTTTTCAGCTACTGACTTGTCCCTGAACAAAACGTCTCTACCATTTTTGCCAAGGAGCCGCAGCTGTTTTATTTCTGTTGAAGCTTAGCATGCAGGTAGCTGAGTACCCAACTATGAAGCAGAAAGCTCAATGAATGGCCACACATGCTTGTCCGTGGGACCCCCATTCATAACCTCCTGGCACCCTGCAAGACCCCAGTGTCCCCTCTCCATAGGTATGCCCCCCAAAGTAGTCATTATGTTAAATTTTTTATTATTGGGAGTACATGTTTGTGTGGTATAGGCACATGTGTGTGAGGGTGCATGTTCCCATGCATGCTAGGAGGCCAGAGGAGGACATCAGGTGTCGTGCTCCATCACTCTCAGCTTTATTCCCCTGAGACATTTCTTACTGAACCTGGAGCTAGGTAGAAGCCACACCCAAATTTTTACATGGGTATTGAGGATTCAAACTCTGGCCCTCGTTCTTGCACAGCAATCCCCTAACTCACTGAGCCATTCCCTCAGCTAGTCCAAGTTCTGTCATCACAGGTGAGTCTTCCCTATTCCTAACATCAGAGGAATGTGATTTAAATGATTTTTATTGGACTTTTAAATTGACAAAGAATGTTATTTGTTTTGTTTGTTTGTTTGTCTGTTTTTACCCTCTGAGTGGAGGCTCCCACGCCAGGCCTGTGTACATTGTGTACATTGTTCTTATGAATTTAGGCACACTAGCTTTGTTCACCTTCCCCCTCAACTTGTGGTCACCCTTTCCTCTCCTCCCAACAGGGCTTTGGTGACCCAGCCGGGGAGTTCTGGCTGGGCAATGAGGTGGTGCACCAGCTGACCAGCAGGACCGCCTACTCACTGCGTGTGGAACTGCAAGACTGGGAAGGCCACCAGACCTATGCCCAATACGAGCACTTCCAGCTGGGCAGTGAGGGGCAACAGTACAGGTGGGCTCAGGGCCCAGGCCTGTGGGTGGCAAGAGTCCCTAGGGAAATGGCTGCACCATCTGCACCAAGGGTCATTCCCTGGGCGTCTCCTGCTCCCACCATCTGGCCCCCATTTGGGCGCACGTCACGGGATCTGGAGGCGGCTGCTTAGCACTCAGCACATCTCAGCCACTGGGTGGGGTGGAGAGACTGCCACTGACGCCGCCGTCCCTGGAGCAGGAAGGGGCCTTCCAAGGTCAGCCACGCCATTACAGACACCAGGAGAGAGGAGAGGGCTGACGTTTCAGTCTGGTCTATGTCCTGGGGTGAGGTGAAAGATCCCCAGACTGGAAGACAGGACCCCTAGACTTCCCAGCACTTCTGCAGCTCGGTGTGAACTTGGGTACTCAAGGTTTCCCACCTCCTCCTCTGTCTGTTCATGGTATGTTTCCTGGGCAGCTACTGTGTTCCAGACACTGTTTAATCCTCCGTCAGCCCTTTGGAGCAGAATTTCAGTACCTGCTTTAGTAATAGGGAAACTGAGGCAACGAGCTTAAGTGCAATGTCTAAAATGACAAGCTAGATGGATCCTGGATTCGAACTTAGAACTCCCTGTTACCCAAACCCACTATATCTCCATTCCATGCTGTCCCTTTTATTTATTTGTTTTTTTGTTTAGTCTTTTTTAGACAGGATCTCCCTGTAGCCCCAGCTGGCCTGGAACTTACTATGTAGACCAGGTTGGCCTCAAGCTCACAAAGATCACCTGCCTCTGCCTCCCAAGTGCTGGTGCCTTCTTTAAGATATTCATTCATGGGCTGGAGAGATGGCCTAGCGGATAAGAGCACCGACCGCTCTTACAGAGGACCCGGGTTCGATCCCCAGCATCCACATGGCGGCTGAGAACCGTCTGAAACTCCAATTCCAGGAGAACTCCAGTTCCAGGGGAATCCGACACCATCTTCTGACCTCCGCGGCATTGCACGACACGGGTGCACAAACTTGCCTGCAGACAGTACATTCATACACATACAGAAATAAATAAAATTAATAAAAAGAAATAAAAAAAAGAAAATGCCCACTTAAAAAAAAAAAGATATTCATTCATCTTCAAACTAAGTCTGGGTCTTGGCTATCTTTAAACCAGGCTAGAATGGGCTCATGGGCTCAGCCACAGTGCTGCGACAACCACACCCAGCATCCAGCCCCTCCACAGCAGCACATGCTCCAGCAGGCTGAGGGAGAGGTCACTTCTCCCAAGGACTCTCCAAATGACTCTGTCCTCTGGCATTTACTTCTGGGGACCTCTCTACAGCATTTCCCCCATGCCTCTTCTCTTAATGTCCCTGTTTTCTCCAGCTGGGTGGGCCTGCAGATCATCCCTCTTCCCAGGAACCACCTCAGTCCTTGACATACAAGAGGTAAGGTTGATGGGAACATCCCTGGGTCTGAGCTATGCAGGGCTGAGCCAGTAGCTCCAGATCTCCAAAGCCAACTAGGGAACACCTACCACCCCCAGCTGGTTCCACCTGCATTCTTTACTGGGTAGTCTCGAGCAAATCCCTCTACCCTCTGCTGAGTGAGAGCCCTAGTATGCCCTCGTTGCTCAGAGGGTGCAGGCTCAAATGTGGGAGTTCACTCAAAGCATCAGTGCCTGGCACACAGGAGATGCTTCATAAGTACTATTACAATAGCTACCCCTATGGCCACCCTTGCACACACTGTCCTGCTCTGTGTGAGCCTCAGCCTTACACCCTGCTGCTCTTTCCCAAGTCCTGAGAACATAGTAAGTGCATCTGAGCAAACAAAATCCCCTCCCCATTTCCATAGGAAATATCTAGATAAGTGGGCCCTACATCATCACTAGTTCTGTGGCCTTAAAAATGTTACTAGAGCGGGACGTGTTGGTGCACGCCTTTAATCCCACCACTTGGGAGGCAGAGGCAGGTGGATCTCTATGAGTTCAAGGCCAGCCTGGTCTATATAGTGAGTTCCAGGACAACTGAGGCTACAAGGAGACCCTGTCTAAAAAGACAAAAAAAAAGTTACTTAATTTTTGTATGCCTCAGTGTCCCCATTGTAAATTGTAGTATTTACATTAAAATGAGATAATCTATGGCAAGGCTGCTAGCATACAGTGAAAACCAAGTAAATTTTGAGATGTATAAAGGATAGATTCAAAGACAAGTACAACATTCCCACATCTGTCTAACAGCATCTGTATGTTTGTCCACTGCACAAATGTCTGCCCATCCCCAGGTAAATGTGTACTCAGTCTGCAGCCCTTGGCCTGCTCCCAGGTGTGAACTGGGTACACACTCTCTGGCTTTGTCTCTCAACTATCAAGACTCCCAGACCCCAGCTCTGACTCTCCCATAGCTCAAAGAGACACATTTACCTGACCTTCTTCAGAGCCCTAAATGGCTTGCCGTGGACCAGGCGTGCTCTGCCATACACTCTTAAGAAAGACTAACTTGGACCCACCCCCTCGAAGCTGATTAGTGATAGTGGTAGAGGGGAGACATATGTTCACAGGCAACCCACATCCTTAGGGAGGCAGCAATTTTAGGGGTGGGCGGATAATGTACAGGGCTGGGAGATACTTGGTGATTTGAAAGGTCTCCTGAGCCGGGCGTGGTGGCGCACGCCTTTAATCCTAGCACTCGGGAGGCAGAGGCAGGCGAATCTTTGTGAGTTCAAGGCCAGCCTGGTCTACAGAGTGAGTTCCAAGACAGCTGGAGCTAGAGGGAGACCCTTGTCTCGAAAAGATGGAAAAATAAATAAAAAGAAAGGTCACCTGGGAAGGACATCGCAGAGAGCAGGGTGTTCTCAAAAATGGCAGAGAGGGTCTTGAGAGATAATTCAGTCAGGAAAGTCCTTACCTCAAAAGCACCAAGATTTGAGTTTCCATATTTAAAAAATTCCATGCTTGGAGCCCTGGTGCTGGGGAGGTAGAGTCAGGAGATTAGCCAGGCTGGCCAGCCTAGCTTGTTAGTCGAGTTCCAGGCCAATGAGAGACCTGTTTCAAAATAATAAAGAGGACTTGATGGATGACATCTGAGGTGTCCTCTGGCCTCCACATGCACAGCTATCCCCAGGTGCTTCTGCACACACAAAACCACACATGCACCAAAAGAAAAAAACGGCAGATTTGGCATCCAGCTGGGTCACACATCCCCAAAACCTGACTAGGGCTTCTTGGGCCACAGCAGGTCAAGAAAGGCCTAGGAGACCAACCAGGGGTCCTAGAAACCATGAGAGGCTGGAAGCGGTCAGGAGAGGGACAGAAGGACAAGGCTGCTGGCCCTGGGCCCATCTCCAGGTCAGTCACTGAGGCCAGAGGATCCACAGGGGCAGAGATGCGCAGGCTAGCAGCCGAGAGTGTATGAGGCAGGACGCACCCTGGTTTGTCAGATGCAGCGACAGGGACCCTCCAGAGCCCAGCTGGGACACACTGTGTGCTCTTGCTCAAGGACCCGCAAGAGATCTAAGTATCTGGGTTTCTTCAGGCATACGTAATCAATGAATTGAGGTTTCCAGGTCTGTGAAGTAGAGGTCCCCAGAAGTCACTGACCCCCATTCTGGTTCCCAGAGAGGAGGTAACATCACTGAGTCTTTAATGGCCACAAGGAGAAGCAAGGAGTCTGTGCGTAGGTGGACAGCCTGTGAGTTCACACCCCAGGGAGTCCCTTAGCCAGGAAGACCTCAGGCAACCTTGGTGCCCTGACCTAGAATGACATTTTATTATTTTTTTTATTTTTTTATTTTTTGATCTTTTCGAGACAGGGTCTCCCTGTAGCCCCAGCTGCCTGGAACTCACTCTGTAGACCAGGCTGGCCTTGAACTCACAAAGATCCACCTGCCTCTGCCTCCCAAGTGCTAGGATTAAAGGCGTGTGCCACCACGCCCAGCCCTAGAATGACATTTTATTTTTTTTTTATTTTTTTTTTTATTCTATTTATTTCTGTATGTGTATGAATGTACTGTCTGCATGCAAATTTGTGCACCCATGTCGTGCAATGCCGCGGAGGTCAGAAGAGGGTCTCGGATTCCCCTGGAACTGGAGTTCTCCTGGAATTGGAGTTTCAGACGGTTCTCGGCCGCCATGTGGGTGCTGGGGATCGAACCCAGGTCCTCTGTAAGAGCGGTCGGCGCTCTTAACCGCTAGGCCATCTCCCCAGCCCCCTAGAATGACATTTTAAAGGATACACTTAGGCCCTCATGACTGATCACAGCCAGCTGTATCCTGAGAGTCATGCCCTGCCTTACCACAGATAGAGCCCATGGGTAAGAGGCATGGGACCAAGCCAGCCACATACGGGCCCCATGCTCCCCTGGGCCTGCTGGGCTGGCTCCTAGGTCCTCTGTAGGGACCAGGGCTTCCTTACTGTGGCCTGGCTTCCCCTGACATCTGCTTAACTTGACTCTGTGGAAGCAGCCTAATTACCCTCAAACCGACTCCTACCTCAGCTGCCAGGCAAGCCTTCCCAGCTCAAGCTCCCAGCATTTTCAGCTAGGCCAACCTGTGCCAAGGGCTGGAGGCCTGGACTTAGAGGTCTCAGGAGCTTATCACATGATCTACCCCCTCAGCAAAGTTTACCTGCTGATCTTACCAAACCACACAGTGAGCAAGCTCACATAAGACTCTTGTCACCAATTGAACGGATGAAGTCACTGTGGCTGAGGGGTGAAGCTGCCCTCCCAAGGCCAGGCAGTGGCCAAGTAACCCAGCAAGGCCGTTATCACCCTCCAGGCTTGAACATGCCCAACAGGGACACAGAGTCTGGCAAGGAAATAGAAGCTTCTGTCCCCTGGCGGGGGTGCCCTGGGTGTAGATCCATGGGACCTTGTGTAGTCAGGGAAGAGGTATGGCGTAGTGCATCCATGACAGGGCTGAGGTCAGAGGATGGTCAGCAGGCAGCCCATCGGGAATACAGCCGGCACCTATGAGGCCAAACCAGGCTGGACTCTGACTCTGGCCCTTCCTGCTTCTGAGACCCTGATCAGGTTCCTTTGGCTCTTGGGATCCCATTTCTTCAAGTGTAGGAGTGTTGTGAGGTTTCAGAGAGAATGAGTTAACCCTTGAGAGGCTCTTTAACAATTCCTGGCATAGAACAGATGCTCAGAAACAAATAGCCACTGTCCTCATTTTGGTACACCCACTCAGAGCTCTCTAGGACCCAGGTTCAGCCAGATAAGGCAGGCCCAGCAGCACTAAGTGTTACGACCTGGGGTTGGCACATAGGAAGGGCCGTCAGGAGAGAAAATGGCCCAAGCACTGCAGTAGGCTGAGCTCTCCCTGCAAAACCAAGATGGAAAACGTATAGGGCACAAAGCCCTGGGGAGAGGCCCCCCCAACTCAGCTCCAGCCTGATTCTGTGCCTCTCTCTCACCCTATCTCCCCGTGGACTTTAGCCTCTCTGTGAGCGGGAGCAGCGGCACAGCGGGCGGGAAGAACAGCCTGGCTCCACAGGGCACCAAGTTCAGCACCCGTGACATGGACAATGATAACTGTGTGTGCAAGTGTGCGCAGATGATGTCTGGAGGTGAGTGCACCTGGCTGGGTGCTTGTCAAGCCTCTCTCCTTCAGGTGCTCAGGGTCCTGCAGGGATGCATCTTCTGCAACACCTTTAGCTTTCCTCAGAGACCAGCTGGGAGATGCCAGAGGTGGCTTTGGGAAGGCACAGTAGCCATCAGTCCCACCCCTGTGTGAGGATTCCTCTACTCACCGGTCAGGCAGGAACAGTATTAGGGAGACCAGAGGCACAGAGGCTGGGTGCCCACCCCACCTCTGTATCAGGCAGTGCAGGGACAGAAGCCAGAGCTTAGGAAGAACACAGATAGCAAGAGACCCAAGTCACAGACACTGGGACTGAGTGAGAGTGGCAGACGCAGAGCTGTAGAGGGAGCGAGGAGAGGAACGGGTGGGAGGTACGCAGGGCATGCTGGAGACACTGCGACAGGGAGACAGAGGACACCCAAGCAAGACACAGAGAACACACAGAGGGACAGCCACAAACAGAGGCCACTAGGGGGAGAGAGATGGCAGGAAGTCACCCAGGGACTTGAGCAGAGCCCTTGCTGCCCTCCAGAGCCCGAGCTCCACCCCTGCTCATGCCCAGCTCACTTCCTACTAAGCTGGTGTCCCAAGGAGGTGACTGGCCATCAGCCCCAGCCTCCTGGGATCTGGGATCCAGAACTGCCCGCCCCCCTAAATCCTTTCCATCCCCCTCTTCCACTAGGGTGGTGGTTCGACGCCTGTGGCCTCTCCAACCTCAACGGCATCTACTACCCAGCTCTTCACCACAGGCGCAAGCTCAATGGCATCCGTTGGCACTACTTCCAGGGTCCCAGCTACTCGCTGCGTGCCACACGCATGATGCTGCGGCCTGTGGGTGCCTGACACATAGCCCCTCGGAGGCTGATGTTGCAGGAGACCACAGCCCCAAGGCCCCAGCACAAGCTGGGCCCAGCCCAGACCCAATGCCCAGAGCTCATTCTTAACAAGCTGGGTCACCAGAGCCTGCTTACCGTGCCCACAAATTCTAAAAGAGTTATCTGCCACCCTATGTCCCTCTATTCGTGAACTGTCGGGTATGCGGGGCACAGCCTCTATGGCACTCGCACCCTTCTCCTTCCTGCCACCTTCAGGGACTCCCTGCTGTGACCTGAGACAGAAGGAACTTGGCACCCTGGAGAGGAGTGACTCTTAGTGGGGCTGCAGCAGGTGGGAATGTGCCCTCGTCCAGAGAAGGCTCGGCGCTGGCCCCCTTTCCTCTCCAATTCCAAGTTGCCCTAGCCTTGAGGTGTCGGTGGACTTCTCTTCTACATCTTGAGGGGCCATTACACATCCCCGCTGGTAACCATTATTTCCCCTCAGTGCTCCCTGGCTCCTGGACTGCAATGACAAACACTCAGACCTGTTCTCTCAGGGGCTTCCGGAGGCCTGAGAGGGATCTCTTTACACGCTGCCCCTGCCCCCCATAAGAATGTCCCATAAGAAATCTTGGACTCCTCCCTAGGGTCAAGTGAGAAAGAAACAGCAGGTTAAATAAAAGACAAAGGCCTTCTTCACTGCAGGAACTGTCAGAGCCTTTCCTGCTCCCAGGCCCCCACGAAGGGGCTAGGGGAGGCGGCTTTCTCCAAATTGACTTCTTTGAAAATGAAGGCTAAAGCGATGTCTCGGCAGAGTGCTTCACGTCCACCCCCATGTCCAAATCCCAGCACCCCTATAAACTGCCAGGTGTGACTCCGAACCTCTGCTGAGAGGCAGAGACAGGCAGATCTCTAGAGCTCAATGGCCAAGCAGCCTAGCTGAATCAGTGATCCCCAGGTTCACCAAGAGCCCCTGTATCAAAAAATAACACAGAAAAGCAATTAAGGAAACACTCGGATTGACCTCTGGCCTCCTCCACATGCATGTGCACACACACTCACACACACACACACACACACACACTCACACACACACATACACACACACACATGAACACCTCAGGGCTGAGAATTCCTTTGGGAATGCTGGTCCTCAGCTGGCATGAAGCAGTCCCAGTCCTGGCCCTACCCCTCCAGCTCTACATACTCTGTCTGGCTGCGAGGTCCACAGGTGAGCCTCAGATGCCCCATAACAACATCTAGAAGGAACTTTGGGTTAAAAATAAATGAAGAAAGTTCTAGTACAGAGTGTCTATGCTACGAGTTAGTGTCCTCTAGGGTTCCTTCTGTCCCCAAGAGGCCACAGCTGTTCCCCTGCCTAGCCCATCACTGTGTCCCCTCCACAACCCCAAGGAGGCCCCCACAGTGCTATCACCATGCCCCGACACTCAGCCAGGCCAGGAAGCACCTTCCTCAGGTCTCCTGGTTGAGCTAGGCCCACGGGGATGGGCTCTGAGGTTCAACAATGCAGTGGTATTTCCAGCAGGACAGGAACAGATTTAGGAACAGAAAGCTCAGATCAACTTAACCCAGCATTTGCCCAGCAGAATTTCATTTATTACCTTCCATGTGCAGTGTGAGACTGTGAACAGACTTTTGGGGCCATACAAACCTGCTGGCTCTGAGATCCTAGGCCAATGGCTCGGACTCCCACGGCTTACACTGTCCTGCCTGTGAAATGGATGGACCCAGTAAATGCCCCCTCCCAGCTGGGCTGTGGTGCAGAGGGATGAAACCAGGGCCAGTGTCCCCATCGCCTGGCAGGAAGCAGGTGCCTGGAAATTCCAGCTCTTGGGCTAGGGAGGTGGCTCAGCTGGTAAAGTGCCTGAGGACCTGAGCTTAATTCCCACAACCACATTAAAAAACCTGCATGGTAGCCCAGCCCTGTAACCCAGGGGAATGAGATAGACAGATTGGGGCTCACTGGCCAGGCAGCTTAGACAGATGGGCAAGCTCAGGTATCTAGCGGGAGACCTTGTCTTAAAATAAAACAAGGTGGGTGGGTGGCTCCTAAGGAGTGACACCCAAAGGTGACTTCTCCCCCCAACACACGTGTGTGCTTGCTCATGTATATGCATGTGTGGACATACACACACAAATGCTAGTTCTCCAAAGGGCCAGAGGACTGAGAAGCCACCCCTCCCCATGAGTGCCACTCCTCCGGACCCACGTGAACGTGAACGGGGAGCATTCTGAGTTTTCACGAGTTTTCATGCACTGCCGTTACCTCTGCCATGAGGCTTCTAGACTGCTGCCTGTGGAGTGAGGCCCAGCCACAGGGCCCTAGCTGCAGCCCCTCCAGCAACCAGTGTTCTTAAAGGGCCCGGTGATTAGGCTCACCCTCAAATACCTGCTTCTAGATATTCGCACTGCCCTCTCTCCTTCTTCCCTCCTCACCAAGACACAGGAACACCATCCTGAACATGGTTCATTCACACACATGGAAAGGGTTCAGGCACAGCTAGCTCCAGCCACTCAAGTGATGTCTGACTCTGCCTGGGGCTTGTCCTGCCCCTGACTGACGTCATTCTCACCCAGGGTCCAGCAGCCTGGCTGCATTCACGTCCCAGGGCAGCATCCAAGTCAGGGAACTGCTCTTGCCCAGAGGTCCCAGCCAAGGACAATCCTCTCTGGCCAGCCTAGGCCTGGAATTCTAAGTGGGCAAGCCCAAGTCATGTGATCATGCCTGGCCACAGGGTGGGGCCATCTCTGACCAAGCCCAGGCTGGTCTGCAAGAAGCCAGGAGGAGGCAGGAGAAGGAAGCAGGGCTTCTCTTCCGCTTCTGTCTCCCAGGCTCCCTGCCCCCAAATCCTGCCTCAGGTGCCCGTTCAGTCCCAGGCTGCCTCAGATGATCAACGACGCAGCTGTGTCCTGCCCAGAGATGTTTATAGTTCTGGTTCTGCAGAGCCCTGGTCCCCTGAGCTCTGGCCCAAGAAGCACCTGTCAATTTCTGACAGCCCAGTGGGCAGTGGTGCTGACTTATCTTAGCTGCAGGAGGCGCTCTTGCAATGGTGGGGGGACAGAGGGGCCTGGGCCCAGGCTGTCTCATGGGAGCCACACATCCCAGGAACTGGCTCTGAAATTCTTGCAACTATAGATTCCTGCACAAATGTTTGTCACCTCTTCCTGAGTCAGACCAGTGTCTTTCCATTTTAGTGGTAAAGGCAGAGAAAGGGTTTCATCCATGTGCATAGCCTAACCCACCCACCCCACCCCAATCCCAGCATGCTACCTCCCTCCTTCAAAGCTGCAAGGGCTAAAGGAACATTCTGGAAAGACCTCTAAGACCAGTCTGTCCTTCCCACTGGTGCCTGGTGGCTCCTAATGGAGCCAGCCAGACAGAACACTCTGTTCCTGAAAGCAATGCATGCCGCCAGAAAAGGCAGTTTCTACACTGGGGTGAGTTCGCTGTGTGCATCCAAGAGTCCCAGCGGCGGGCAAAGGGGAGGGGTGGCCCTTGGGAGAAGGGACAGGAGACAATCAGCCCTCATGGAATGGTTCCTCAGTGGCTCTGCAATGAATTCTTTCTGCCTTTTCTTTTGTATCGCTGTCTGTGTAGGCCTTGCCTCTCCTCCTTAAAGATGCTTTGAGGGGCTGGAAAGATGGCTCAGTGGATGCAAGGTGGCCGCTGCTGTTGTCAAGGCAACACTGCCTGCTTTCAAAGCATCTTTATTTTATTTATTTAATTTTAGTCTTTTTGACTCAGGGTCTCCCTGTAGCCCCAGCTGATCTGGAACTCCCTATGTAGACCAGGCTGGCCTTGAACTCACAGAGATCCACCTGACCCTGCCTCCCAAGTGCTGAGATTAAAGGCAGTCTTGCAGAGGACCTGGTTTCCATTCCCAGCACCCAAATGGTAGCAATCAATCATCCCTAACCCCAGTTACAGGGCCTCTTCTGGACTCTGTGGGCAGTGCACAACATGGCTGAACTTACATTTGTGTAGGCAAAAAGCATACTCACATAAAATGAAAATAATAAAATATTTTTTAAAATAAAGATGCTATCTGGGCATGGTGGTGCATGCCTTTAATCCCAGCACTATGGAGGTAGACAAAGGCAGATTTCTGTGAGTTCAAGGCCAGCCTGGTCTACATATGGAGTTCTAGGTGAGCTGGGGCTACAGGGAGACCCTGTCTCAAAAAGACTAAAATAATAAAATAAAATAAAATAAAATAAAATAAAATAAAATAAAATAAAGATGCTTTGAAGCCAGGCACTGTTGCCTTGACAACAGCAGGGGCCACTTCTTTTGATGGAGCAGCTTTTTGGGGACACATGGTATCAGGCCTGCCATTAATCCTTGCGTACCCATCCCTTCATGGGTAATTGGCTGAAGACATACCTGCACCAAGGCCTAACCCATCCCCATCACCCAGTGGATGGGAAGATGTCCACAGTCCATCCCCACTGAGCTGAGCAACCTTAGGGAGAGACTGACAAAAGGCAAATTAAAATTAGGAGGAATGAATGAAGAACATGCCACAAATACAGAAAACAGGCAGGAAGCAGACCTGAGAGAGTAACAGGGGATCCAACACAGAGGTGCTATGGGTGATCTGGGGCATGCGTGCACATGTTCCCATTTGTATGTATGTATACATGCTCATGAAAGCCTCCCTCTGCCTCCCGAGTGCTGGGATTAACATCAGGTTTCCTTCTTAATAGTTCTTTCTTTCTTTTTCTTTCTTTCTTTAGACAGGGTCTCCCTATGGCCCCAGCTGGCCTGGAACTCACTCTGTAGACCAGGCTGGCCTTGAACTCACAGATCTGCCTGCCTCTGCCTCCCAAGTGCTAGGATTAAAGGCGTGTGCCACCATGCCAGGCTTAAAGACAGTTCTTAGCCGCCATGTGGGTGCTGGGAATCGAACTCAAGTCCTCTGCAAGAGCAGTCGGCGCTCTTAACTGCTGAGCCATCTCTCCAGCACCCCCCCACCCCAGCATTGCTTTTAGAGACAGGATTTTTCAGTGAAACTGAAGCTTGCTAAATTCAGCCCAAGAGCACCAGGACTTGTCCTGTCTCTGCCTCCCCATGCTGGAGTTCTAGGTCACTATCAACTGAGCCATCTTCCTCACCCTCAGCAGGCAGTCTTCAAATAAAGGGCTAAACAGGCAAAGAGGACACAGCCAGATGAGCTAAAGGAAGAACAGCCCACTATAGTGAGCAGCCAGTGCAAAGGCCCTGAGGTTGCCATGAGCTTGACTAATATGTGTTCCTATATTAGGCCAGCATAGCTAGAAGCTGGAGCAATCTGGTGGAGAAGGAATGTGCCTACCACGTGGGCTGGGAATGGAAGCCATGAGAAACCAATTGCTCCCATGCCCACCAATGACTGGCTCCACCCCCTTGCTCCCTGACTCACTGTGGGTCTAGAAAAAAGATCTACCCCTCTCTGGAGTATAGCCCAGGGGTAGAGTGTGTATGAGACCTGTGGTTTGATCTCCAGAATTGCCTGATTCATCTGGCCAACCCTTTGGATGGGCTCTGTGGGCCCAGCAGGATCTGATTTATCATTCATCATTCATCTGCAGGCAGCTGTGCACAGTGGCCTAGCTCACAGCTGAAGTCTGACTGTGGCTATGGATTGTCTCACCATCCAGCACCTGACAGGTGCACACTCAGGTTAGGCTCTGGGGGCCCAGCAGGATCTGATTTGTCATTCATCATTCATCTGCAGGCAGCTGTGCGCAGTGGCCTAGCTCACAGCTGAAGTCTGGCTGTGGCTATGGATTGTCTCACCATCCAGCACCTGACAGGTGCACACTCAGGTTAGGCTCTGGGGGCCCAGCAGGATCTGATTTATCATTCATCATTCATCTACAGGCAGCTGTGGGCAGTGGCCTAGCTCACAGCTGAAGTCTGGCTGTGGCTACAGATCTTCTCACCATCCAGCACCTGACAGGTACACACTCAGGTTAGGCTCTGGCTCCTGGGTGAGGATTTCATGGTACTGGCTTGTGTCTAACTTTGGCACTTTCCTACTGGCCAGAGCAAGTTAAGGTAAAGAAAGAAGGGGCTGAAGAGATGACTCAGCAGCTGAACACTGGCTGCTCTTCCAGAGGACCCAGGTTCAATTCCCAGCACCCACATGACAGCTAACAACCATCCTTAACTCTAGTTCCTGGGGAATCCAACACCCTCTTCTGGCCTCTTTAGGCACTGCACACACATGGTGCAATATATGCAGGCAAAACGCTCATACACACAGAATAAAATAATATATAAACTATGTTTTTGGAAAAATAAAGAGGCCAAGGCTTTGACAAAAGGCACTGCAGAGGCAAGATTCATAGGTGGACAAGCGTGCAGGGTGGGAGGACAAAGAGACCACTGTGGCAAGATACCCACTTCAGCTTGTTCCCCTCCCCTCAAGAACTCTACAGAGCTAGCTGGAGGCGCCTAGAAGATGAGATGGAGCTGTTTTCACAGGACACGGGGTAGCAGTAGATTACAGCTCCCCAAAGGAACATGTGTGAGTCATAGCTACATAAATCAATTATGAGATAGCAAGAAGAGATAAACCTCCCAGGCAGAAACATTCTAAATATGAGTGTGGGCCACCCAGACCGGGTCGAGATGCAACTGTCCACTCCCAAAACATGAGCTGTACACACAACAGGATGGAAAGGAGGGAAACAGAGTGATATGATTGTAGACAACTTGCCAGAGGGCTGGTAAGTCCTGCTAGGAGCACACCTCCAAGAAACAAGGGGAGAGAGGGCTTGGCCAGCGCCCAGTCCAAACACAAGGAAGTAATCGAAAAATCAGCCCAGAGGAGCCAAAGGAGATGTGACTACTGAACAGAACGGCGTCCTGGATGGGACCCTGGGCACAGGACATTAGGGAGAGGTTGAAGAGAAGCATGGTGCCAGCTTATCAGCCGGAACTGGAGCTGCAGACAGTTGTTAGCCACCCTGTGCGTGCTGGGAACTAAACCCAGGTCCTCTGAAAGAGCAGCCAATACTCTTAACCACTGAGCCATCTCTCCAGCCCCCCTCCAAAAAAAATTTTTAAAAAGACAAGTGATAGTGAAAAATGGATAAAGGTTTATTCAGTACACATTGGGCAGGGGAACAAAGGGGTCTGGTGAGCACTCAGCCCCTTCCCTACAATCCCATCTTCGTGGTCCTGACATGAGGTTTAGGTTTAAATGGAAGGCCAGAGGTATACATAACTAAGCAGTTCTGGGAAAGTGTGGTCCTGCCTAGTGTCAGCATCTCCGGTCCAGTCTCCCCTGTAAGGTAGTCTGAGAACATGTCAGAACTGTGTGGAATCTCTTTCCTGGAAGACAGTGCCCCTCTGTGGCACCAGTCTTTAGCCTTTTCCTTCTCCCCAAATGAGACACCTGGCAAGATCCCAATTGTTTTAATTATATTTTTATGTGTTAATGCCTACATGTGTAAGTGCACCCATGTCATGCAATGCCCACTGAGGACAGAAGAGGGCATTAGATCCCCTAGAACTGGAGTTACAGATGGTTGCTAGCCACAATGTGGGTCCTGGGATTCAAATATGGTTCTTCTGCAAGAGCAGCCAGTGCTCTTAACCACTGAGACATTGCTTCAGCCCAAGATCCCAATTTCTTTTTGTTTGTTTGTTTGTTTTTTATTTTTAACAGGGTCTCCTTAGTCACAACTCACCTGGAAGTCACAATATGAACTAGGGTGGTCTTCATCTCACTGAGATCTACCTGCCTCTGCCTCCCAAGGGCTGGGCTTAAAGGCTGAACTACCATGTGGGTGCTGGGGATCGAACCCGGATCCTCTGTAAGAGCGGTTGGCGCTCTTAACCGCTAGGCCATCACGGTCTGAAACTCCAATTCCAGGAGAACTCCAGTTCCAGGGGAATCTGGCACCCTCTTCTGGCCTCCGAGGCATTGCACGACACGGGTGCACAGACCTGCATGCAGACAGTACATTCATACACATACATAAATAAATAAAAATAAAAAAAAAAAAAGGCTGCACTACCACACCCAGTGTCCCAATTATTTTTTTAATGTAACAACTATATTGCTGGCATGTAAGTGCACCCCTGCCCTGCAATGCCCAGGGAGGTCAGAAGAGAATGTCAGATCCCCTGGAGCTGGAGTTATGGATGGTCGTTAGCCCCCATGTGGGTGCTGGAATCAGATCCAGGTCTTCTGCAAGAACAGGCAGTGTTCTTGACTGCTGAGCCCTCTCCAGCCCAAGATCCCAATTTCTTCTTTATTTTATTTTATTTTTATTTATGTGTATGAATGTACTGTCTGCATGCAGGTCTGTGCACCCATGTCGTGCAATGCTGTGGAGGTCAGAAGAGGGCATCGGATTCCCCTGGAACTGGAGTTAAAGACAGTTCTTAGCCACCGTGTGGGTGCTGGGGATTGAACCCAGGTCCTCTGCAAGAGCAGTCGGTGCTCTCAACCGCTAGGCCATCTCTCCAGCCCCTCGATCCCAATTTCTTAAGGACCACTATTTCAATGATCTGGTAGCCTGAGGGTGGGCACAAATATCTCTGTTTATCGCTTCCCTCTTGGCATGTTAGTGATGGGGAGACTTGGGGAGGGAGCATATAAAGAACTGTGTGCTATCAATGCAATATGTTTTAAATCTAAAACTGTTCTAAAACAAAGGTTTGGGGGTTTTTAACCTTTTTTAATTTTATTTATTTTTATGTGTATGAATGTACTGTCTGCAAGTAGGTTTGTACACCCATATCTTGCAATGCTGCGGAGGTCAGAAGAGGGTGTCAGATTCCTCTGGAACTGGAGTTAAAGATGGTTCTCAGCCACCATGTGGGTGCTGGGAATCGAAGCTGGGTCTTCTGCAAGAGCGGTCGGCGCTCTTAACCACTAGGCCATGTCTCTAGCCCCAAAGGTTTGTTTTTTAAAAGAAATCTAGAAACAGTCTGGCCAGGGCTGATCCAGCCTGCATGGGTCATCAATGCCCCAATTCCTTCCAGAGGCTCATGAAGCTACAGTTTCCATGAGAGACACAGTCTGTCTCAAAAATATAAGGTAGGGGCTGATGAGGGCTCAGTGGTTGAGAGCACTGACTGATCTTCCAGAGGACCCACCACCACACGGCACCTAACAATCCTCCTTAACTCCAGTTCTAGGCGATCTGATGCAGTGCCCTCTTCTGGCCTCTGTCGGCATTACATGCATCCGGTGCACTTAAACATATGCAGGCAAAACACTCATATACTAAAAAATAATAAATCAATCTAAAAAATGTTAAAGGTGTGGAGCAGCTGGAAAAGACCCCCAACATTGACCTCTGGCTTCTACATCCACATGCATATGCATGTACCCACACACATGCATACACCACACACACAAGTCCTGACTCCTGAGCCCATGTCCCTGACCATTAGAACATGTTGTCTACCATCAATGTGTCAGAGTTAACCAGTGACATAGTGCTGTCATTTTCCTGAACCTGAGCTGCCACCAGCAATGTAAATGGAGGACAGTCAACAAGATGCCACTCCACCCAGGCTCATCACATGCTTCCACCCAACTCTACTGACAACTCCATCCTAGATTGTGGAGCTATTACACCCACAGAGACATTTCTTCCTACCTTCTGCCCTTGACCACACAGCCTCTGCTTAGCAGGAATGTGACTATGGGTAGCATAGCCACCTCTTCTCCTTCCTACTTGTGATGGGTGGTAAGGCCCAGTGGCCAAGATCACAGGCCCCTGTTTCAGATCTTGGCTGCTGACCTTGATACCAGTTCCTTTGCCCCTTTGGGCCTAGACTTCCAGATCTAGGAATCAAGAATGCTAGCAGGATCTGACTTGGAGGATTGATGTGAGGCTCCAGTGAAACAGAGAGGTGCCAAGCACAGCGCCTGGCCTGTAGCTCTCCACACGCAGCCGACCCCAAGTCCAAATGCAAGGTCAGACAGGATTCACACACCCTCCTCTGGCAGTACTGGCATGGCGTCTGTGAGTTAAAGGATTCTACTCCACAGGAAAGCAAATAATTAAACATTCCTTTGGTAAGCTCACAAGCCCCTTCTCCCAGACCACTCTAACACCTGCTAAGGTTCAGAGCAAATGCCACCTGCTTTCCAGTTCTGGCCCAGACTCCAACTTGGCCAGGAACTGGCAGTGAGACCTTGGACATGCCTTTTTCCCTCTCTGGACACAGTTTTCCCAGCTCTCTTATGGGACATTGATGCTGTTGCCAGAGCCAAATGTGACAGCGGACTGTGAGCTGGGAAGTACATGGGGACCCAGGGTTTTCAGGTGCAGGGGGAGGAGGCCTGATGATAAAGAGAAGCCACAGCCCAGCCAGGGAAGGACCCCTCTAGGGCTGGGATTGGCAGGACCCAGCTCTCCTTGTGTGCCCTAAACCTGCAGTGTGACTTCAAGTAAAGGCCCTTCTCTCTGTGTATCTGCTAAGATCCTCCCCCAACCCAGCACCCCACACACACTCCATCTGTTCAGGTTGCTTTCAATTGCTGATAAAACACACTGATCAATACCAACTTGAGGAGGAAAGGGTTTACTGGGCTCACATCTCCCCGGTCACTTCATTACTGAGGGAGCCCAAGGTAGGAACTCAGGGCAGGAACCTGGAGGCAGGAGCTGAAGCACAGGCCATGGAGGAATGCTGCTTACCGGCTTGCTCCCCTGGCCCATGCTCAGCCTTATACAATATAGGACCACCTGCCCAGGGATGATGCCACCCACAATGGGCTGGGCCCTAGAGACAATTAATTGCCCAAGCGAGGCTCCCCCAACCCAGGTATGTCAAGTTGACACTAAAACTATCCAGCATGGCTGGTGGGATGGCTTAGTGTGTAAAGGCACTTTCTGCCTGAACTGAGTTCTACACCAAGGACCCATACAGTGGAGGGAGAGAACAATTGCATGAGCCTGGGTGATAGCCAGTGATCTCCAGGGAAGCAGAAGACATTTTCCAGATCTGGGAACGGAACAAATGCACATCGGCTTCCCCTACACGGCCTGTATGCTCTGCCCTACAAGTGCCAGACCCAGGCTGGCTGCCCTGACAGCCAGGGGATTGGAGGGAAATGAGATACTTTGGTTTTCCCAGAAATGCACGTAGGCTTGGCCCAGCTCTCAGTATTTGTCTCCAAGGAAACAAAATTTCTTCCATCCTGGGAGGTTCTTTCCTTCCTATGAAATGGTGATGATGGTGATGATGGTGATACAGCTGATGTTCTTGGGCATTCCACTATCTGTCCGGCATCTCTCATGGGACGGTAGGTATTACTAATAACAGCTCTGGGGCTCAGAGCTTAGGTGACTTCTCCAAAGCCACACAGCAAGTAAGCAGGATTGAAATTCTCAAATGGTCAACTGTTAGACATGCAAAGCCCTCCCAAACACAACCAGGACACAAGAGCCCTTAGCAGATGGAGTACCTGAGGCTTGTGGAGAGGAAGAGATTTGGGGACACATACCTATAGAGGACCCCCCCAGAAAGTTTCAATACCTTGGTTCATAGACCGAATGTAGAAAGCATTGCTGGGGTGTGGCTCAAGCATAGAGCGCCCCCTGGAGTATGCAAAGCCCAGACTTCCATGCCCAGAACAGCCACAAAACACAAGTCAAATGAAGGACGGCTTCTACCCCTGTGTAGGCACGGCTCACTCTGCTCAAGGAGAGGCCACCATGGGCTCTTGCCATTCTTTGTGTACCCCCTGCCCACATCCCACATCTAATGAGTCTCTCAGCTCCTGCTTCAGGATCCATCCAGCATCCAGCACATCCCCTCGCTCACACCCCAGTGCACCCTGCCATCCTCATAGCCTCCCTCCCAGCCCTGCGGTTCCTCCACTAGGGAGCTGGGGACATCGGATAAAATACAAGTCTGAGCCAGCCCCCTGCTCAGAACCTTCACATGGGTGCCCAGAATAAAGGCCATTGTCCTCACTGAGACTCAGGTGGCCCCGTACTGTGGGGATCCGTCCCACGTGCAGCCCACCCGTTTACCACTCCCTCTACCTGCCTCTGTGCTGTGCTGATCCTCCAACACACACCATCCCATAAACAGCCCACTTCTGTCTGGCCTCACTGAAATGACATCTCACCATGATGCTGACCTGACTTAGAGACAGGCCTCAGGTGTGGGCAAGTGAAGGAGGGCTTCCCACCTGGCCAGTGCAGCACTCCGGGCCCACTGAGAAACAAGAACATGCCACACAGGATGTTAACAGAGGCTTTGTTTGTGGTGGCCCCAAATGGAGACCAACCAGATGACCATGGCAAGATGGGGCGGGGGGGTGACTAAGCAGAGAGTAGCCACCCACAGGTAACAGAGGTAGGAAACTACACGGGCTCTGGGCTGTGCTGGAGAAAGAAGTAGGCTCTATCCCCATGCTTCAGTAAAAGCCCTCTTACCCACGGCAGGAGCAGCGGGGCAGCCCCACTAGGTACGTCCATGGGGGTGCGTATCGGTGGACCCCTGCAAATGGGCAGGGTGACAGGGTAGAGATAAAGATGTCCACAACTGCCATCCCTCCGAGCCCTACACCTGTAGGGCATCCACTCTCTTGTGTAACCACTGAACCTTAAAGTTGGGAGGGGGTGGTGCTCTGGCTCAGCTTGGTGGGTAGTGACACTGCTCACCAAGTCTTAAGGGCTGAGGTCCATCCCTGGAGCCGGCATGGCGGGAGGAGAGCAGTGGCTCTGCAAGTTCTCTCTGACCTACACACACAGTGCTTTTTAAGGCAATTCATCCTCATCACCCGCCACCTCCTTCCGTTCCCGTAGCACAAGTGTTCACTGCCATGTGTTGGATGTGTCCCAGAAGTCGGAGCTACAGGCAGAAAATCCCTCTCTGTTTGTCCCCTCAGGGCCTAAAAGAGGGTTTGGGGCAGAGTGGGCCCTCACTAAGTAGTAGAAGGAAGGAAGGAAGGAAGGAAGGAAGGGAGGGAGGGAGGGAGGGAGGGAGGGAGGGACTCAGTCCTGCATCTGGAGAGAGCAGTGGGGGGGGTGCACAGACCCACAGTGGGGAGGCGGAGCCTATGGGATGTGGTAGCTCGGTCTGACTGCCCACGCTGCATCACCCTTCAGGTATTTGGACCACGCCATTCTTGAAGCTTCATCATACCCACAGCCAGCCTTGGCAGACACCCAGCACAGAACCTGACACCTATTGGCTGGGTTTTCCCATGGGCATGAAAACCAAAATATTACCTAAGAGGTGGAGCTGCTTGGCCAAGCTGGGCAGAACCCAGAAGGCCAATGAGTGTGGAGCCAGGCCTGTCTGAGACGTCTAGGCTACTTTCTTCTGAATTTGTTTACTTTTCTGCATAGATTATATAGCCACACGGTCCCAAACTCCAAAGGCACAAAAAGAAAAAGTCTCCCTCCGGCCACTGACCCAAGTCAGCACACTCCATCTGTGGGGAAGACCAGGGGGCCCCCTTCACCATCCTCCAAGGACTTTGATGCCAGTGCTGGAGCTCAGAGCTCTGTTCCTGTTGTTTCCACAAACAGCACACACCTCTACCTCTGTGCTTGCAGACCAAATGTGCGCAGAGCAGCTTTTTAATGGCTGCATAGGAATTCCATGGTGTGGCTCAGCCTGTTCAACTATTTCTCATAGATGGTAATTCCCAGTTGTTACCAAAACACTGGTATGAGAAACAACATTCCACACTTGGTGGTGCAGTTCATTTGCGGTCAAGCAGTTACCTGCCCACATTGAACATTAAGGGGATGCCTTTTACTAAACAGGCCTCAATTCTGTGACCTCACGTCTCAGTTGACAGTGGATGCTATCTATGGTCCTGCTGAGCCTGTGCTCTGGGTGGAGACGGCCCACTGGTATTCGCCTCTTCATCCACTACCATCGCCCCTCCCATTTGCTGAGGGACCCACAGAGATCTGGACAGAAACTGACAAACTGCCTTAACTGAGGCCGGGAGTGGGGGGTCTCTGCTCTCCTCGTCTATGACTTCAAGCATGACTTCCTTCTGCAACCACTCAGAGGAGACAAGAGTCCAATCCATCTCCCTGGAAGCCCTCAGCTGTCCTCAGCCCATGCCAGGCCTGTATGTACAAGTTCATTACTGAGCTGGTATAAGGCATATGTTTAAATATTGAACACAAACAGAAGTCAGAGACTGTTGTGCAAAGCACACACTAGTGTCAGGGATGATGACAGCTGTTCTTTGGAGGACTTCACAGCAGGGGTGGGAAAGCCCACAGTTCAATAGGGACCATGTGGAGGTAGCAAGGGTGGGACTAGAACCCAGGCCTCATCCCATCTGCTTCGGCCCACCACAGTGCCAGGTGGCCACAGGGAAGAGGACACTGTTTGAAAGCAAATCAGTCATGCCCACACACAAACAAGGCTCGGCCAGGTCTGGGCTCCAAAGGTAGCCATGGTCTGTCCCAGAATGTCGCCTCAGTCGGGCAGCCATCCTCTCTGAGCCATGTCCCCATCAGCAAAGCAGCCACTGTGCAGGAGTGAAATCAGACCCTGAAGGAGACCGAGCTTTACAAACTGGAGGATGCAGGCGTGGCCAGGATTAAGGGATTATTCCACCCTATGGGCACAGACAGAGGGCTGGGCAGGGAAGAGGCTGGAGGCTTCCAACAGTCCAGTTCGTCGTCCTTCAGAAACTCAGGACTGCAGCCCAGCTGTCGGGTGGCCTGGCTCCAGCCTAGGGCCAGGCAGGAGGCTCCAGACTGGGGCCCCTGGCTTCCCCAGGGCACCAACGGAGGCTAGGGGCCTTGTGAGGGGCAGTGCTGGGCTATTTTCAACCCCCAGAGGAAAGGCAGAAGCTGCTCCCCCCCCCCCAGACTCTGCCCCTCACAGGCAGGGCTGTGCTTCCCAAGCCAGAACGGCCATCTCAGTACACTGGAAAAACCAAGGAATCAAAAGAGGAACCTTAAACCCCTCACTCGATCACTCATTCCTTCACCCGGCACCATCCAGCTGTGGGGTTGACGGCAGTCAGCTCTCTGAGGTGAAGTGGGCAGACTGAATAGAGTTGGGAACAGGTTGTGGCAAGGAAACAGCAAGCATAAGGGCCTGAGGTAGAAATGTGCCTGGTGTGTTCCCAGAGCAGTAGAGGAGGTAGCGTGGCTGCAGGGGGGGTAATGGGAATAGAGTTTGGAGGAGGAGCAGGGGTCAAGGACAGGAGGGTCTTGTCAAGCAAGGTTAGACCATGAGGTTGTAATCCAGGCTGCCTCACAGGATGGGCCCCCACATTATTCAAAGGCTCCTGCAGCTCCAGATGCACTGGGCCCAGCCCACTACCTTCACCCTGTTCCTACTTCTCCAACCACAGGGCCCTTGCACATGCCACCTGAAATCCTTTTCCACTTCTATCCCTTCTCCTGGTTAGTCCTACCTATCCTATCCTTCACATGTAGCCCAAATAGCTCCAGCTTCCCAGATCTGCCATCTCTCCTCTCAGCATTGGGAAACCCAAGTTCTCAGCAAAACCTCTACCCCTCAAACCTGCCTCCTCCCCTGGTGTCCTGAGCCCATTCCCTGCCTCCTCCTGCTTTCCGGCCAGCACAGCTTCTTCTCTTCCACGAGGCTCCCAGAGGATGAAAGATCGCTCTCATATCTGCACACCCAATACCCAGAGCCCAGCCCCAAAGCCTATGTTCCGTCAGGGAATGATTGCAGAGTGACTAAACAACACCCATTTTATGAGTGTCCTTGGGCTCCCAGAGGGCCTGGTGGATGAAAGGCCTGAGGCATGGCCACATATTCAGAAATGGAGTGGCCAGGATGTTACCTTGTAGCTCCTACTGGCTTGGTGGCAGCTCAGCGTCCTGCATACTGAAGGCTCTCACAGATTCTAAAGTTTATCTACAGTCTTTATTTTTTAAAGATGAGAAGAGATTGTTCAAAAGGAAAGTAACTAATCAACAAGTTGCCATCTGTAACACAATTCTGGGGAAACTGAGGGTGTCAGAAATAAAGAGAATTAAGCCAGGTTAGGGGTCACCTGACAAAGGAGAACCAAGTAAGTAGCAACTCCTGGAATAACAGAGTGACACAGGGAGAAGCGTAAACAAAAGATGGAACATGAGTTAGCAGGAAACGGCATTTACAGTGCGTGATCTGAACACAGGGCCATCACTCCATGAAAAATTGTAGTCCATGTAGAGTTAAAGGAGGAAGAGGGGGGCACTAACTTTTCCTTGATAATAAAAAGGAATTTTTGATCACTTACAGGGTTCATGCATCATGTTCAGCACAGTGGGAATCCTCCCAACAACCCAATCACCTGATTGATCAGGACTGTTTCCAAATGAGAAAACTGACCCCATGGCCAGTAAGGGGAAGGGCTGAGGTTTCAAGTCAGACTGCCACACTCACTGTAAAGAGACAGACTAGTCCCAGCACTCAGGAGGCAGAGGCAGGTGCATCCCTGTGAGTTCAAGGCCAGCCTGGTCTACATAGTGAGCTCCAAGCCAGCTGGGACTAAAGAGAGATCCTGTCTCAAAAGTACCAAAAAAACTGTATATTTTTATTTTGTGTATGAGTGTATTGCCTGCATGTTATGTAAATGCACCAGTGTCATGCAATGCCCACAGAGGTCGCAAGAGGGTGTCAGATACCCTGAAACTGGGGTTACAAACAGTTGTTAGCTGCCATATGTGTGCTGGGAACCAAACCCAGGTCCTCTGCAAGAGCAGCCAGTGCTCTTAATAGCTGAGCCATCTCTCTAGCCCTGATGGTATTTTTTTTTTTTTTTTTGGTCTTTTTGAGACAGGGTCTCACTGCAGCCCCAGCTGATCTGGAACCCACTTTCTAGACCAGGCTGGCCTTGAATTAACAGAAATCCGCCTGCTTCTGCCTCCTGAGTGCTAGGATTAAAGGCGTGAGCCACCATGCCCAGCTTGATGGTAGCTTTTAAAAAGCTATACATTTCATTGTACTAAAAAGAAAAGGTACATGGGGTTAGGGAGATGGTTCTGTGGGTGAAGCCTGCTGCACAAGCTTGGGGACTTGAGTTCAGATCCCCAGTACCCATGTAAAATGGGTGTGGTAGTACACATCTGTAACCCTAGTTACAGGTCCCCCTAGTTAGGGGACCCCGAAGCTCATTGGCCAGCCAGCCTAGCTGAAATGGGAAGCTCCAGATTCAGAAAGAGACTCTGAAAAAATAAGGTGGGGGACAATAGGGGCAGACAAAAGATGTAGACCTCTGACCTCCCTGTGCTTGTGAGGGTAAGCACCCCACCCCTGCACACATGCGCATATATGCACACACACATCCATCACATACAGTGATACTAAACTCTCAGTAATGATATTCATGTCTTATACCTTGAAGAGAAGTGTGAAGTTGCATTCACTTTGAAAAGCCTTATAAATATTGTGTTAATGGCTAGATGGGTGAACTCTAGACAGAACAAATACCACAGTAGATTAACTATGGATTTGGAGTTGGTGCTTGTAAACAGTTTCTTCCATTTTTCTTCACATTTGAAGGGAAACGGGCCACTGAATATGTTACTTGACAAATGTGACATTGTTGACAACTTAGGTAGTGTGCTCTGCCCAGGCCTAGGTGGACTGCACACACTCTGCCCAGGCCTAGGTGGACTGCACAAACTCTGCCCAGGCCTAGGTGGACTGCACAAACTCTGCCCAGGCCTAGATGGACTGCACAAACTCTAGTTCTCCCACAGATGAGCATGTCACCACACTCTAGCCTTGGTCCCCACCATACCCTGGGAACTGAGAGTCCAGGTATCTATAGCCCAACTCGTTACCACTCTGTGCCTCCCTATACCCGGCATGGCAGGCCAGGCAGGGAGGTCTGCCCTGGATACCTACAATACCTCACTGGCAGAAACAGCCATTTCACCAGGGACAACCCCCACAGCTGCATTCTACCCTCTGCAGAAAGCTGGGCCCACACTGAAGTGAGCCACCAAGCTGCAGTCTCCCAAGCTCACATGTACAGTTGGCTGAGGGAAGGAACAGGGTCTTATCCATGCCTAATTAGGGACCAGGCATCTAGGATCAGGCTGGCCAGGAGCCCTGTGAGCCAAGGCAGCAGCTGCAGGGCCTCCGCAGAGCTGGACGCAGCAGCAGGCCCACTTGGGTTCAGGCTCCAGCATGTCACACAATGAAGGCTGAACAATAGAGAAGTGGGTTCCCCAGTGGACTGGTAGCCATGGGATGGCTCAGCTCCACACATAGCGCACAGGTCCCTGGGCATACCTGCTTTGGACTCCATCAGACCACCTGTCCTCCCTGCTTTCTGATATAGGCACCCAATAGATGCTCAACAATAAAAATGACTGCAGAATGAGGAAGAGAGGTTAGATACATGGTAGAGAATAAAAATGCCAGGATGCTTCTGGCTGTGGGTGTCTATGACAAGAAGGTGACCCCAGACTATCCAGGAGACCTGTCTGGTGACAGCCCACAATTGACTACTACTCTTGAGTTCAACCTCCTGCTGGAAGACAGAAAATCTGCCTCCCCAAATGGCCCCTTGAGTGTCCAGTGAGAGATGTACTCAGCACTAATCCCTCCTCCAGGAACAGGGGGAACATCTAGCAGTCCTACAACCAGAACAACCAGGAACATCTAGCAGTCCTACAACCAGAACCCCAATTTCTTCACATGCAAAATGCAGCCAGCCCACCTACCCTAGATGGCCGGGGTACTAGAGGTCACAGCAAATGACAATGACCCAAGGCCGGCAGTGTACCCAGAGGGGATGATCTCTGGTACCTTGAGGGCATCACCATCCAAAGCTGGCCTGGATCACTCCTTCAGCATGGGAACTGTCAAAAGCCATGGACATCAGTGCCAGGTGACGGCCCCCTGAGCCTCAGACTCCACCTGCATCCTCGGTGGGTAGGGCCAGTCTTTGGGTACTCAAGCATCACCTTCTTACATTACTCAGTTTCCCCTTCTTTTGTCAAACTGCCCAAGCCTGACCCAGGCCTTTGGTGCTGGTGGTAAACAGCCAGCCAGCTGTGCTGACTTGGATGTTTGTCAACAGCCCAGCGGAAATCTCCTTTTTATGCTTAAAATAAAACCAACATCAAACCTGTCAGCAGGGCCCCCTTAGTCCTTCCTGTTTCTGAGGGCTGCAGCCAAGGCAGCCTGCAGGGAGGAAACACGTACAGCCCTTTGTGCACCCATGGAGACCTGGCTGCTCCACCATGAGGGGTGGAAACCAAATTGGGAAACTAGATACCTACTGTGAGCCATTCCAGAGGGCCCAGGCACTGCAATGGGGCTCAGCCTGAAGGGCTCAGAACGCAAGGTCCCAGACCAGGAGGCCTGTGCCACCTAGGTCTCTATAAGGGCCCAGAAGCAAGATTGGCTTGTCCAGAGTCACCCAGGGTTACACACAAGGCCACCACCCTGGGCTGGACTCAACTCCCTCTTCCTGCAACAACTCCCACCTGTGGCCCCCACTCTATGGTCTAGTGACCACAAGCTTCCTGACCCCCTGGGAAGTCAGCAGGCCTGAGGAAGGATAGAAGCTTTCAGGGTGAGAAGGGTCTAAGCTCCCGGCCAGCCTGTCCCCTGCAGAGCCCTTCCTGATACACAGGAAAAAACTCACTCCCAGCTCTGGGCTCACTCACTGGCTAGCCCTTTCCTCACCCACCTACAAGCCCACAGGTTCCACAGAGGAGTTATAAGGATGCCCTCCAGGCCAAGTCTCAGGCTAGGCCAGCCATTGACCTGCCACCGGATCCTTAGGTCAACAATTACTAAGTTTTGAAGGCCCTGCCCCAAGCCTTCTCCTACCCCTTCCCCTGGGAACAGTGAACAGACTAAAGGGCCAGCCCTTGAGAAACGCATTTATTAACCAAAAGGAAGTCAGAGCAGCAGACTCCCAACTAGTCCCTCCTACAGTCTACCCATCTAGGTCAGCTGCCAAAGACCAGGAAGAGCAGTAGACAGGCAAAATCCTCCCAACATCTCCCTCAGGGTGAGTTCCCAGGAAGCCAGGGCCTGCCTGCTGGGTAAGGAAGAGGAAGTCAACAGAGCCAGAGAAGGAAGGAGGACACAGCCCTAGGGCACAGACTCAGCAGGGCCCTTAGCTCCCAGCTCAATGGAGAGTATAAGCACCCCAAATTCAGCCTCAAAGGAGGAATCAAGCATGGGCACTCAAGTCACAAATTGTTTGAGGGGGGGCAAAGTCGAGAGAAAAACCTCTGCGGGGTCAGAACTTGCTTGTCTGAGGACACTGGTCTAGGTCTAAGCCTTGGCCTCTACACCAAGTTCACCCTCTGCCATAGGCAGGCAATGGGTGCAGAAGTCAAGGCGCCAACCACCTGTCCACACTGTCCTGTTGGGTGGTCTGAGTCCAAGAGGTTTAGGCCTCAGTAGCCGCGGGCTCCCGTGCCTGGCGCAACCCATATAGCCACTTGATCACCCGGGCATTGCGCTCGATCACAGACACCCCATAGGGGATCCGCTCCCGGGCCCGCTCCTCCACGGTAGCTGAGCTGCGACGGGAGCAGCCCCCATCAGAACTTCCAGGTCCGGCACTCGGCCCAGCTAGGGACACGATATCCGAGCTGGCCCGTGCCAAGTGGGCCACCCCCAACCCCCGTGCCTCCTCTGGGTCCAGGCCACAGAAGTTAAAAAAGCGCTCGAGGTCAGCTGCTGCCCTGGAAAAGCGCTCGCTCAGGTCCGACTTGGAGCGCTGCAGACCAGGTGGCCGGACCGGGCTGGAAGCTGCAGTGCTGCCCGATGATGGGCAGGGCTGAGCAGGTGAAGCAGGCAAGGGGCGGACGTCCACTCTGCGCACCGCAGCTGTGCTGGGTGGAGGGCGAGGAGGGGTGGCCGGAGGGGCCTGGTGGGCAGAGCCCTCTGCCCGTCCGGAGGTTCGGCTGGCCTCGGCAGGGGATACTGGACTGTCACACAGGTTGATGAGACTGCTAAGGATGTCGAGGTCCAGCTGGGGCCGGCGACCAGGGCAGGGCAGGCCTCGGCGGCTGGGTGTGAGCACTGGGCCACGAGTCCCAGGGCTAAAGAGAGGCTGTCTGGCCAGCGGAGGCTGCACAGGCTCCTGGCGGGTGGTGGCCACATGCAGACTCTTGACATACTTGGCCTTGTCAGCCTCCAGGCGTTCCACAGCACTCGGTTTCCGGGCTCCCCCATCGGCTGGCCTGGGCAGCAGGTACCCGGGAACCTTGGTTCGCAGGCGAAAAGGTAGTGCAGCGGCAGCGGGGGCTCGGGGACTCAGCGTGTCCACAGGCATGGCCGTTACATACCCCGAGGGCAGAAGCGAGGAGACAGATCCTGGCGCAAAGTTGGCAGCTGGGCGCTGGGCTCTACTGCGGGGAAGGAGAGAAAATAGGCTGAGCTCGCTGAGACAAAGGCTCAGGCGGGCTGAGGATGTCTGCCCTATTATAAGGTAGAGGCCACGCCCCATCTTAAGGGGAGCCAATCAGCGGGAAGAAGGCAACTACTGGAGGGGCTATGGCCCCACCCACACCCCCTCTCTCTGGGGCTGGGCGGGGGACTTGGCTCAGCTGAGGCCAAGAGGAAAAAGGTAGAGAAGCCAGGCCCATGGTGAAGAGAGGAAGGCAGGCTGCAGCCTCCTCCCCAACCCAACAGTCCCGCTGCAGATGGGGGACCTGAAGCCAGAGACAATGAATCTGCTACCCCCTGCTCCCAAGCAAGGAGATGCGGGCAACAGGGCTGTTGAGATTGAGTGACCAAGAAAAGGGGTCCAGAGGAGCCAGGTACCACCCCTCACCCACCCAGGCAGGAAGCTGCTCAGTGCCAACCACCTGCCTGGACATGCCAGGCCTGCCAGGGCACAGGAGGAGAGGCTGTAAGAGAGGAGAAAAAAGTTCCCACCCCCATCCCACAGCTTCCAGGCCAAGCCCACAGAGACCCAGGCATGCCTGTCAAGGTTAAGCATCAGCCCCAAGCTACGCTGCAGCAAGGAAAGAAAGCTGGACCGGTCACAGCCCTACTAGAGCTATGCAACAGACCCTCCCTGGCCAGCAGCCACAACCTGCTCACAGGCTACAGGCCCGTGCCTGTGTGTCCCCATGGCCCAAGAGTCAGATGTCAGATCGGCCCAGGCATCAAGCCAAGCATGTATCCCTGTTTCCAAGGAAGACCCAGGGTCAGAGAGTGTCACCACATTCTCCCGCACCACCCAGGGCCCCAGAGATGCTGCAGCAGAAATGTGAGCCACCAAACCTTCTTGTCTGGAAAGAGGAGGAGGAGGCACTTAGTCTGAGGATCTCCAAGGGGACTTGCAGTTCTGGCCACTCACACCTCTGGCGTTTGACTTGGCAGCCACTGGCCCCACACTTCAAGTTCTCCATGGCTTGTGGCAGGTGGCCACTGGAACCAGGCAGCAAACGGAGCACCCACCCACAGAAAAAGCCTGGCCTTGACATCGACACCCAAGACAGGGAGTCCTGATGAAGAACAGGGATCCCGGTGTGTGCCAAGCCACTCTCCTGTACCACCTCCAACAGCCTGGCAGCCTCTACCCCACTTTGTAGACTCTGAGAAGCAACTTCCTAGGAAGCCTACCCCAGCACCCTAGTTCCCATGGCACTCATTTCTCCATACAGTCCAGCCCCCGTTTCTTTCCTCCCTGTCATATTCATGAGTGTCACATAACTTACTGGTGTTGCTCCGCACTCCCAGCCCTCCATGAAGGCAGAGCTATATTCACTCTCAGCTTCACGCCAAGGCTGTCAGTAAATGGTAGGTATTCCACAAGTGTGTACTGAGTTGAAATGCCTACAGGAATCAGCTGTGAATTAGCACGCCAATGAACTAGAGAGGGCCCTCCCACCAGAGGCAAGTGGATCCAAGGTGGGAGGTGTACTGTCGGGGAGGCTGGTGGTAATCCAGAGGGGCAGGCACACTCTAGGTTCTTAAACGTGAGTATATTCAGTCATCATTGAAAAAATACTGCCTCTGCCAGGTAAGCACAGCCGGGGGCAGGTCTATCTCCCCCTCCATCTGCTCTCCCAGCCCCCAGCTGGAAACCTCAGCACAGCAGTGAGCAGGGAATAGGGCTGGAAGGCGTTGGCCCAGAGCTAGGGTGGGTCCCAAAGTGCAAAGACCTGGCAAGTGGGAAGGGAAGGCCCGCTCCCCTCAAGGGGACCCCCAGACGACCCTTGGCAGGAAAGGTTTGGCCAGAATAGCTGCTCTGGAGCTCTGGCCAGGTAGCCAGACTCTGCTCCACCCCCGTAATCCCACATCTGCCCTGCCACCCAAACCAGTTCAACCCGTTGGTGGTGGTGGAGGCAGTTCCCTCCCAGGAACCATCTCAGAAAGAAGGAGGTCGTCAGAGGGGCAGGGCCAGGGCAGAAGCTAACCCCCACATCTCCGCTCTTACACCCACCCCCTCTGGAGGAGCCTGCTGGCCCTAGGGTCCACTTGGTGGAAGCGCAGACAGATGCGAGTCACCAAGCCTGGTCTGACAGCCAGCAGGGGCTCCAGCTCTCCCAATCTCCCCTGCCCTGCACCTTGTGCAAGAGGCAGCTCTTAACAGATTCAGTTTCCTTATCTGTAAAACGCAGTTAAAAATAGATCTCCCTGCGCCTTCGGTGACCGCTCGGTAAAGAGATCAAACTGGTCGCAGTACTTGGAGAATGGGCGGCTCTCGGTGAACCAGGCTGCTGCCATCTATTAGGGCTCTGACCCCGGGGTGCACACACCCTCCCTTTGCAGGGGTCTGTCTCTAAGCTCGCTCCAGAAAGTCGCTCTGAGCCCCAGCGGGGACAAACGGGGCAGTTGGAGAGGCTGACCACAATGAGCGCAGGGACCGGCCCCGGCCCCGCGCCCCCGGTGTCCCTGCAAGGGCCGGGGGCTTCTTAATGTCCCTTCTGGGGTTTCTTCTCACCCACGGGGTTGGAACTGCCACGAGTGCCCCCAAATGCACCGGCCGTGAGCCCCTCTGGTTACCATTCCCGGCCGTGGTCAGACCTCGTCCCTCCCCACGGGTTCCCAAGGCGTGGGTGACAGGAGGCCGGAAAGATCCCCAGTTGCTCGGCCCTTCCTCACTTGAAGGCAATCTTGGGGACTCCGGGTAGTGGGCGGCGGCTGTGTGACCCCAGGATCCGGGCCCCTCTCTGAGCTGGAACTGACGAGTGTCACTGCGGGGTTGCAGGCACGATCCCCGCGGCGCCCCCACCCACGCGGCCCGGCGCCCCGCACCTACCTGGCAGCGCGAGCTGCCGCCGCCGCTCCTCCCGCCCACCTGGCTCAGGTAGCCCGCATTTGCGCAACTTCCGGCGGCCCGGCAGGTGAACTCGCCGGCCCAGAGCGCTCCCGCAGCGGGAGGGAGAGCCCGGCGGTGATCGCAAAGCCCGGCCCGGAGGCCGGGTGCAGGAACCGTCCCGATCCCGACCGGAGGCTCACCCAGCCAGGCTGCTCCACGACTGCCCGCAGCACAACTGGAGCAGGGTCTCCACCGTAGAGCTGGGCGGCCCGAGAAGCCTCCCTCAGAGCGCGGGACCCGGGTTAATGTTCACTGCCAGGCTCGGAAAAGTGCTCTTCCCGGACACTTAATCTTCCCAAGATTAAATGCGGAGCAGTGTGGTTAGGGCAGGTTTCCTATGAGGCAACTCCACTGTCACCCCCAGTTGACTAATGGAAACCCCAGGCCAGGCCAAGCTGAGTCATTTGCCCAAAGTCACCTGGGGAGTCTAACCTGGGGACTTTCCCTCCACCCCAACTTAGTGCCACCTTTTTTCCTGTGCACCTATGAGCAGGTGGCTGGTCCACGTTTCCACAAACGTTTCCACATCCCACCTTAAGGGACAGACCTCTGTGAGCCAGTCAGGGCTCCAGGTTCCCTGCTGCAGCTTTGTGCTAGCTGGAAAAGTCAGGAGGAACATTCAGTGTGGAGGTCCAGGCCCTGGCCCAGTTAACCTTTGAACTACAGGACCCCCTGGAGGGAAGCACTCTGGAAGCCCGGTTTCACAGACTGCAGCCCTGGGGATGGTGGGGGTCTCTGAGAGGGCTTCTACATCACTTCCCATGGGATCACAAGGTCCAAAGGAAGGAGATGCCCACCCGTCCTCAGACCTGAGTTCTGGAAGGAACACAAAAAATCTGCTCCCTCCGGTGCCTGGGGGCTGGGCCAGGAAGAGACAGGAAGTAGCTCCTGTCTGCTTTCCTTCCTCCTGGGCACAGAAGCCCCTCTAGTCCTGGATATTAGGGAAGAGCCAGGTCTGCTCACTGCCTGGCCCTGGATGAGGGGAGGGGGGTTGCCCTCTGGCACTGCTCTCATGAAATCACAGACACAGAAGCACTTGTGATCTTAGGCTTTGATGAAACATTGTTCCATTGTAATTTTACAGAAGAAAAACAGAAGCTCAAATGATAACTGACAGTCAACAAAGAGAACCAAAGTTAAGATTTTATCGTCTGTTTTTGTTTTAAGACTGGGTTTTTCTAGGTAATCCTGGCAGGCCCAGACTCTGTATCCTCCTGGCTCAGTCTTCCAAGTGCTGGCATTATTGGTGTACACTGCCATGCCCAGCTCTGAGCTGATTGTATGTCAGCTGGTTTAATTCTTACATCTGCTCTATGAGGCAGATAGTGCTATCACGTCCATTTTACAAATGAGAAAACTGAGGCCTGGAGAAGCGAGGCTTCCTCTCTGCCTGGCCCTGGAAGTCACACGACCAGCAAACAGCAGATCCAAAATTTGAACCCAGAAGAGAGGTAAGAGACAGAATATGCCTCCCAGGAAATTCCAGAAGACCCACAGTGACCTTGCTCGGGCCCCAGAGGAAGCCACCTTTGCACCCATCCCAGGCTACAGTTCTGGGCCTCAGTGGCCTCAGCTATAAAATGAGGACAAAAGTAGCAATGTCTTGGCTCCCAAGGATAAAATTCAGCCTCCTCTTATCCCTCAGGTCTCAGCCAGTCCTACCACCTCCTCTGTAACTTCCTTCCTGCCCCAACCAAAAGGCCCTCCTTGCCAAAGTCTTTCTCACCACAGGCCCTTTGCACTATCTACATAGAACCTTTCCTCCTCAACTTCAAATGCCATGCCTGAGAGCCCTCCCCATCCACCCCGTGAGGCCCCCACTGACCCTCTTGGCCCCTTTGTTCTCCTCTCTGTCCATCTGTCATTTCAAGCATTCACTTATCTGTCTGTCCCCTATTTCCTATCCTCCCACCAGACTAAGAGCTCCGCCACACACTTCCTCCCAGGCACACACAAGAAGAAACATCACTGATTAGGTGGCTGCGCTTGGCCCCAGGCCAGCATCAAGATGAACATATCAAATACATTCAGCTTGGCCAGGTGAGGTGGCTCAGCAGGTAAAGTCACTTGCCACTAAGCCTAAGGACATGAGTTTGATCCCCTCCCCAGCAACCACATAGTGGAAGGAAAAAGCCAAGTCTTGTAAGTCAGCATGTTTCATGCCCCTCACAACCAGTAAATAAATGTAACTTAAAATTAAAAATACAAACAGCTTTCTGTATGTCAATCATACCCCAATTTACAAAGGAAAGAAAGAGGGGGACAGGGAGGGGCACAGCCCCTGTGTCCTCAGACCACCTCCCTCTCAGGAGCATTTGACAACAGATGATCCTGAGCTTGGTGATCGGCTGATTCGATGGGCATTTCCTCCTGTAATTAATAATTAGCTTGTGGGAGAAGAAAAAAGTTCAGGGTCCCTGAGCCCCGTGTTTCCTCCAGGCCACAACCTCACTGCTCCCCTCAGACCCACCTGACTCCCCTTCTAGTCTCCTGCTTCCTGCTGTAGCTGGGCTCTGGCCACTGCCAGCCACATCTGTTCATCCTCCAAAAACAGAGTCCAAAACTGCAGGGCTCTGGCCAGCTCACACCGGCCCACCCCACCTGTGATGGTTAATCCTGGGTGTCAACTTGACTGGACTAAGGAACAAATAAGAGAAAAGGGTCTTCTGATTGGACCACCTCAACCCGGATGGCCCACCCTAAATGTGGGTGTTACCTTCTGCCAGCAGGCAGTATTTAAGGCCAAGGCAGCGGGAGCTGGTCCCTTTTCCTCCTGCGGCTTGCTTCTCTCATCTGGTGAGTTTGTCTTGCTGCTGTGATCAACCTTTCGGATCCCAGCGTGTACTGAGACTGGCAGATCTCCTGGAATCCATTCGGGCCTTCAGCACTAGACTGGGACTCCTGAGACATCCAGCCTTGCGGACTGAGCAGTTCCCTGGATTCCCGGCCTCTCCAGTTCGGCGCTACTGTTGAGCTCCGTCACGTGAGCAAATCAATAAATTGTATATAGTTATATATACTCATCCTGTTGCTTCTGTTTCTTTAGAGAACCCTGACTAATACAGATTTTGGTACCAGAAGTGGTTCTAGAGAAACAGAATTGAAAGGATGAATTTCTTTAGTGGGCTTGGTAGCCTCTGGAGCCAGCTCTCCAACCCAATGAAGCCTAGAGTTACTGAAGGCTCTCCTGGTGGCATGAAGAGGAATGATAATCCTTGGTGCAGACTATTTGATCTAATTATGAAGATAGATCCATTTGACTCACCTAACTCACCTCTTGTGAGAAGCAAGGAATTTAGCGACTCTATATATAAAACGTTCGAGAAATTGCAGAAAAATCAGGAAAATAATGATGTTGCCTTGTTGCTCCTAGCATGTCTGGATAAACTGGATTGAACTCACAGAGATCCGCCTGCCTCTGCCTCCCAAGTGCTAGGATTAAAGGCGTGTGTCACCATGCTCGTCTGGACTCCCCACTCTTTAGGGTGCAAGTTCAGAAGACATTTCTAGGTGATGCTTTGGTCATTTTGTGCTTGCTTTCCACTCTTGTCAGTGGTGCACAGACTTCTGGTTTTAGGATTTCTCACAACACTTAATTTTCTGTCGCCCGTTTTGGGTAGGAGCCGTGCTAATGGGGTGATGCTGTGTTTTGTTTTGGGTTTGATCTACATTTCTCTGATCGTCAGAAGTGCTGAGTGTCTTTCCTGTATTCATTGGCCCTTGGCTAGGCTTTTACAAATGTGTGTGTGTGCAACAGGGTCTCACTCTGTAGCCCAGGCTGGCCTCAGACTCTTACTCCTCCTGCCTCAGCCTCATGAGTGCTGGGATTAAAGTCTGTGCCACCATGCCCAGCCCCTTCCTGTATATCTTCTTTGTGAAATGCTGGCTGATTCAAGTGACCATGCTGCTCTTAGACTTTTGGCACGCTGACTGAGGCCTCCCAGTGAGCTGGGCCCTGGAGTGCCGAGCAGTTAGGGCGGCTTCCACTTTGGTAGAGGCTGTCATGGCTTGGTCTTGCTTTACAGCTGTGAAAGCTGAGGCCTGGAGACGTTGAGCTTCTTCCCTGGGGTCTCAGTGCTGCCATAGCTGGGATTTGAGTCCCTGCTTCGTGCACCCTGCAAAGGAGGCATGGGTGGTGTATTAGTCAGGGTTCTCTAAAGAAACAGAAGCAACAGGATGAATATATAACTATATACAATTATTGATTTGCTCACGTGACCGAGCCAACAGTAGCGCCGAACTGGAGGCCCGGGAATCCAGGGAACTGCTCAGTCGCAAGGCTGGATGTCTCAGTAGTCCGATCTAGTGCTGAAGGCCCGAATGGATTCCAGGAGATCTGCCAGTCTCAGTACCCGCTGGGATCAAAAGGTTGATCACAGCAGCAAGAAACTCACCAGATGAGAGAGAGACAAGCCGCAGGAGGAAAAGGGACGAGCTCCCCTGCCTTGGCCTTAAATACTGCTGCTGGCAGAAGGTAACACCCACATTTTGGTGGGCCATCCGGGTTGAGGTGGTCCAATCAGACGCACTTTTCTCTTATTTGTCCCTTAGTACTAGTCAAGTTGACACCCAGGATTAACCATCACAGGTGGGGTGGGCCGGTGTGAGCTGGCCAGAGCCCTGCAGTTTTGGACTCTGTTTTTGGAGGATGAACAGATGTGGCTGGCAGTGGCCAGAGCCCAGCTACAGCAGGAAGCAGGAGACTAGAAGGGGAGTCAGGTGGGTCTGAGGGGACGGAGTGAGTTGTGGCCTGGAGGAAAACACGGGGCTCATGGGCCCTGAACTTTTTTTTTTCCCACAAGCTATTATTAATTACAGGAGGAAATGCCCATCGAATCAGCGATCACCAAGCTCAGGACATCTGTTGTCAAATGCTCCTGAGAGGGAGGTGGTCTGAGGACCAGGGGCTCTTGTGTCCCTCCTGTCCCCCTCTTCTTTCCTTTGTAAATTGGGGTGTTGATTGACATACAGAAAGCTGTTTGTATTTTTAATTTTAGTTATTTATTATTTACTGGTTGTGAGGGGCATGAAACATGCTGACTTACAAGACTTGCTTTTCCGTTCCCTATGTGTTGGACGCGGGATTCAACTCATGTCCTAGGCTTAGTGGCCGTGACTTTACCTCTGAGCCACCTCACCTCGGCCAAGAGATGTGATTATGTTGTTATTCTTTGATGATGGCTGGCTCTCATCTCGATGAGCAACCATATATCTTGTATGTTCCTTGTGCTGCCGGGCACTGGGCTCCTCCTGTTCCGGGAGGAAGTGTGTGGCGGAGCTCTTAGTCTGGTGGGAGGATAGGAAATAGGGGACAGACAGATAAGTGAATGCTTGAAATGACAGATGGACAGAGAGGAGAACAAAGGGGCCAGCGGTCAGGGGTCAGTGGGGACCTCACGGGGTTGATGGGGAGGGCTCTCAGGCATGGCATTTGAAGTTGAGGAGGAAAGGTTCTATGTAGATAGTGCAAAGGGCCTGTGGTGAGAAAGACTTTGGCAAGGAGGGCCTTTTGGTTGGGGCAGGAAGGAAGTTACAGAGGAGGTGGTAGGACTGGCTGAGACCTGAGGGATAAGAGGAGGCTGAATTTTATCCTTGGGAGCCAAGACATTGCTACTTTTGTCCTCATTTTATAGCTGAGGCCACTGAGGCCCAGAACTGTAGCCTGGGATGGGTGCAAAGGTGGCTTCCTCTGGGGCCCGAGCAAGGTCACTGTGGGTCTTCTGGAATTTCCTGGGAGGCATATTCTGTCTCTTACCTCTCTTCTGGGTTCAAATTTTGGATCTGCTGTTTGCTGGTCGTGTGACTTCCAGGGCCAGGCAAGAGAGGAAGCCTCGTCTCGTCTTCCCAGGTCTAGTTTTTTCTCATTGTTAAAAGGACGTGATAGCACTATCTGCCTCATAGAGCAGATGTAAGAATTAAACCAGCTGACATACAATCAGCTCAGAGCTGGGCATGGCAGTGTACCCAATAATGCCAGCACTTGGAAGACTGAGCCAGGAGGATACAGAGTCTGGGCCTGCCAGGATTACCGTAGAAAAACCCGTCATTAACCATTACAAAAACAGACGATAAAAAAAAAAAAAAAAAAGCCTTCCATCACAGTGCCGTACTTGCTCAGGAAGAAGGAAGTGTACAGAAGCGACCCCCCCCCCCCCCATTTTCTTGACAAGTGTTCTGTGTCTGTGATTTCATGAGAGCAGTGCCAGAGGGCAACCCCCCTCCCCTCATCCAGGGCCAGGCAGTGAGCAGACCTGGCTCTTCCCTAATATCCAGGACTAGAGGGGCTTCTGTGCCCAGGAGGAAGGAAAGCAGACAGGAGCTATTCCTGTCTCTTCCTGGCCCAGCCCCCAGGCACCGGAGGGAGCAGATTTTTTGTGTTCCTTCCAGAACTCAGGTCTGAGGACGGGTGGGCATCTCCTTCCTTTGGACCTTGTGATCCCATGGGAAGTGATGTAGAAGCCCTCTCAGAGACCCCCACCATCCCCAGGGCTGCAGTCTGTGAAACCGGGCTTCCAGAGTGCTTCCCTCCAGGGGGTCCTGTAGTTCAAAGGTTAACTGGGCCAGGGCCTGGACCTCCACACTGAATGTTCCTCCTGACTTTTCCAGCTAGCACAAAGCTGCAGCAGGGAACCTGGAGCCCTGACTGGCTCACAGAGGTCTGTCCCTTAAGGTGGGATGTGGAAACGTTTGTGGAAACGTGGACCAGCCACCTGCTCATAGGTGCACAGGAAAAAGGTGGCACTAAGTCGGGGTGAGGGAAAGCCCTCCCCAGGTTAGCCTTCCAGGTGACTTGGGCAAATGACTCCTTGGCCTGGCTGGGGTTTTTTCTCTTAGTCAACTGGGGGTGGACAGTGGAGTTGCCTATATGGAAACTGCCCTAACCCCTGCATGCTCGCCATTTAATCTTGGGCGATTAAGTGTCCGGAAGAAGAGCACTTTTTCCGAGCCTGGCAGTGTGAACATTAACCCGGGTCCCGCGCTCTGAGGGAGGCTTCTCGGGCCGCCCAGCTCTACGGTGGAGACCCTGCTCCAGTTGTGCTGCGGGCAGTCGTGGAGCAGCCTGGCTGGGTGAGCCTCCGGTCGGGATCGGGACGGTTCCTGCACCCGGCCTCCGGGCCGGGCTTTGCNTCAAGGCCAGCCTGGTCTACAGAGTGAGCTCCAGGACAGCCAGAGCTGCAGGGAGACCCTGTCTAAAAAAAACCAAAAAAAAAAAAAAAAAGAGTGGGGAGTCAAGTAGAAATCCACACACTGCATCTCAATAGCAGTCATCAATCACCACAGCCAAAAGATGGACACAGCCCAAGTGCCCATCAAGGAAGGAATGGGTAAGTGATATAGTACATGCATACACTAGAATATTATTCAGCCATTAACAGGAAAATCTGACCCACACTGCAATGTGAATGAGACTTGAAGACTTTGGCTGAGTGCAGTAAGTTTGGTATAGAAAGACAAATCCTGCATGCTTCCATTTCTAAAAGGAATTTAGAGCCAAAATAACAGAACCAGGTAGGGTGGTGTTTGACAGTAGTGGGCTTGAGGGACGGAAGTAATTTGTTTATTGAGTATGGAGTTTCTGTACACTTAAAAGTGGTTATGATGGGTGGGGCTGGTGAGATGGCTCAGCAAGTAACAACACTTGCCACGCAAGCCTGGCAATCTGATTGGACCCACTCCCCTCACCCCCACCCCTGAACCCACAGTAGAAGGAGAGAACCAACTCCTCAAAGTTATCCTGATTTCTACAGGTCCATTAAAGCATGAATGTAACCATACTCACACACCATACACAGAGACACACAGACACACACAAATAGTAATAAAGATTCTTAAACAGTAATGTTTAAAGCAGGAGGAAAAAGTGGATAAGATGATCAAGTATTCTGGGCGTAGTGGTGCACACCTTTAATCCCAGTGCTCAGGAGGCAGAGGCAGTCAGAGCTCTGTGAGTTCAAGGTCAGTGTGGTCTACATAGTGAGTTCCAGGCCAGCTGGGGCTACAGGAAGACCCTGTCTTAAAAAAAAATGGTCAAATTTATCTTACAATGTTTGTAAGATATATATTCAATATATTTATTGGAGCAGACTCCCTGAATTCAAACTCGTTGACTTTGTATAAGTAAAGTTTCTTTGGCTTGAAGTTTTCCCTCCTCACAGAGGAGAAGGAAATCACAGCTCATACTAGTAAAGTACTTAGCCTGCGGCAGGTACTTTGTATACTTCCTTCCCAGTGGAAGGTGGGTGGGTTCCAGGCCATTCTGCATTATCCCACCCCTTCTTTCCACCTGCTTCTCTCTCTCCTGGCTCACACTTGGAAGCTACAGGGAGGCCTCCCGGGCAGCAGGAAAGGATCACGGAGGCTCCAGACAGTGGGGAGGAGTCAGCCCAGCTGTCCAGGCCAGAGACGCCCCACTGGCCATTCTCCCTGGCAGGCCAGGTCCCAAGTTATTTCTGGAGTCGTCCCCAGGATCCTGTCCTGGCCTGCCCAGGAGTCAGCATTGCTCAGGGCAGCCTTGCACAAACCTCAGGAAGGAGGCAGGAGGGGGCCACGGTAGGAGGGGCGTGGGCGTGGATGCCTAGGGGCGCAAGCTCCTGCCTGAACTCCATGTACCTTCCTCCACCAATTCTAACTTTAGGGACTCAGTTTGCATCCTAACAAAACAGGAACAAAGGCAGATTTGCAGTGGAAATGAGAGAGACACAGAGACATATAAGAGAAAATAACAGGCAAGGCATTAGGGAAAACCCTGACACAGGGATGAGAAGGTGAGGCTTCAGCCAGATCCGCAGCAACGCCCACTTCCTGTCCTACATAGTCCTCTGGCTAGGCCTGAGTTTACCTATAGTGTTTTATCCTCGCTCAGAATGTGAAGAAACTTGCCCAAAGTCACACAGCCAGTCAGTGACAAATCAAAGGCAGGGCAGTGATCTCATGACTCTGGAGATTTAATCATTACCAGCATCTACTTAGTGGCTTCTCAATGAGGTGATCCAGGCTCGAGGTTCAGACTGAAAAGCACAGCATGCTGTGTGTCGCGTTCACTTGGCCCTTTTACTCAGTAACATGCTAATCTTGGTACCCGGCCAGTATATAAAGGGCTCATTATTTCCCATCAGCCCCTACTGATCCACTCCACATCTGTCCAGTTTCTGCTTGTTAAAGGCCACCCTGCAGCATCACAGTACCTAATGTTATTTTGCCTACAAGTGAGGGAGCTGGATGGGGGTACTGTACTTACAATGGTGACAGCAATGCATGTGCTCCATAGAAGCTGTCTGGACCGACACCACCCCACCCCACCCCACCCCACCCCCAGCACAATGCAGCAAATGACCAACAGATGTTGGCTTTGATCATCCTGATTGTGTCGGTTGGGAATACCCCTACATTCTGTACCCATGGTGAGTACCTCACTTGCCTGGTCACATTCCAGAGGGGGGAGATAATAAACTAGCTAACACATAAGCTATCTAGGACACAAGACGGAGCAGTGTCACTGAGAAAAACAAGGCAAGCAAGGCCACATGCAGTCAGAAAATGTTTGTTGAAAGAATGAATGATGCAGAAGGTGTAGCTCAGCTGGTAGAGTGCTTGCTTAGCATGCCAGGAGCCCAGGTTCCATCCAGGGCAATGCATACAACTGGGTAGTGGTGGCACGTGTTTGCCATCAGGGGAGGTGGAAGCAGGAGGCTAAGGATTTCAAGGCAGGCTTGGACTACCTCGGACCCTGTCTGAGGAGAGAGAGGGAGAGGGAGAAGAGAGAGAGACTGACTTTTTTCCTTTTTCAGTTCCAGATCCCTGCGCTCCTCTCCCAGAGCCAGGAGGGGGTCCAGAAAGAGGATGGGCAATACCCTTCGGAAGAGATTCCTTACTCAGATCCAGTGACTCCCCTGTCAAGGGCTAGAAAGGCAGACAGCGGCCCACCGCTTTATCAAGTCTGTGACTTTGAACAAGGGGCTGAACTTCTCGCGACCTCAGTTTCCTTACCAATAACAGCAGCCTAAGGGGGAGCAAGGTCCACCTAAATTAGACGCTCCTCCCCACCCGTCCTCCAAAGGTCTCCATCCCAATCCCTACTGCAGAGTGACCAAGGGATGCCCATCTGCAGCAGATTCCCAACGACTTCCAGGGCCTTAGGATCTGCTGCCCCTCCGAATCTAACCCATCAGAGAAGCCCTCTGACAGGGCAGCGCTGGGATTCAGGACCCAGTAGACAGAAGGTTCCCAAAGAGGCCGGTCCCTGGGGAAAGAAAGATGTCCGGAAGGGGAACTCCAGAGACCCAGTGGGGTGGACGGGAGCAGTCCAGCCCCGATACCCCGGAGCAGCGTCCCTGTGGTAAGTGCCCAGCAGGGTCAACCTGAGCCTCTTAACACAGATGTGATCTGCTTGGAGCAGAGGCTGCAAGGCGGGGTGGGGACACTAGACCTGGACCTTCTGCCGCCCCCCCCCCGGGGCTGCAACACCGGCCAGGGAGGGAGCGCCGCGTCCCCCACCCCACCCCACCCCCACCGCCCTCAGCCCCCCCCACCCCCCACCCCCGGCTCTCACCTTCAGCGGCGCCGGGCGGGTCCCCGCTCCCCGGGCGGCCAGAGGCTGACAGCAGGGCCGGGTCAGAGCGCGTGAGGACCTGCGGGCTCTACCGAACCGTACGCCGGGGCTGTGTAGCCGCCGTGTCAGACGAAGGTCCCCAGGGCTCGGAGGAAAGGGAAGTGAGAGCGCCTTCCCCGCCGCCGCAATGGTTCGCCCCGGACTTCCTGATTGGTCCCTCGCTTCCGTTCGAACGCCGCGCCACCCTTGGTTGCCAGGCAACCGCGAGAGAAGCATTAGCCTGAGCAGCTGCCCGGCTGCCCTGCGTCCAGCTGGCTGCACCGCCTTCCGCCCCTGTCCGGGCCCTGGCACTCAGTTCTTTCACTATCTTCGTTCCCCAGATGCAAGAATTACTAGGCCTAACAAAACTTTTGGTTGTTATTTTTGCACAGGCCCTAGTCCCAACTTTTTTTTTTAGAGACAGGCTAGCACAGGCTGGCCTCGAGCCCGTGGTGATCCTCCCACCTCAAACTCCGGGTCCTGGGAATAAAGACGTACAAGACCACATGTGACTCTCTTTTTTAAAAAAATATTTTTATATGTTTGAGTGTACTACCTGCGTGTATCTAAGTTCACCTGTAATGCCCACCGAGGTCAGAAGTCACCAGATCCCCTGGAACTGGAGTTACAGAGGGTTGTTAGCTGCCAAGTGGATTCTGGGAATCGAAACCCCGGTGCTCTATAAGAGAAGCCAGTGCTCTTAACCACTGAGCTATCTCTCTGGGCCTTTCTTCTTTGGAGACAAAGTCTCAATAAGTTGCCACTGCTGGCCTTAAACTCTCCCTGTACTCCGAGTAGCCCTCAAACTTGCTATCCCTGCCTCAGCCTCTTCTGCCACCAGGCTGGGCCCTAATACCAACTTTGCAGCTAGCAACTTCCCCTTTACTTTCCTCTAACTACAAGGATAAGCAAGCTGGGTTTCAAGTGTGCATAACCAGTAATTCCAAAATTTACAAAGGAAATGACTGGAGGTGAGCAAAAATGTTTGCCCAGAGTTATTACTGTAACAGGCTGTGGATAAAAGTCAATGCTTATCAAAAGTTGGTTGATTATAAGTCCATCCTGAGGAGGACCTAAATTGATCTTTCTACATAACAAGTACCTTGCAGGACTTAATTCTTGTCAGTACTCATGACAAAATTCTCTGAAAAACCTGCCTTTAATCATTTCTACTTTCTGGTTAGGAATATTATGCAGTAATTTGAAATGAAGTTAAACAGTTAAAAATATGAATGAAGCCAGGCGTGGTGACACACGCCTTTAATCCCAACACATGGGAGGCAGAGGCAGGTGGATCTCTGTGAGTTCAGCCAGCCTGGTCTGCATAGTGAACTCAAGGCCAGCTGGGACTAAAGGGAGACCCTGTCTCAAAAAGCCAAAAAAAAAAAAAATTATGAACAATAGGAGCTGGAGAGATGGTTCAGTGGTTAACAGCACTGACTGCTCTTGCAGAGGACCGAAGTTGGTATCCATCACCCCTATGGTAGCTAACAACCATCAATAACTCTAGTTACAGGGGATCCAACACCCTCTGCAGTCATCAAATGACATGGGTACACTCACACGCATGCAGACAGTACACTCATACACATAAAAGGAAATGATAAAATATTTAAAATAAAATAATAAAATATAAAGGATGCTGAGGTGTTGCATTTTAAACATGTTTCAAAGCACCGAATATAGCAGACATAAATATAGAGCCATAATACCCATTTAATACATAATATGACATCCTATTGGTAATGACAGTTCATTTCTTTTTAACTTAAATCTAATACTTTTATTGAGAATTTCCTACCTGCAAACAATGTATTTTTTGATTGTTTTTTTTTTTTTTTTTTGTCTTTTTGAGACTGGGTTTCCCTGTAGCTCCGGCTGTCCTGGAACTCGCTTTGTAGACCAGGCTGGCCTTGAACTCACAAAGATCCGCCTGCCTCTGCCTCCCAAGTGCTAGGATTAAAGGGGTGTGCTACCACGCCCGGCTTGATTGATTTTTATGTGTATGAGTGTTTCTGCATATTTGTAAGTGTACCACATGTGTGGAACATCTGCAGAGGCCAGAAAGGGTGTCAGATCTCCTGGAACTGGAATTACAGACCGTTGTTAGCTGCCATGTAGGTGATAGGAATGAAGTGAACCAGAGACTTCCAGAAGAACAGGCAGTATTTGTAACCTTCGTGCCATCTCTCCAGCCCCCATTACAATGTATTTAGATGATATTCACCCACACTCCTCTCCCAACTTCTCCCAGATCCCTCCCCTCCTAACTTGGTGTCTTTTTTTTTTTTTAAATAACCCACAGAGTCCCATCTGTCCTGCCCATACTCCATGGTGTGGGCCCATCCACTGGTGTGTGGCCCACCTACCAGGGAATAACCCTTAAAGAAAACTGAGTGTTCCTCACCCAGAAGTTATCAGCTCCTCAGTCAATATAGCTCCTCAACTAGGAGTGGGGGCTCCTAAGCCCCCCACCACTAGATGCTGAAACATTGACTAGCTTGATCTTGTTCAGGCCACCACAGCTTCCGTGAGCCTATGAATGCAATGGTTCTGCCGTGCCCAGAAGACACTCTTCCATTCTGATCCTCCCTGACCTTGGTCTCTCAATCTTTCTACCCCCTCTTCCTTGCTTGCCCCTGTTCCTTGGGAAGGGGGTGTGATGTAGAGATCCCATTTGGTCCTGAGCCCTCAAAAGACACTCTCTAAATTTTAACCAGTTGTGAGGTTTTGCATTTACCCACTTTCCCCTTCACAGACACATGTACACACACACACACACACACACACACACACACACGCATGCAAAAGACAGCTTCTCTGATGAGGCCTGAGAGCTGCACTTATCTATGGGTTTAGAAATATTAATTTAGGATGGGTGTGGTGGTGCATGCCTTTAATCCCAGCACTCTGGAGGCAGAGGCAAGCAGATCTCTATGAGTTCTACAGAGGCAGCTTTCTGTGTGGTCTACAGACAGAGCTCCAGGCCAGCTGGGACTAAAGGGAGACCTGTCTCAAAAAGACAAAAAAAAAAAAAAAAGAAAAGAAAAGAAATAAATATTAATTTAGGGGGCTGGAGAGATGGCTCA
>VZQC01000717.1:36412-172512 GCA_009823505.1 Rhizomys pruinosus | reverse complement strand
GAGAGAGAGAGAGAGAGAGAGAGAGAGAGAGAGAGAGAGAGAGAGAAATGTATGATTGTGTCTGAAGAGGCAAGAAGAGAGCAGGTCCCTTGAAGCTGCCCACATGGGTGCTGAGAAGTGAACTCAGGTTCTCTGGAAAAGCAGCAAATGTTCTTAACTTCTCTCCAAGCCACTAAAGGTGTAGCTCAGGTTGGCCTTGAACTTGTGACTCTCCTGCTTCCACATCTTTAGCATATCCTACCAGTGTGCACCCCCACAGCTATCAGAGATGCAGTTCTCCCGAGGCTTGGGAGATAGCTCAGCTGTCTGGAGAGAGGCCTACTGACCTTTGTACTTTCAAGGTTTGCCCCTGCCCTGCACATCCCAAGCTTAAAACAAACAAGGCCAAACAAAGCTGGAGAGACTCATTCCCAGATTAGGAAAGAGGCAGAGAGCACAGGAATGTTACCACAATCCCAGGTTAGGCCTCAGGAATAGAAATCTTTATTTATTTATTTATTTATTTATTTATTTATTTATTTATTTATTTTTTGGTCTTTTCAAGACAGGGTCTCCCTGTAGCCCCAGCTGTCCTGGAACTCACTCTGTAGACCAGGCTGGCCTTGAACTCACAAAGATCCGCCTGCCTCTGCCTCCCAAGTGCTAGGATTAAAGGCGTGTGCCACCACGCCTGGCTAGGAATAGAAATCTTTAGTTACACTCTGATCCTAGAATCATGGGCAGCCACCACCTGCCAACAGCATAGCAGGGTCACCCTCCTCCTCCAAGAATTACACCTGCTGTCAATTCATCACAGTCCTCTGCTCCTCTACATTGGAGTCTGGGGAATGAGAGTCCTTGGACTGAGGAACAACCTTCATTAACTGTGCCCAGATCAGATATGGCAGTCGCCCTGGAGGCTTCATCTAGACCCAGTAAGTGAGCTTTTTGGACAGGCTGCTGGCTGGCTCAGTCTGGGGATTTTACCACCCCCACAGCCTGGTCTGTGCAGGGTTTTCTTACTCTACTTCTGAGGTCGCCATCTGTGTCCTGAATAGCTTGGAGTTCTATTTCATCTCACCACATTTAATTTAAAGGGTATTCTCTCAGCATTATGGACCTGCATCTGAACTCTTCTGGAAGGATCCATCAGATATTGGTCCCAGTGATGGCAGCTTGAGCTGGATGAGAAAACATTTTGTATCTGTTAGCTACTTGTTGCTGTGACAAAATACCTGAAAAGAATCAATTTAAGAGAGAAAGGGTAATTTTGGCTCTCAGTTTGTGGGTGTGGTCCACCCTGGTGGGGATGGGGTGGCTGCAGCAGCCTGAGGCAGCTGGCCTTGTGTCTGCAGTCAGGAGGCAGATCCATGAAAGCTGGCACTCAGCTTGCTTTCCCTTTTCTTTAGGGGCCTCATGGAACGCTGCTTCCACATTCAGGGTGGTGGCCCTCCTCAGTTAAATCTCTCTGGCAACCCCCTCATAGCCACACCAGAGGTGCGTTTTCCCACAATGATTCCAAATCCAATCAAGTGGACACCAAAGATCAACTGTCATGGTTGAATTTTGTGCCTTCAGAATGTATTATCTACTTATAAATGCATAAATGAGCCTTTTCAGAAGGCTTTTTTTTCCACCCACTGGTGGAAAAGCAAAGACGACAAAGAAGTTAATGAAAGAGCTCATGCCAGATGTAGTCCTCTGAACACTGCGGGTGAGAAGCCAAGTTGAGATGTCCCATCTAGAGGACAATATAGTCAGATTTCTAAGCCAAAGAACATCAACCCACAGATGTAAATGCTGCATCTGGCAGGATCTGTGTAGGTCCAGTAACGGCACTTTTAGAAATGGATCTCCACCAAACAATGGAGATTCAGAAAGATTTAGCAAAGATATTTATTGCAATATTGCTATCAGAGAAGGGGGGGAGGAGAAGGGGAGGAAGAGGAAGAGGAGGAGGAGGAGGAGGAAGAAGAAGAGGAGGAGGAGAAAGAGGAGGAGGACGAGGAAAAAACAACTGTTGAAGACAAAAATGGGGAATTTTCAGGGAAAAGAGATGGCTCCGCAGTTAAGAGCATTCACTGTTCTTGCAGAGGACCCGGGTTCTAATCCCAGTACCCCCGTGGTAGCTAACAATCAACCAGAGGCTCTGTGGCCCACTTCTGCCCCCATCAGGAATTTCATGCATGTGGCGTACTTACATATATGCAGGCAAAACACTCATACGCATAAAGTAAAAAAAAAATAAATCAGGGGCCGGAGAGATGGCTCAGCAGTTAAGAGCTCTGGCTGCTCTTACAGAGGACTCAGGTTTGATTCCCAGCACCCACATGTCAGATAACAACCATCCATAACTCCAGTTCTAGGGGATCTGACACCCTCTTCTGATCACTGGCATTTCACGACATGGGTCAACTTACATGCAGGCAATGTGCTTTTACACATAAAATAAAACAAAATTACTAAAAAAATCAATCAAAAAATGTTAATCACTCCATCAATGAAAATAAAAATACAAATATGAAATAGGGAATTTGGGAAAGCCAAGGCCAGAGGTGAACCTCCACTGTTGTTCCTCAGCTGCCCCCCACCATGGTTTTTGAGATGGGGTCTTTTTTGTTTTTTTATGATTATTTTTATTTTATGTGTATGTATGTATTGCCTGCATGTGTGTAAATGTGCCCATGTCATACAATGCCCATAGAGGTCAGAAGAGGCTATTTGATCCCCTGGAACTGGAATTACCAACAGTTGTTAGGTACTATCTGGGTGCTGGGATTCTAACCCCTGTCTTCTGCAAGGACAGCCAGTGCTCTTAACCACTGAGCCATCTCTCCAGCCCCAAGATGAAGTCTTTTTGTAAGGAGGGTGCTTGAGATTGAACTCAGAGCCTCATGCTTGAGTGGCAAGCCCAGCCCTCAAATGCTACCATTTCAGCAAGCACCATGCCTCGCTACCACTTAGTTAAAAGTAAGAGTTGAAGAGAAGCTTACAGTCCTAGACTGGCCATAAAGCTAAGCAGTGAATTGACGGCAATAAATCCAGCTAACTAGGTGCCTCCCTGGTCCAAAGCTAACACAGAAGCTAGAGAGTAAACCTGTGGTAAATAAAGGCAGGTAGCTCCTTCCTAGCTCAAACACCTATCCTGAATTTGGGGCCACACAGGACAGCCTCTGACTGACTACAGAATTAAACTAGCAGTATTAGAAGACGATTATTGCTTCCTCCCTTGGCCCTGGGAAGATAGAGCATGGTTTTCACACCCAAAGCTCACGTCTTCCTGGAGAGAGCACAGTTTTTATACCCATTTCAATAAAAGCCTGAGCACAACCAGGCTTCTTTCTCAGTTCTCCACCCCGTTTTTCTGCAGGCGCACTGTACTGTCCTTTCCCTGCACTCTCCTTTCACTGAAAACCCCCCTAATCTTTCTTCTGATCTTCACCTGGTTCTTTGTCTGGCAAGGTGCTGCAGGGGTGGGATCTCACACCTGAGGCCTCCTCCCTCCCTCCAGGACCACAGTGGCCCTCCTAACATGACTGTGAGCCAGCTGATTGGCCAAACAGCAATGAACTGGCAAATGGGACTGCAAAGCCCTCAGGGTCAGTCCTCAAAGTCTGATCTGAAGGCTGGACAGAGTGGTCACTAACACTAATAAGACTACAGAGTTGGTATCCATGATTACAGAAGATGCAGTGTCTAGCCACATAGGCCTGGAGCCTAGGGGGCTTCTGTTGCTCTTCTGATTATCAAGGCCCCATCTTTATGACCTCATCTAACCCTAATCATTTCCTACAGTTCCCATCTCAAACTGCCATCACACTGGGGGTGAAGGTTTCACCATAGGAACTTTTTTTTTTTTTTTTTGAGACAGGGTCTCCCTATAGCCCTAGCGGGCCTGGAGCTCACTCTGTAGACCAGGCTGGCCTTGAACTCACAGAGATCCACCTGACTCTGCCTCCCGAGTGCTAGGATTAAAGGCATGTGCCACCACGACCAGCTTAAAGACAGTTCTTAGCTACCATGTGGGTGCTGGGAATCAAACCCGGGTCCTCTGCAAGAGCAGTCATCACTCGTAACTGCTGAGCCATCTCTCCAGCCCCATCACCATAGGAACTTATGGCAACACAAACTGGCTAGTCCTCACACAGGGTTGTGCAAAGCAGCGTTGCAAGGACCTGGCTGGACTTCTCCAACCCCAACAGAGAACACACAGATGCCCTGGTCGAATGATCCAGGTCTCCCAGCAAACAGTGCTCTGGGAGTGAGGGGCAAGCTGGCAGCTGACAGGCAGGAGAAAGAGGGGCTGGTAGGCCCAAGCTGCTGAGTGGAGCTGGCCCCGGTATGGTCCTCTCAGCTTCACACCCCTGGACCTTCATCCACATCACAGGGGCGAAGACGAGGTTTGAATCTTCATGTCTAAGAATTTTAAACCCAGACATTGCCAAACCCTTACATGAGCCTAGGTCAAAATCCTAGACTCCACGACTTTAGATCTTTCCAATCACAGACAGAAACAGCTGAAATGCCTAAGTCCATGCCCCGACCCCGTGCAAGGGAAAGTAGAAGTGAGAAGAGATGGAGGTGTGAACAGAGCGAAGCTAAAATCAGACCCAGTTTGTCCCCAAGCATAAGGGAGGGGGTCCATTTTAAATTCTAAGCATTAGGCATAAAAAGTTTTAAAGTGAATTGTACTGCATAAAATTCACCAGCCTAGTGAGCTCTTGGAAGAGTTTTGGCAAATGGGCACAATCCATGGCCACCCTTAGTTAGACTTGACTGTGCCAGTCACTGAAAAATCCCCCAGGGCCTTGACGCTACCTCCCCTTCGCTCCCCCAGCAGCTACCCCAGGTCTGTTCTCTTCCTCCAGCGTCCTGCCTTTTCTAGACTGCATGGCATGGGCTCTATTGTGCCTGGCTCCCTTTTTTTTTTTTTAAGGATTTGAGTGTTTTGCCTGCATGTGTGTAAAGTACACCACATGTGAACAATGCCCCGGGAGGCCAGAAGAGGGTGTCAGATCCCCTGGAGCTGGGTCACAGGCAATGTGATATGCCTAGTATGGGTACTGGAAACCGAATTCAGGTCCTCTGCAAGACCAAGGTGTGCGCTTTTATTTTTTTTGTTTGTTTTGTTTTGTTTTGTTTTGTTTTTCCAAAGCCAATGTTTTATTGAAGCTCTGTGCATTTGCTCTTTATATACATTTATATATATATTTATGTATATAAAATATAATGTATTTATTATATATATTTTATTTAAGCCAGGTGTGGTGGCGAACACTTTTAATCCCAGGAAGCAGAGGCAAGCACATCTCTGTGAGTTCGAGGCCAGCCTGGTTTACATAGGGAGTTCCAGGACAGCCAGGGCTATAGGGAGACCCTGTCTCAAAAAACCAGAAACATTTATTATTTATTATTTTTATTTTATGTGTATAAGTGTACTGTGTGCCTGTGTATAAGTGCACCCATGTTATATCATGCAATGCCCACAGAGGTCAGAAGAGGGCATAGAGATTCCCCTAGAACTGGAGTTATAGATGGTTGTTAGTCCACTATGTGGGTGCTGAGAATCGAACCCAAGTCCTTTGTAAGAGCAGCTAAGTGCTCTTAATTGTGAGCCATCTCTCTAGCGCACGATGTGCTCCTAACTACTGAGCCATCTCTGTAGCCCTTTTTATTTATATATGTACTTTTAGATATTGTCTCATGTAGCCTAGGCTGGCCTGGAACTCTGTATGTAGCCAAGAGTGACTTTGAACTTGTGAGCTTCCTGCCTCTACCCTCAGTGCCAGGGTTACAGGCATGCATCAGAATACCCAGTTTTATTTGGTGCTGGGGATCCAGCCCAGGGCTTCATGCATGCTGGGCAGCTCTCTACAATCTGAGCTGCAGCTGTAGCCCTTCAGTATTTTTTCACTGTGGCAAATGATACTGCTTTTTCACATTTGCAAAGCTTCCATAATTTTAAAATAAATCTATTTAAGTAAAGGAGAGTAAAGTTCAACTAAAAACACTATTCACCTACAGACGATCGTGAGTGTGATAAACAGGACAATGAGACTCAGGCCACTCCTGTCTGGGAAGCCAAGGCTCCAGTAGAGAAGGTGGCCTTGCACCGAGCAGGTGGCTACGGTGGGAGGGGACAGATGGCAGGAGCTAGAAGAGGCTTGGCTCTCCCCTAGGGGTGAGAGAGGCTCTCCCCTCCCCACACTGGGGTAGAGGTCGAGGGTCAGAGGCTGGCCTTGACAGATGGGATTTTGCATAGAAATGAGGCTGGTGAGGAGGGATGTCCCAGCCTACAGACCTCTCATGAAAGAAAACCACTTTGTCCCTAAGGCCCCTTCCTAGCCCCAGATGGCAAGGTGGGGGGGGGGGCTGGGGAGCTGGGAAAGTAGAGCCCTGCCCCGCCAGAACGTCATTGCCTAAGGACAGTCTTTCTGCCTGGCACCTGAGACCCTGCACCCCAGGCACTACACTACTGGCCTTTAGCTTTCAACTTGAGCCCCCCCACCATGGCCCCTGCTAGTAAGACTCAAGGGAGGAGCCTCTGCGTGTTTCCTTAGGGTGCAGTCCACAGGCCCCAATGCCTGCTGACATCCCAGGCCCTGGCATACACAGGCTCTCACACCCCTCCTCCATCTTGCCTGTTCACTCCTATTTGAGGCCTGGTCCTAACACTCTTCCAGTAGCCTCTGGCCAGAACAGGAAGGTCCTTGCCCACCATCTGCCCCCATCCCACACCTTTGGCTTTCCTTCCGGATGCCCCTGTCCTCCCCAGACCTTCCCTGCTTCCTCCTCCTACCTCCACTTAATGATCAGCCCTAGGCCCCCTGACACTCTTAAGAGCTCAGTGCACCCTCACACCATGAATAATGCCTGTGTTCTCTTATCTGCCTGTCTTCTTGGGTTTGCTGGGCTCCAGCCTGCACCCATGCAAGTTCCTCAGGACTGGGACCTGGCCTGCCCCTCCCTGCCTACAACACGGGCTGCCATCCAGTGTCTGTGTCCATACCTGAGGCAGGAGGGCTCACCTGGGCCAAGAGAAAGGAGCTGGCACACGGGGAGGCCGAAAAGCTTTGGAGGAGGTCGGCACTCCTAGGATCCTGAAGGCCCACCAGAAATGGCAGGGGTCAGAGTGGGGCCTGTATTCAACTATGGTTTATCCCTTTAACAAACAAAATCAGGGCACAGATAAGCCACCTCCAGAAACCCATCCCATGGCCACCAGGGAGCCATAAGTCCTTCCCAGAACAACTCTTAGAGGCACATCTTGCCCCTCAGACAAGGGACCTCCACATGAAGAACTGACTTCTTCCCAGGCATCTCAAATCCCAAGACATATGTGGGAAGAGATCCTTTCCACACTGCTCAATTGCTGCAAGAACATCAGGCTCCACCCACAGTGGAAGACAATGCACGCACATCCACGTCTAGAGATGCGTCTGCTTCTGATGGGAGATACTTCCTGCTGATGAACTGTATTACATTCAGCGTTTCAGTAAAGCTTTTGTCACCTAGAACTCACACTTTAGGGACAATTGAGAATCTGTGTCAGAGAACTCTTTTTTTTTTTTTTTGGAAGTAGTATTTTTCTTTTTTTCTTTCTTTTTTTCTTCCTGAGACAGGGTCTCCATAGCCCCAGCTGGCCAGGAACTCACTCTGTAGACCAGGATGGCCTTGAACTCACAGAGATCTGCCTGCCTCTGCCTCCCAAGTGCTAGGATTAAAGGCGTGTGCTACCATACCCAGTTTAAAGACGGTTCTTGGCCGCCATGTGGGTGCTGGGAATCAAACCCGGGTCCTCTGCTAGAGCAGTTGGTGCTCTTCACCGCTAAGCCATCTCTCCATCCCCATCAGAGAACTCTTAATATCAAGGTGAAGTAATGGTCCTTTGTTGTTGAAGGAGATGGTTTCAAAGATGCTGACTAAGGCATTTGGTAATAAAGATGGTAAATACTTCAGAAAGAGACAGACATCACAAACATGGCAGGTGCTGATGGTAAGCCTGGGTGTCTGGTGTGTGGGTCATAATCTTTTTTTTTAAATACATAATTTCTTGTTTGTTTTTTTAATTTTATTTATTTTTGTATGTGTATGAATGTACTGTCTGCATGTAGGTTTGTGCACCCATGTCGTGCAATGCCTTGGAGGTCAGAAGAGGGCATCGGATTACCCTGGAACTGGAATTAAAGATGGTTCTCAGCCGCCATGTGGGTGCTGGGAATCGAACCCGGGTCCTCTGTAAGAGCAGTCGGCGCTCTTAACCGCTAGGCCATCTCTCCAGTCTCGTGGGTCATAACCTTACCACTTTCCTGTGTGCCTGAAATAATTTACTCCAATCTAAGCAAGTTTACTTCCAGAGAATGTTTGAAAGATCAGCATCATGGCTGGTTCTGGATATGTCCAGACTAGTAAATAGGTAAGAACAGAAGACTGAGCAAGGTAGGAGGTACTTTCTGTCCAGGAACACAAGCCTTGTCTCCAGGAAGCCTCAGCCCTCCTCCTGCCTCCATGTCTCTGGGCCCTTTCCCTGGGATGTACGATTCTGCTTCCCACCCCCACCCCCACCCCCACCCCCAGTGTGGCATCTGGTTCTCACTTGAGCTCCACACATCAGACTCCATGGGCTGAAGGTCTCAGCTTGGTTGTTTTGGGTTGTGGGGTCCTAGTCACTCTGCTAGTAACTGAGATGGGAGGGTCACAAGGCACAGCACTCTTCCGGAACTCCGCCTACTCTGCCCTTTTGGATCAGGGCCAGATCGATACTTCTCTGCTGAGCCTGCAGGAACTGAGGTCTAGGCTATCCCCAAACCTCCATTCGTGCAATCTGTACTTTTCCACACATAGAAGGGAATAAAGATAACTAGGATGCAGAAAAAGCAGTCAGGCAGGGGATGCAGAGTGTAGAGAACAGGCCCTCAGCCAGAGGCCTTGGATGACTGGGCCTTCCATGCCAGCAGGCTAGGCCTCCCCAGACAAGTAAGAACCTCAGCCACCCTCACCTCTTCCCTCTCCCTTACCCCCAAATCCAATCATAATTTCTGCTGAGTTATACCTTTCCTTCTGGTGGGGGGCTTATCGTTCTGTGTTCTGGATAGAACAGGCAAGAGTTCTACCACCAAGCAACACCCCAGCCTATAGAGTCTCACTCTATAGCCCAGGCTGACCTTGAACTCATGATCCTGCTGCCTCAACCTCCCAGGTGCTGGGATTAACAAGCATTCACCACCCGACTTGGGCCTTTGCCATGAGCAGGATATGATCCTTAACTTATTGGGCCAACACCAGTGAAGAGATAGACCCCAAGCAAGATACACAAATAACCATATAATACATCATCAAGTGAGCAGAGACCTGGAAATGGTGAGGAGGGAACAGAGAGGGCAAAGGTCCTGAGGCAGGGAATGAGGCTGTCACAGCCAGCAATCTGCAAGGAGGCTGCCTAGTGTGGCCGGAGTGGAGCACGAGGTGGGGGAGGGAAGCCTTGGCAGGTGAGCAGAAGGCTGAGAAACAGAACAGTGAGGTTCCGAGGAGAAAAAGGATAGGCAAGCTGCACGAAGGGGCCAGTGGGCGGAGTGGTGAATGAAAAGAAACAGGGGTGAGTGAACGGTACCCGTGGAGGGGTGTGAATGGCGGGATCAGACTCGCAGTCCATGGGGAAGATTGCAGCTGCACTTGAGACCCCTGTTCCCTGCGGCGCTGAATTTCCATGCAGGAAAAAGTGAATTTAGGAGCATCCCAGCCTGGGGTCTCCTCTCCCAGTTCCACGGCCTTTTCGTTTTCAAGGTCGTCAGAGGGTGCCCCCTCATGGTGGATTATTGGAACTGCAAGCCCTCAGGTGCTTGGCCTTTGCAACAAGAATGGACCCCAACAGACTGGCGCAGCGTAAAATCCGCACCACGCCCCGCCTGCATCACTTATCAGCTGAGACGACCCAGGACTACCAGGGTGAGGTCTGGTCTCCTCTCATACCGCCCTGGCCTCTTCTACTCTGCACAGCCTAACCGGTGAACACTCTTGCCCGGCATCCAGCCAAGGTCTAGTGTCCCCGCCCCCATGGATGACCCCACGCCAACCCTGCTCCGCGGGTGGGGAGTCTCTGCCTCAGCAGAAGGCGGAGTGTTTCTATGGTCCTTCACTCCTGGCTTCCGCCGTACCTACCGATCCATTACCCGTCCCCCGTCCCCTCCCCCGCCACCACCTGGAGTGTGCTCTCCCCGGCCGCCTATCTATGATCTCTTATGTATGAATCCTTCTTCCTCCTCCCCTTGGCATGCCTAAGCCAGGCGTGTCTAACCTTTAGATACTAAGCCTGATGTCACAAAGTTCACGTTAGCGAACAGCTGTATTACAAAAAGCAAACTCATAATGTAAGTAAATTTACATTTTGTGTTGGGCCACATTCGTAGCTATCCTCTACCACACAGGGGCTTTTTTTTTTTTTTTTTAATTTATTTCGGTATGTGTATCAATGTACTGTCTGCATGCAGGTTTGTGCACCCGCACACAGGGGCTTTTGCAGGCCAGACATATCTGCTGGTTCTAAGTGTTCTCCGCACAGAGCAAAACAGGTTTGATGTCTGAAGAGCAGAGGGAGCTGTGACCTCCCTTGACTTGTAAGATCTCTATTGATGCAACACAAGATAGCACTGGGTATTTATTTTGTTTCTTATTCTTTTTTTTTTCCTTTTTAAAAGTATGGTTTAATTTTAGGTTACACAACCAACAGGTTTACATATTCCTAGATGTTAAAGATTTCAGTTAAAAATATATCGACTCCTTCCTGTCTCCTTGCACAAAATCTGACTCCATTGTGGGTCACAACTGCTAAACATATATACACCCCTAAATAATTTGTGTTAATTTGTGGGGTCGGGTTTCACACGAATAAAATTATACATTATCTATTGACCTTCCTTTTTATGGTATATTTTTGAGACAGGGTCTCCCTGTAGCCCCAGCTGTCCTGGAACTCACTATGTAGACCAGGCTGGCCTTGAAATCACAGAGATCCACCTGCCTCTGCCTCCCGAGTGCTGGGATTTCCCCAACATTCTGGCCTTTGGTGTGAGGTGAGCTGCCTTTGATGGTGTCGAGGCTTGCAGCCCTCCTTCCTAGGGAGCAAACAGGTCCTCAACTGGTCTGGAGGACTCTCTCGAGCCCACCCCAACCTGTTATCTCTTATAGGGCTTGGGTCACTCTCTCCTTTTCTGCCTCCTGGGGCCCTCAAGCATCCATCTCAAATACTAGAAAGGCTCCTGCGCCCCCTGGCGGCTATTCTCGAGAACTGCAGTAGCAGTGAATAGCGCCCACTCGCTACCTGTGGGGAGGCGAGAACCCTCCAGGATCACACCGGCAGTCGTGTGTGGGCTGCTCTCCGCTCTTGGTACTCCCCAGGGAACGTGACCAGCACCGCGACCTGCTCCATACTCAACAGGTTTACAGGTGCCGCTTACTAACGCATTGTTCTTTTATTTTGCTTTGTTTTAAAGGAACCACCGAGTTTTTAACAAATGTTATATTTATTTGTGTGTGAATGTGCACAGGCAATGTGGAGGTCAGAGAATAACTTGCAGGAGTCTGTTTTCTCCAACCATATGGGTCCCAGGGATCCAACTCAGGTCATCAGGCTTGGAGGCAAGCGACTTTACCGGCTGAGCCATCTCGCAGGCCCTTTTGAGACAGGGTCGCACTCTGCAGCTCAGGCTGGCCTTGAACTCAGGGTCCTCCTACTTCAGCCCCTCCTAGAGTGCTGAGGTTACAGGCCTGCGCAGTCGACCATTCCAGCCTTGCAGTAATGATCTCGTCAAAAAATGAGTGCCCCAAATGGGCGGGGCTAAGTGGATCCCGCGCAACCGGATCCAGAACACCACCGGCTGGCCCGACAGGCTCTGGTCTGGCTGCGGAGCCGCCGCCCTCCGCCCACCCGCCCCGCCCTCACTACCCATTCTAAGGTGCCAATTCTTGGGGGGGTAGTCTCTTCACCTGGGGTATTCTGATGGAGCCGTCTCCTCCATCAGAAGGTCAACTTGCCAAAGGCCCAGACATTCCCCTGCCCCCTTGCACATCCTGAGGGCCTCCTAGGGTGTCGGGCATACAGCTGGCACTTCACTGGATGAACTGGGCTCAGGAAGCAGCCCCTGAGGGAAGGCGTCAATGTAGGGGGCAGAGAGGTCTCAGAGAGTAAGTGGAAAAGGCAGCTTCAGAATCCACCAGTTGGGCTGGAGAGATGGCCTAGCGGTTAAGAGCGCCGACTGCTCTTACAGAGGACCTGGGTTCGATCCCCAGCACCCACATGGCGGCCGAGAACCGTCTGAAACTCCAATTCCAGGAGAACTCCAGTTCCAGGGGAATCCGACGCCCTCTTCTGACCTCCGCGGCATTGCACAACACAGGTGCACAGACCTGCATGCAGACAGTACATTCATACACATACAGAAATAAATAAAATTTAAAAAAAAAAAGAATCCACCAGTTGTCAGTTGGTAGAGGCTTGCTCAGCATGCACGAGCATGCCCGGCTTTGACACCCCCCCCCCCAGCGCTGCATAAAACCAGGAACAGTGACAGAGGCCTGTAAACTAAGCCATTGGGAGATAGATGCAGGAGGGTCAGAAGTTCAAGGTCATCCCTGGGCACATATAGAGTTCAAAGCCAGTCTTGGGATACAAGAACCCCCCCCCCCGAAAAAAAAACAGAATAAACAAAATGTGTGAGTTGTGCCCCATCCCCAGCCTATGCAAATAAACTTTAAACTTTCTGTAAACTTTAAACTGCTCAAAGGAGCTAGGAGCATGAGTCAGTGGTAAAACATCTGCCTAGACCACAGTCCCATCCCAGCACCGAAAGAGGGGGCAAAATCATTCAGAAATAAAAGCTCCTAATAAATATTAAATGCTATAAAACTTCTACAGACTGCGAGAATCCAGGACACAGGCTGACACATACAGTAAGCCATAAGAGTCTCCTGCCTCCTTGGTTATGGGTTGTTACAGAGAAGGAGAGAGAGAGAGAGAGAGAGAGAGAGAGAGAGAGAGAGAGAGAGAGAGAGAGAGTTCTGGAAGAGGAGGTGCTTGACTCAAGCTTGAAAACAAGATTACATCGTGTCAGGAAAGGACTGGCAGGGAAGGATCAGGCGGACTCTGGTGCTCAGAGGTATCCACACACCTCTCTGAGCAGCCAGAACAATGGATGAAGGAGGGGGCCTTGAAGCTTATTGGTCTCAGTTGGAAAAGAACTTAGGTGAGCAGCCCGGAGCCTCCCACGGCTGATAAGCATTCATTTAAAATCCCAATACCACGTAGGAGCACCAGCGAGCTGCTGGCCTCTGGCTGGACTACAGCAGTGAGTACAGGTTCCCACACTCCCTGGGAACTGCTCCTGCTGGGAGGACAGCACGAGGGGGCAGGCGCAGGCAGGAGTGGCCTCTTCGAGGGAGTTGTCCCTTCAAAGCTAAGCCTGTGTCCCTGAGGTCCACAAATTTGGCCTTGCGATAGCGGGAACGATGAGCCTCTGCCTCCCCCTGGCCTCTTCACAGACACCGAGAATTAAATGGGCAAGAGATGCCCCAGAAGGAGAAACTCCAGGTAAACAAAGTCCCATAAAATCTGAGGCTTGGAGAAAGATCAGAGAATGGAGCGCATTCAGCCTATGGACTCGGGAGGGGGGGGGTAGCACCCAGGGAGAGGGGGCGATTCCTGTGAGTAAAGGTCGTCTTGTCACGGAGATAAAGCGTCCGGTAATAAGCTCTGTCTCTGCTGCCCACCCTCTGTGGATGCAGACACAGTTTGAGCCTCTTGGACTTCTTTCAGGGACAGCCCAGCACACAAATGAGAGTGCTCAGAGCAGCAGTGCTAAAATGCCACGTTATTCACTGGGGACCACCCTAAAGGAGCCTGGGTTCCAGGACCCGTTTGACACATGCGTCTGCTGTGGGTGTCCCTAGGGCTCTGGGTCCAATTCCAGAGCGGGCTTCCAATTAGAACACCTTCAGCAAGTACCTTCCCCTGGCTGAACCTCAGATTTCCCCATCTGTGAAGTGGGGCAGAAAGGCAACCCCAACATGTAGACCTGTGCTACTATTGATCAACCGCCAGAGGCTGGCAGGGCCACCCGGAGCCGTGTGGCTCCACGCAGGACCCCACTTCGGACCTCAGCTTTCTCCTCTGTGAAGAGGGGCTCGTGTAGTAGTAGGTCCCCAAAGGCATGGATGAGAACCAGTCGCCTGGCTTGTGCCTAGTTGCGGGAGCAGCTCGCCATCGGAGGGCACTCTGTGTGCCAGTGACTCCCTCCCCTCCCCACCCCATCCTGGTTCCTGGGGGGAGGAGAGGGGCGGGATGCGGGCGACTCAGGCTCCGCAGACTGCTGGCTGTGGCCCGGGCTTGCTGTCGCGGGGCCACCCCCGCCGGGCCCCGCCCACCTTCCGGACAACAGGGCGGGGACAGGTGCGGCCCAGATCAGCAGCGGGGAGCTGCCGAACAGCCGGACCCTCCTGACCCTCGGTGAGTGGCCATGCGGCGGCGGGGCGCGGGCCCGGGGCGCCGGTCTGGGGACCGTGGGTGGCCTGTGACCTTTCTCCCTGTTCCCGGCGGCAGGGCGGGGGTGGGAAGGTGGGCGGAGCGGCCGCGGACTCCGAGCTGCCCTCGTGCTCCGGGCGGCCCGGGTGGCCCGGGACCAGCGCTGCACCTGTAGCCACTGGCAGCCTCAGCAGCCCGGCGGGGGCGCACGGGGTCCCACGGGCCTGGGGGTGGCTCCCCTCCAAAGTCAGCGGGCGTGGGAGGCCGGATGCCCTTCCTGGCCCTCAGGGAGGGGAGGAAGGAAGGTAGCCCGAGTCCTGTTGGCCCTTCTGAGACCCGGGATCTCCTCCCTGTCTGAGTTGAGGCCACCAAGGCCTGGCATGCCCAGGCCTTTTCACAGGTGAGGACCCCCAGGAGGTGAGGTCCCCCCAGCCACCGAGCACAGGCCTGGATGATAGCCTGCTCTCTCTGTGATTTGGTGCCGCAGATGCTTGCTGGGCTTGTGGTCCCCACCCTACACATGCATCTTTGCAACGGGGCCGCCGAGCTGGCCAGAGTTGGGGAAGTTTCGAGGTGACAGTTCCAGCGCCAGGTGGACGTTAGAAGGCCGAGGCTCCTGGCTGCCTGGTAGCTGCTCCTCCGTCTATATCCCTCTTGGCCTTTTACTCTGCCTCAGCTTCTCTTTTCTCCTTCTCTGTTCTGGCAACTTTTCTTCTGCCCACTTCCGGGTTTAACTGCTGGTTCTTTGGGCCCCAGTCTCCTGCCCACTATCTGTCCAACTCTGGTCCCGATCTTCTTATCCCTATCTGGTCCCCCACCCTTTCCCTCAGTTTGCCTTCTGGTCCCCTGCTCTGCCAACCCAAAGCCAGGCAGGTCTCTACCCAGTCACCAGGGCCACCTGCAGGCTGAGACCAGCCCTCTCCAGTTCTGCCCCCACCCTTTCCCTCAGTTTGCCTTCTGGTCCCCTGCTCTGCCAACCCAAAGCCAGGCAGGTCTCTACCCAGTCCCCAGGGCCACCTGCAGGCTGAGACCAGCCCTCTCCAGTTCGGCCCCCACAGCTCAGTACCCACCTGCTGCCAGCCTATCTATTCAGAGTAAGCACCCAACCATGGCGCCAAGGGGGTCTGGTGACCCAGCCCCTTGCAAGCCAGCTGCTGCTTCGGCACAGGATGAGGACAGCCCTCCCGACTCCCGTGGGAGAGTCCTGCCCTGGCTGATCGACTCAGATAGGCTCCTGCGACTGGGCTGGCTTCTGAGGACCCTGAGATGAGAGATTTCACACAAGAGAAGTCAGGAAACTTCTACAGTCCAGGATCAAGGTCAGGCAGGACAGGGGAGGAGGCTGCCCAGAACCACACAATGAGGGACGCTGGCTGCCAACTGCCTCCACTCAAGGCTGACAGTGTTTGATGTGAGAACGATAAAGAAATAATAAAAAGAATAATAAAATGAGTGGTAGGGGCTTACCTAGCAGCCATAAGGCAATACGTTCTCTCTCTCTCTCTCTCTCTCTCTCTCTCTCTCTCTCTCTCTCATGCTCTCGCTCTCGCTCTTAGCACTGGCCTGAACTCACCTTTTGGGGACTCCAGTCACTCTCTTACTTCCAGCTGCCCTGACTATGTCTTCACAGTGGCAGACCCTGGTCCCAGGCCTTCTGCACTCTTAGAAGGGGCCCTGAACCCTAGGAAGTAGCTTCAAGATAGGACCTCTCTCAGGGTGCCCTGAACCCTGCCCCACTGATCAACTTCCTGGCCCCAATGCCCGGGATGCCAGTCCTCCTCCTCTCACCTCTTTCTGGTACCCTCATCACATGCCGGGTCAGCTCTGAGCCCTCTGGCCACTTCCTTTCCCTTTCTGAGCCTCAGTTCCCTCCTCTAAAATCAGAGTGGTCCGGGCTGCAGAGAGGCCTCAGAGGTCTTGTGAGGTGCGTAGTGCAGGCAGCCAGTGGGCAGCCATGGCCGAGATGTGACTGTCAGGGTCCTGAGAGGCAGTGACTGTGCTCCCCGGATCTCTCTTCACTCAGCTGTCTCATTAAACATCCAGTCAGATCTGGTCTTCCTCCACCCAGGAGGGGCTGTGGGCCATAGAGGACAACGCACAGGCTGTCCTTGAAGGCCCCGGTGACATTCCCCCTGCTCCCCTGTAACCCTCAGTCCTGTGGCCACACAGGCCCCAAAGCAAAGCTGTATTTCGAGGATATATAGGTGAGGCCCTCCTTGCGTTAGCTGTCTCCACCCTGGACCCCTCCCCCCAGTGCACATCCACACTTGAACTTCCTAGCTCTTCTTGGCTCTGCAGCTCTTGCTGCTGGTTGCTGTGCTCTGAGCTTTGGCTCAGCTTTTCTTGGTGACTTTCTGTGTATTCCTGAGGGCAGGGACTGTTCAATAAAGATTGCTTATGTGAATGGACAACAGTCTCGATGCCACCACAGACAGGCCGGAAAATACAGGTATTCAGCTTGCCTCGTGGCCCAGGCTCCAGCTTTGTAGGAGGCTGAGGCAGGGAGATGGCAAGTTCAAGACCTTGGACTACAGAGTGAGTTCACCACCAGCCTGGGCAGCTTAGTGAGACCTGGTTTCTAAATAAAAAGTTAGAAAGGCGGACTGGAGTATAGCTCAGAGGACGAGGTCCTGTGCAGTGTGTGGAGGACGAGGTCCTGTGTGCTGTGTGCAGGACGAGCTCCTGTGTGCTGTGTGGAGGACGAGGTCCTGTGTGCTGTGTGGAGGACGAGCTCCTGTGTGCTGTGTGGAGGACGAGGTCCTGTGTGCTGTGTGGAGGACGAGGTCCTGTGTGCTGTGTGGAGGACGAGCTCCTGTGTGCTGTGTGGAGGACGAGGTCCTGTGTGCTGTGTGCAGGACGAGGTCCTGTGTGCTGTGTGCAGGACGAGGTCCTGTGTGCTGTGTGGAGGACGAGCTCCTGTGTGCTGTGTGGAGGACGAGGTCCTGTGTGCTGTGTGCAGGACGAGGTCCTGTGTGCTGTGTGCAGGACGAGGTCCTGTGTGCTGTGTGCAGGACCAGCTCCTGTGTGCTGTGTGCAGGACCAGGTCCTGTGTGCTGTGTGCAGGACCAGGTCCTGTGTGCTGTGTGCAGGACGAGGTCCTGTGTGCTGTGTGCAGGACGAGGTCCTGTGTGCTGTGTGCAGGACGAGGTCCTGTGTGCTCTGTGCAGGACCAGCTCCTGTGTGCTGTGTGCAGGACCAGCTCCTGTGTGCTGTGTGTAGGACGAGGTCCTTTGTACTGTGTGTGGGTCCCTGGGTTCAATCCCCAATACCATGGCAAAAAAAAAATGAAAGGAAAAAGACAAGCTCTCTGTGACTGAGCCCCACCTCATGCTCATCTTCAATTTTTTTTTTGGAGACAGGGTCTCCCTTTAGTCCCAGCTGGCCTGGAACTCACTCTGTACACCAAGCTGGCCTTGAACTCACAAGATCCGCCTGCCTCTGCCTCCCAAGTGCTGGGACTAAAGGCGTGCGCCACCACGCCTGGCCTATGCTCATCTTTTAAACAGGTCTCCACCATACTCAGCATCTGCTGCCCTGAGCAGTTCCTGAACTTTCTGGAACAAAAACCATATGCTGTTCTCTCTGCCAGGGACCCCTTTGCTGTGAGTGCTCACTGTTCTCAGGGTCCCCAGGCCTAGAGCACAACATACCTTTTGAAGAATATGAAGGCCTTCATGGGTGGGTGGGATGGGGGGGATTCTGCTGCTCCCCATCTCTACATATAGCTTCTTACTAGATAAAGATGCTTGGTGTGGTGGAATACACCATCAATCTCAGAGGAGGCAGAGGCAGGCGGATCTCTCTGAGTTTAAAGCTAGCCTGGTCTATATAGTGAGTTCCAGGCAGGCTGGAGCTACAAGTATGGAGAGCTTGCCACACACATACAAAAAAAAGAAAGCAAAAAAAAAAAAAAAAAGCAGAGACTCTCAAAAGCAAACCCTTTGCCTCTAGCCCTGATGGCCCCAAGATCACAGCCCAAAGCATGGGCTCCACTGAGAAAGGAGTAGGTGGGGAAGGCAGGGAGAGGGAAGTGGCAGCCCTGGAGGCAGCCCGTCCTCCCCAGGTACTGGCTGGCTCCCTCTGATTTTGTTAGCCACCTGCCCTGCAGCCCTCTCGTCCTAGTGCGCCCCCCGGAGCACAGGCCGGGCAAGAGCTCTGAGAGGCTCCTCCCTCAAGCTCCTTCAGGAAGCCGGGTGGAGATCCTGCAGGCCAGGACAGCATGTTGAAGGGGGGCAGGAGTGTTGCCCGGGAACCACCTGCTTGTTGGTCCTCGTGCAGTCCCATGCCCCCTCATCTCCCACTGCCTTTCCTGCTCCCAGGTCAATCCCTCCTTATAGGGACCAGGGAAAGGGGCTGACCAAGGGTCAGAGATTCATGGGTGAGGCGTGGCCACCAGATAGCTCACCTAGGAATCTCTGGACCAACCAGCAAAAAGGAGGGGTCCAGTGGGCTTGGTGCCACCCCTCTGCCCAAAGCGAAGGCAGAAAGATCAAGAACTATAGGCCAGCCTGGACTAACAGCCAGATTTTGCCTGAAAAACAAAACAAAACAAAACAAAACAAAAGGTAGAAAAAAGGGAATGGAGTCTTCTTGTGAGTACCTAGGCGGGGACTTGCGCCAAGGCCTGAGGGCAGGGGCTCTCTCCCCTCCTCTGTGCAAGGAAGTACCTACCACTCGGGGGATCAAAGCTGGTACTGAAGAGCATCACTTGCTGCCTGGCCTTAAGCAGGTGACTGCATCTCTGGGCTCCTTTGTCTCCCTTGGCTGATTGAGGACGTCCCTGTAGGTGGGTGCGATAAGATAAGTGCGTGAGCTCCCTTAGTTATGATTATCAAGAAATGTCGAATCTGGTGATAATTCCTATGAAAATTAGCACATGACGACAAAAACGTGATGCTGAATGATTATGATTTTCCCATCTCGAGGGAGGTAGTAATCTGTTCATGGGTCAAAGACCTGTAGATGATAGATAGATAGATATAGAGATATATTTTTCCCTCTCTAAACTGTTCATATCCCTGGCAAATTTCTTCCTTAGGTCTTTTGTTCTTGGTTTGCAAACATTCATACTTTTTTTTTTTTGAGACAGGGTCTCCCTGTAGCCCCAGCTGGCCTGGATCTCACTCTGTAGACCTAGGCTGGCCTTGAACTCACAGAGATCCACCTGCCTCTGCCTCCCGAGTGCTGGGATTAAAGGTGTGCACCACCACACCCTGCAAATACTCTTTCTATGCTGAGGAAATAAGCTTTTTAGTCTGTTTTGTACATGTCTCCCTCAGGGGAGAGGTCTTCTGTCTTTTAACTTTGCTGTGGGCGTTTGGTCTGCCTGTTTGCTTTTGTGTGCTTTAATGTTTCTGAAGTTCAATATATCAAGCTTTTCTTTGTGGTACCTGGATTTGCAAGTCCTGCTAAGGAAAACCTTGTCCAATTGAAGGTTATGTATGAAGGAATTTTTCTGGGTTTTCTGATGATAAAAAGCCAGTTTCTAGACAAGCATGGTAGCATGCAACTTTAATCCGAGCACTTGGGGGCAGAGGAAGGCTAATCTCTGTGAGATCCAGGCCAGCCAGATCTACAAAATGAGTTCCAGGCTAGCTGTGGCTACAGGGAGATGCTCTCTCCAAAAAGTCAAAACCAAAACCAAAAACGAAACAAAGCAAAGTCATCTTGTTGATGATGAACTTGAACTGTCTCACCGTGTCTTTCTTCACCAGCTTCTCTGCAGACGGAACTGGGGAACTGACAGCCTTTGGCCCAGGCTGCCCACCATGGCCTTCCTGACACACCTGCTAGTCTCCGTCTTTGGCATGGGCTCTTGGGTAGCCATCAACGGGCTCTGGGTAGAGCTGCCCCTGCTGGTGACTGAGCTGCCTGAAGGCTGGTACCTGCCTTCTTACCTCACCGTGGTCATCCAGCTGGCTAACATTGGCCCCCTCCTAGTCACCCTGCTGCATCACTTCCAGCCTGGCTGCCTGTCTGAGGTGCCCGTGATCTTCGCCATCCTGGGCGTGGGCACCACTGCCTGCATCCTCTTTGCCTTCCTGTGGAACATGACCTCCTGGGTGCAAGGCGGACACCACAGCGTGGCCTTCATTGTCCTCACCTTCTTCCTGGCCCTGGTAGACTGCACCTCCTCTGTTACCTTCTTGCCCTTCATGAGTCAGCTGCCCACCTACTACCTTACCACCTTCTTCATCGGTGAGGGGCTCAGTGGCCTCCTACCTGCGCTGGTGGCTATTGCCCAAGGCTCAGGTATCACCACCTGTGTCAATGTCACAGAAACACCAGGCACCACCTTGAGTCCTATGACCATGGGGGAGAACCACATCATCCAGGTACCTACAGTGATCCAGAGACATTTAGGCACCATGCTTAGAGTGTGGAGAAGGTTTTCTTTCTCTACTTTTATTGTTTGTCAGGGCTACAAAATTTTTAATTGATTTTTATTTATAATTAGTGTGTGTGTGTGTGTGTGTGTGTGTGTGTGTGTGTGTGAGATGCATATATGTGGAGATCAGTTCTCTCCTCCACCTTTACTTGGGTTCCAGAGGTGGAACTCAGATCATCAGGCCTGCCCAGCAAGCATCCACTGAGAACCAAAGGCTACAAATTAGGGTGGGCTGAGGTAGGCAGGCAGCAGAAAGACTGTTTTAGGTGTGTGGTGTTGGCATTTCACAAAAGCTTGAGACTCAAAGAAGGGCAGGGTGATGGAAATTTAGATGGTGTCTTGAGCACAGAACAGGACTGGGACTTGGGGTTCCTCAGGGTGGGGAAACATATTCTGAGGGAGGAAAGGAGAAGATGGCTTGTCATGAGTCCAGATGGAGTCTGGCAGGTGATAAAGTCTGCAGATCCCACTGCTGAAAGTGTCCACATCCCTCCCTGCTGACACCTCTGTGAGCTAGCTACAGCCCTCTGCGTCCTGATCAACCAGTTCATAGGAACCAAAGCTAAAGACGTCTGGATGGGGTGATACATATTCTGGTCTTTCTTCTGAGAGACAGAGAGAGAGACAGAGAGACAGAGAGACAGAGAGAGAGAGACAGAGTCCCTGTAGCCTCCACTAGCCTGGACCTCAATATGTAGTTTAGGCTAGCCTTGAACTCACAGAGATCTGCCTGCCTCTGCCTCCCGAGTGCTGGGATTAAAGGGACACGCCACCACACCCAGCTATATGCTGGTCTTTCACAACCAGATTTTGGGGTTTGTTCTGAGTCCCAGAACAGACAAGATCACACAGAACAGAGAAACGAGAAATGAGAATCTCGGTTGTTGACTTCCCTGAAACCCTCAGGCCCAGATGTTTGTCTGGAATCTATGATGTTTCTGACACCCCGTGATGTGTCCCCATCAGTCACCTGTGCTGTGACTGTCATCCCCTGTATCCTGGCCTCCCTCGAGATTCGAGATTCGGCTGACTGCTCCTCTGTCTCTTGCCAGGGAAACAACACCCTTTCCACGTCGCCGCTCACCTGGCACCTGGAGAGCCGCTACCTGGCAGCACGCTTCTCACCGATGCTCTTCTTCCTGCTGCTGGCTTTTCTGATGGGCTGCTGCCTCGTCGCCTTCTTCCTCCTGCAGCGGCAGCCCTGGGGCCAGCAAGGTTCGGTGGAGGACCTCCTCCACTCCCAGGTCACTCTGCACTCCATCAAGCCAAGAGACACGGAGGAGGACACGAGTTCCCTGGGTGCCACTTTGAACAGCCCAGGCAAGGGGCCACTGGAGGTCAGCGTGGCCCCACTTGGCCCAGCCCAGCTGGCCTTCATCTACTCCGTGGTGGCCTTTGTCAATGCACTTACCAATGGCGTGCTGCCCTCGGTGCAGACCTACTCCTGCCTGCCTTATGGGCCCGTTGCCTACCACCTGTCTGCTACCCTCAGCTCCGTGGCCAGTCCCCTCGCCTGCTTCCTCCCCATCTTCCTGCCTAAAAGGTACCCCACCTGGCCCAGGGAGCCCTGGTGGGGAAGCACTCCATTCTAGAATCCCAGGTGCCAATGGGATGGTGTGGGACATGGCTGGGAATGTGGCCTCCCAAGGGTGTGGGACGGGGTGGCACGAGTTACTTTGCCTCTGCCGCCAGGTTCCTTGTCTGGAAACCGGGATGATAATATTTCTTCTTCCTGTGATGACTGAGAACGTGAAATGGCTTGTCTTTGATCAGTGCCTGGCACGGAGCATGTCCACTGTGTCATCAGCATGGCCGGCAAGCCATGAGGAAGTAGAGACACAGAACCCTGAAGTCTAGAGAGAGGAAGGACCTGGTCTTGGCTCAACCTTGCACCAGCTGAGCTTCCAGAAGGATAGCTAGGCAGAGCCAATGCAGGCCAGGGTGGGTGGGTTCCTGGAGTTTGAGTGTAATCAGATACGACTCAGGGCTCTGGATGTCCGTGGGAGAAATATCCACCCTGTAATCTCTTTTGTAATTTTTAAATTTTATTATTATGTGTATGAGTACATGTATGTAAGCACCCCTGCTGTGCATATCATACCCAGGGGAACCAGAACTGGGTGTTGGACCCCCTGAAACTGCTGTGAAGTTGATATGTGGATGTTGGGGACCAACTTGGGTTATGTGCAAGAGCAGTCAGTACTTTTAAACCTTTGAGCCATCTCTCCAGTGTCCCCTGTGTAATCTTGACATTTGATGTCCCCGGCCTCCCTGCCAGCAACTCAAATATACTCACAAGCACAGACCCAGGTAGGACCTAGAAAAGGGGCAGGAGACTGAGCCAATATGCTGGATCTCCTTGCGGCTCCAAAATGCAGAGACAGAAGAAGTTTGGGGGACACAGGGTCAGAGGTCACAGACCTGTTGGATCTGAAAAACCAAGATGTTAAACACAGCACCCAAGAGCTGAGGGACCACCAGATCCTGGGACCAAAAAAGCCCCCAGTGTCCAAGCATACTTGCTCTCACACGGGATGTCAGGGCAGACCTGCTGTCTGGGGATTGGGGAAGCCAGGCCTGGCCTTCTGGAGACACTGGGCAGTGGGACTCCAAGGAGGAGACCTACAAGGAAAACGATGTCCTCGGCCACTGACCAGGTTCTGATGGAAGGTCACCTACAGAGTTCAAGGCTGGGCTTTCAGAGGGAAGCGGCCTCCCTGAGAACAGGGAGGGTCCTGAAGGAAGCACACCCTGCAGAGATCAAAACCCCTTCTGGCCGCTTCCTGGTAAGGAGCTGGCGTCAGGGAGGAAATGATAGCTCATAACACACCAGCTAGGAGGCTGGCCGGCACTGAGCTCCACTCCTTTAGGGCAGTATGGCCCTCCACCCTCCCATGGTTCGAGCAAAGACAGGTCAAGGGCCTGTAAGGGTTTTGGTGGTGGAACGCTCAGCATGCCTTGGCTCTCAGGAATCTCCATGCCCACCCTCCTTGAACCAAGTAGCTTGGGTTTTCCCATAAAGGTCCACCCTCTAACTCTGGAGATGCTGGCCACTCCTCGAGGTCTGGGTGGAGACAGAGGGCAGACGTCTCACTTCCTTCTCTGCCCTCCTCTACTCTTTCATAGGTCGCTAATGTTCCTGGGGACTCTCACTCTGCTGGGGACAGGCTTTGGGGCCTACAACATGACCATGGCTGCCATGAGCCCCTGTCCCATCCTGCAAGGCCACTGGGGTGGAGAGGTCCTCATTGTAAGTATCCTTTTAACCCTTGCCTCTCAAGGATTGGGAGACCCCAGGGTCAATCATTCTCATAAAGGTGGGGGCTTATGGAGGTGAGGTTCCCCACAAATGCCACCTCTCACATGCCCTGACTTGATTGTGGGAAGAAAAGACCCCAGGTTTCCCTTTACCCTAGAAAAGCAGCTCCTGTGTCTCCCTTAGCCCTTTAAGGTTACTCCCATAGGACCTCTTTGCACTCAGAAGTCACTGTGTGGGTTTCCCTCAGCCAGTCAGACCACTCCATGCCCAGGAGTACCCCTTCAAGCCCCCCTTCCCTCTGCATCTCTCTCCTGATGGCCTTGTCTTTGCAGGTGATTTCCTGGGTGCTGTTCACAGCCTGTCTCAGCTATGTCAAGGTGATGCTGGGCGTGATCCTACGGGACCGGAGCCGCAGCGCCCTCTTGTGGTGCGGAGCGGCGGTGCAGGTGGGCTCGCTGGTCGGTGCCCTGCTCATGTTCCCACTGGTAAACGTGCTGAAACTCTTTTCCTCTGCTGACCACTGCAGCCTGGACTGCTCAGCCTAAGCAGGCTTGGCCACCACAGGCCTGTCCTCCTCTTTGAAGCTGGAATTGGGGACCCAGAGGCAAAGGGTGCTCCCAGGGTCACAGAGTCAGGGCTGGGAAGCAGGAAGGTGGAGCCTGAGCCTTTTAACAGCAAAGGCCAGGTAAGGACTGAGAGGAAGGCCAAAGGGCTCTCCGGAGTGGCACGGCACAGCCCTTCCCCAGCTTGTCCCAGCGCCTGCGATCTCCAGTTTCAGACTTCGTTCTTTGACTTCTGAGAAATCCAGTTTGTAGCATCCAGTGCAAGGCAGCCAAGGATGTGTTAGAAACAGCTGGGTCCGGAACTCGCCTCCTGTGGGACCTCGGGGAAATCACTGACTTCTCCGGGCTTCTGTTTCCACTTAGCTTATAGACTTAGCACCCAGCAAGCACCTCCTGAGCTCTTTCCTCCACTCACAGCCTCTTAATACAACCCGGAAGTGGTTAGGGGCCTTGGGATGTCCCCTGCCTGGATCCCTTTCCGGTATCCCAATAGAAGTCCACTGCAAGAGGAGTGGCTATCAAGAGTCCAGATACAGACCCTCCACCTTCCCTACCACCCAGGACAGTGAGACCTGGGATGAGTTGAGGGACCCCTGCCCCTCACCATCTGAAAGTAAACCCCAACAGGCTGCAGAGTAGGCAGTGGGACCCCCAGAAGTGGTTCTCAGCCCCAGGAAGGTTCATGCTTTGTAACTATTATTTTGTTTTCCTTTTGGTTTTTTTTGTTTTTTTTTTAATAAAAAACTCTACGCTTCTGCACTCAGAACAGTCTTCCAAGAGAAAGCCCAGCGTGAACTTCACAGTGTATCAGTCTAATCATGTTTCAGTCAAGGCTGAAAATAACAGAACCAAGAGCAGAGAGAGGCCTGGCGCCTCCCTGCCTCCTGGACTGGTCTTTTATCTTCGGATACTACCCCATGTTCCTTTTTACTGAGTTTGTACAGTTAATGGAACGTGCTTCAAAAGTCATTTACAAATGATATATTTCCAGGTCATCTTGACATCATGCACACACAGGTGGGACCTTGTGGGTGATGCTGGATCACAGGCTGAAGCAGGACCATGGAGAGTTCAAGTCCAGCCAGGTGCAGTGGTACACACCTTTACTCCCAGCACTCAGAAGGCAAAAGGAGGCAGATCTCTTGAGTTCCAAGCCAGCCTGGTCTACATAGCAAATTCGAGGCCAACGAAGGCTACACAGTGAGACCCTGTCTCAAAAAAAAAAAAAGAAAACACACACAAACAAAAAAATCCAGCAGGTATACACCCCCACACTAGAACACTTATTACTTCCTGTTCACTCTCCCAGAGGTTATGCAAATTAAGAAGCTTCCTTCTTGGATCTCAGGTCACAGAAAGAGTCACAAATCATTGTGTATCTCGCACTCAGGTTCAATGAAAACAGAACATTGTTATTCTTTGTCTGGGGTACTTGTCTTTTTCTTTGCCTTGGTATTCCAACAGAAGTACCAAGTTCATTTATTCACATTTGAAGGCACAGGGAGCAAAATGAAGATTAAAATCTTCTAAATCTCTGAAAGGTAGGAACAGCAACAACAAAAAAGCTTTCTTATCCATAGGCTTTAAACCTGGCAGCTGTGTATAAACAATCTGCTTAAGAGATACAAACGCTATGGCTGAGATTAAAGTTCAGTGGCAGGGCGCTTTCCCATGCTGGGGGTTCCATCCCCAGCACCCCCCAAAAAGTCAGGTATCCAGTAATTGTAAACAGAAAATTCCCCTTTGTGAATAGCCAGATGGGTATGACCTTTCACACAGATACTCTCAACATCTAATAACTAACCTTCAAGAAAGATGACTAGAGAAAGCTTGGTTTAGTGGTGCATGCTTCTAATCCCAGCATTCAGGAGGCAGAGGCAGGTGTATCTCTGTGAAATCAAGGCCAGCCTTGTGTCCATATTGAGTTCTAGGCCAGGTGGGGCTACAAGAAAACCCTGTCTCAACAAAAAAGAGGACTAGACAAGGCCATATGTCACACAATGCATTAAATTCGTTGTGAATTTGCCTGGTAATCTGAGTGGCCATCTGTGTCAGCTGACTGTCATTATCCAAGCCCATATCTTTATGATGGGTGTTCCACAGATTAGTGGAGTGCCCTGGAGTCCACCCCTGCCCTCCCCAGGAGACTGGCTGACAGGCTGCTGGCTTCTTTGACATCCCCATTACATCTCCTGGGTCCTCAGCAAAGAACCCTGAGATGTAAGATAGATGAAAGGCTCATCTTCCTTCAGCTTCCAAAAAAGACTCATGACTTAAAGGGACAGAAACCACAAATTCCTTTTTTTCACAGATAATCTCAGGAAAAAGAAGGCTGTATCCCTGTTTGAACCAGGGAGATCTGGGGTTTTTTTGTTTGGTTGTGCGGGTGGATGGAAGCCAGATCTCCAACCTGCTGGGTAAGCTCCACCCCTGGGGCTGTACCCAAGCCCAAGAGAATATGTCTGAATTTGTACTTACACAGGCTTTGGAGACATTTCCAATCACTCCCTCTGAGAAAGGATGCATTTGTGGATATCCCAAGAGCAGGGTCTGCAGAGATGAGGAAGCTGTTCAATAGAGAGGGCCTGAGCAGCAGCAGGGTGTGGTCCTGGCTCACACACTGTCATGGGTGAGGAGCAGCCAGTGCACTGGCACCGCCTGCACATGAGGACTTTCTCTGGTTTGGTTCCCACACCATGCATGGCAGCCTTGAGCCTGTAAGTTGGCCTGGTCAGCATGGCTCAGCTTCTCAGCATAGGGTCTCCCTAGGACTGGGGCTACTACCACATCTGGCTTGTTTCTGCGTGAGTTCTGGGGATCGAACTCAGGTCTTTCTTCATTTGCAAGACAAGCACTTTACCAGCTGAGCTATAAGTTCAGTCTTGCATCTGCCCCAGGACATGAGATGTTCTATGGCCCACTGAAAGGGCATCCAACAATGTAAGCACCAGCACAGAGAGCCTGTGGTCCCAACTACTGCAGAGGCTGAGGCAGGAAGGTTGCTTAAGCCCAGGAACACAAGGCTAGGCTGGGCAACATGACAAGACCCAGTATTTTTGTTCTTTTAATAAAAAGGAACAAGATCAGGACTCTAGAGTCAGTAGGAGGTCACCAAGGAGCTTGCTTAAAGATGTTGCCCCCATGCGGGGAGAGGCAAAGTAGGTGAGGGAAGAGGCTGTCTGTAGGCCATGGAAGTACACCTGCCTTCTTAGAGCTTGGAGCAGAGGGGCCAGTCCTCTCTTTTTGCAGGTAACCTTGAATGGACCACAGCAGAGATGAGACAGCTCAGAAGCCACTGAGGTGCCTTGGGGGTGAGAATACCACCCTGGCAGAGGATCCTGGCTGGGTGAATTTGGCGAGGGTCAGCACAGGCAGGCAGATGGGGACTTTGTCCTTTCCTAGGAATGATCCTTGGGACTTGGTGTCTCCTAGAACAAAGGGACTCTGGAACAGGACAGCACAGCCAGGCCAGCAGACATAGGAACTGAGTGGGAGCAGCGGTGAGACCCAATCTCTGCCCAGGAAATGCAGTAAGAGTGGCTGCAAGCTCTGGAAATGAGGGTCCACCGTGTCTTTGTTTTGCTGGAGTGGTTTCCCCAGAGACACGTTCAGAACTGCCTAGAAAAAAACAGAACCAGAGAACAGCCAGTGGGTCCGCCAGGCTCTTGGGAAGCCTGGCTCAGCCAGTCCTGCCTTAGGTTTGGGCAAATCCAGCTGCTGGCCAGGAATCTGAAACCCCACCCAGTTCCTGCCTTAAGGGCCTTTCCTTCCTAGGTCAGGGCAACTGGATGCCTTCTAGGGCAAGCGGCTCCCAGTGGGTGTGGCCTGACACTACCTTTTAAGGCCTTAGCTCTGTGTGTGTGTGTGTGTGTGTGTGTGTGTGTGTGTGTGTGTCCTAGCCAAGGCAGAGACAGAGGCCAAAGCTGAACTGTTTACCCTGTACCCCACCCTGCCTCACCCTGGGAAGGGCTCATCAAGGACATGCACGTCTTAATTCCCGGAATATGCAGGGCACAAAGGATTTCACAAATGGATGAAGGTGATAGGCTCTATAACTGAGGATTACGTGGGATTGCCTGAATGGACTCCAGTTCACTCGAGCCCCAGAAAGCACTGGCCTCTGCCCACAGCCTGAGGAAGTTGGGGATGCTCTTCCTCAGAGCCTTCCATGAGGGACCCAGCCAGCACACACTCTTCCTTCAGCTCTGGAGGTCACTGACTGATTCTAACCTGCAGAACTATAAAAACCTTATATTTTGATTTAGAAATGGGGGTCTTGCCATATACCCAGGCTGACCTTAAACTTTTCATCCTCCTGAGTGCTGGGGTCCCAAGTGTGTGCTCGTACCCTCATTTTCAGAGCTGCTGTAGCAGTTCCTCATGGCAGCAATAAGTGATCTGTGGTGCCCCTGTGCTTGGAAAGTGTCCCTGTGCAACCTGTCATCTTCATCCATTCGCAAAGTCCTTTTCCTCCTCACTTCCCAAGTTCCAGGAATCAGGGCATGCACAGAGCAGCCCAGACTGCAGATGTGGACACTTAGGTCTGGGTGAGGGGACAGACCAACAGCTAGAGGCCTCTGGAAGAGGCGGTGCCAAGTCAGGACACGCTGACCGACAAAAGCAGCACTGGCTCTGGGTTCTTCCAAGCCATCTGGGTGGTAATCCTGAGGTTCACACTTCAGATTTAACCAGAGGAAGGCGGCCCCAGGAATATGGACACAGAAAATCAGGCCAGGGCGACTTTGGGAATAAGTGCACAGTTGTCTGAAAAGGCTTCACACATTTTCTTGGGCTGGGTGAGCCCTGGAGTCGCCAAGCGCTGCCTCTGCCCATCCCCACAGAGGTCTGCCCTGACAAGCAACTGGGCTTTAAGGACCTTCCCCACCACACTTCCGGCTTTGACACGCGCCAAGGCCAGAGGCCACGCCCTCCTCCCATCGCTGGCAGGTCCTTCCGGAGCCTAGGCTCCACCCTTGGCTTTCTTCACTCAGTTCTCACAGAGGCCCTCTGAAATGCTCCTTATGCTCAGTCCAGCTTTGCAGATAAAGAAACTGAAGTGCTGGAGAGATGACCTAGCGGTTAAGAGCACCGACTGCTCTTGCAGAGTACCCGGGTTCGATCCCCAGCACCCACATGGCGACTAAGAACCGTCTGTAACTCCAATTCCAGGAGAACTCCAGTTCCAGGGGAATCCGACGCCCTCTTCTGACCTCCGCGGCATTGCACGACACGGGTGCACAAACCTACATGCCAGTACACTCATACACATACAAAAATAAATTTAAAAAATTAAAAAAAACTCGACACTTTTAGTTAACCGGGGGTACACAGGGTTTCTGTCTTTTCACCATAAAAAAAAAAAAAAAACAGAAAAGACCAAGTGGCCCCAGAATCAGTGTGAGGATGAGCACTAAGCCTTGTCAGCATTCACAGGGATGCCAGGAACATGGCTGTTCGTTCGTTGCATTAGCATTGTTTCTGCTCTGGTTTGTTGGTTTGTTTGGTTTTTTTCCTTTTTTTTGTTTTAGAAATGTGGGTTTATTGTATTTATTTTTTTTTTATGTGAATGCATGTCTGACTGCAGTAGTTTTGTGCACCGCGGTCATGCAATGCTTGGAGGTCGAAGATGTCGGATTCCCCTGGAACTAGAGTTTAGACGGTTCTCAGCCGCCATGTGGGTGTTGGGGATGGAAACCGGGTCCTCTGCAAGAGCAGTCCGTGCTCTTAACACGCTAGGCCAATCTCTCCAAACCCTGTTGCTTTAATTTTCTACATGTTGATTCGTGTGCATGTGTGTGTGTGTGGGTGCTGTGTTCCTGTGTGTTTGTCTGTGTGTGTGTCTGTGTGTGTGTGTCTGTAGTGTGTGTCTGTGTGTGTGTGTCTGTGTGTGTGGTCTGTGGTGTGGTGTGTCTGTGTGTGTGTCTGGTGTTTGTGTGTGTGTATGTGTGTGGTTCTGTGTGTGTGCCTGTGTGTTGGTGGTCTGGTGTGTGTCCTCTGTGTGTGTGTTCTCTGTTTGTCTGTGTCTGTCTGTGAGTGTGTGTCTGTGTCTGTGTGTGAGAGTGTGTTATCTGTATGTGAGTGTGTGTCTTGTTGCTGTGTCCGTGTGTGTGTGTGTCGTGTGTGTGGTGTGTGTCTGTGTGTGGTGTGTGCTTGCCGCACAGTGCATTGTGGGGGCCAGGGGATAACTTGCTGGAGTCAGCACTCTCCTATCATGTGGTTCCTAGGGATGAACTCAGGTTCTCAGCTTTTGGTAACTTTACCCAGCAGCCTTGAGACCCGCCTACCACCTCCACCTCTGGAGTGCTGGCTTCACATGCCTGAGCACCCTTCCCAGCTGCCAGGCAACTGTTCTAGACACCTCCCATGAATGAATGAGTTTAGTGTTTCACACAAGGGTGACTGAAAAACATATCAGAGATAAGGAGAGATAAAGGCCCCTGAATCTTTCAGAAAGACAAAATCCTCTGGCTAGCTCTCCATGGAGGAGCCTTCCACTGACCTCTTAATCCCAGCACTTTGGGAGGCTGAGGCAGGTGAAATTGTGACTTTTACCCCCCAACCTGGGGCTACATAGGAAAATCCTGTATCAAAAACAAACAAACAACAACAAACAAAACACACTTTGGGCTGAAGCTGGGTATAGTGGCACACACCTTTAATCCCAGCACTCACGAGGCAGAAGCAGGCAGAAAATCCTCTGAAATGGAGGCCAGTTTGGGCTACATGGTGAGTTCTAGGCCAGTTGGGGCTAGAAGGGAAAGCCTGTCTCAAAAAACAAAAACAAGGGGCCAGAGAGATGGCTCTCATTAATAAAGCACTGACTGCTCTCCCGCAGGACACAGGTACTATTCCCAGTACCCGACCCGCACGGTGGTTAACAACTGTCTCTAACTCCAGTTCCCAGATGATCCAAATGCCCTCTTCTGACATCCATGGGCATTTGCAGTGACACGGGCGTGTGCATTTAACAACACATGCGTAATACATTTATTCACATAAAATAAAAAAAAATATTTAAAACAAAAACAAACAACCAAAAAAACCACGTAGTCTTGGGGTTTAGGTCGACTGTAGAGCACTTGCTTGACTGGCACACTTTAGGGCCTGGGTTGGATTCCCGCACCACAAGAATAAAGAAATGCCTTCTTTGGGTGGTCCACAGCCGAGCTGTCGCTTTTCAGTTCCCAAAGGGCCTGGAGGTCACTTTTGCTGCAGACTCTAACTCTTTGCACAGACTTTGAGTATCTGCTAAGTGGCTAGAAAGGGATGAATGTCTCGGCATCTCTGTCTTCACACTATGTCTGTCCTGCTGTTAAGCTTTGGTCAGACAGCATGTACGCATTGTTCCTATCAGGGGTCTTGACTGGATATGTTTACTCCTCTGCCAATTAAAAAATTAAGGCGGGGCTGGAGTAGATGGCCCTAGCGGGGTTAAGAGCGCCGACCGCTCGATACAGAGGAACCCGGGTTCGATCCCCAGCACCACACATGGCGGCTGAGAACGTCTGAAACTCAATTCCAGGAGCCTCCAGTTCCGGGGGAATCAGACACCCCTTCTGACCTCCGCGGCAATTGCACGACACGAGGTGCACAAACTTGACATCAGACAGTACATTCATACACATAAGAAATAAATAAAATTAATAAAAAAATTAACGAAAAATTAAGAAGAGCAGGAAATATTCAGAGAAGCAGCAGGTAACAAACTTTATTAAACGTAAAGGAGAAGAGAAGAGGGAGGAGGACAGAGAGAGAGAGGAGAGAGAGAACTCCATAAATGGAGAAGGGGCTCAGAAACCAAAAAAATCCAAAGCCCCCAGGAGGGCTTGGGCCTTTTAAAGTGTTTTTGTGAGTGTATGGACCAGGGCAGGTCCCCCCCTTAATTTTGGATTGTTCAACTTAAACAAAGAACGAGTCCGTAGGCCACAGCTCCAAGCTGAGTGACCTATGTCTAGGTCTGGCCTTGGTTATGTCTAAACTGGTCTGGATCAATCGCCTAGGGGATGGGCCCTGGTGGCCAGGTAGGAAGAGCCCCCAGGCCTTTGTCTGGGACCCAGAAACCAAAAGTGTGACATTTTCTTACGAATCAATGGCCGTGGCTGCATGTCAAGGATTTAGTCCCTCAGACTTATTATCATTTGAGAAATGTTTTGTCCAGGACTGTTACCCAGGGTTCACTTGACCTTGACCTGTCCTGACTCTCTCCTCCCCCTTCAAGGCTACAGACACCCACCAGCTGCCATAACCAAAGCCACCACCAGACCATGGAAGGAGAGATAGCTTTCCCAGGCCTCTGCGTGCTCCCGGAACTGACAGGAGCACTTTTCCTCTTTAGTGGGCTGCTGTCTCTGTTCTTTCTTGGAATCTCTGTCACCTCTAGCACTTGTGAGGAGAGGATGGCTTGTGACCAAAGTCCCTCTTCTTCAGCCTCTGGCCACTGAAGCCTTGCCTTCAGCGCTGCACCAACCCACAGGCTGGTTTTCTGTAGAGTGAGCTTCTCAACACAGGCCTAGGAACAATTCAGCCTCCTTATTGGTTAACCAGTCTGTCTGGATTTTCTATTTCTTCAAGATTCAGGGTCTTAGATTGTCTGTTTCTAGGAGTCTGTCCACTTTGTCCAGGCCACCCAGCTGCCTGGTGTTTAATATGTTAATAGTAGTATCTTAGCCTTTTTTCTTTCTGTAAAATTAGTAATGTCTCAACTTTCTGATTTTTAAGATTTGAATGTTCTCTTTCTTTATAATCAGTCTAGATAATTGTCGATTTTCTTGCTCTCTCAAGAAACCAGGGTTTGAGTTCTGCTGATTTTTCTTATTCTTTTTTCTCGGCCATCGTCTATTAGTCCTTTCTTCTTTCTTTAGGGTTTAATTTCTCTTCCTGTCCCTTCTAAGGTGTAGAGTTAAGTTACTGATTTGACACCCTTTCTTCTTCTCCCAGTACAGGTTTTTACAGCTATGAATTTCCCTCTGAGCACTACCTTTGCTGCATCCTAGAAGTCTGTGGGTATGCTGTTCTCTCTCTCTCTCTCTCTCTCCTCTTTCTCTCTCTCTCTCTCGTCTCTCGCCTCTCTCTTCACCTCGCTCCTCTCTCTCTACTCTCCTAGTGTCTTTTACTTTTACTCTCTGGGTTTTTGAGACAAGGTCTTCATATATCCTAGGCTGTCCTGAAGAATGGCCTTGACTTCTGATCCTCCTCCTCCACGCTCCTGAGTGCTGGAGTACAGGTGCATGCTACAACACGTAGTTGTAGTTTATTCAGAGCTGGACACTAGGAAGCATTCTACCAACTAAGACGCTCATCTCCAGTCCATTTTTCATTTTAATTCTTTTGAAATGTTTTCTACCTTCCCTTGTGATTTCTTCTTAAAAACAGATTTTTTTCCCCCAGTCTCCTATTGATTTCTAGTTTGTTTCCATTGTTGTTGAAAACATTTTACATGATTCAGACTTTTATTCCCCTCTTAGAGACAGGTCTCACTATGTTAGCCCAGGCTGTGGACTAAACATAAACTTACCACATAACCCAGCCTGGCCTCAATTTTGTAATCTTCCTGTGTTAGCCTCCCAGTGCTGGATTGTACAGGCAGTGCAACATCACAACTAGTTTTGGGTCTAGTCTTTAAAATGTTTATGGCCAGGCGTGGTGTGGCACGCTTTAATCCCGCCCTTGGGAGGCAAGAGGCGGGGATCTCTGTAGTTCAAGGCCCAGCCTGGTCGTACAGAGTAAGCTTCCATCCAGCTGGAACTAAAGGGAGAACCCTGTCCCAAAAAATACCAAATATAAAATAAATAAATAAATAAAATATACAAATAAAAATAAAAAAGTTTATGGAGACTCGAGGGCGGGGAGCTAACCCAGCCCATAAAGTCCTCCCACACAGCATGAGGACTGAGCTTGGTCCCCCCCCCGCACCCTCACAAAAAGCAGGCATGTTTAGGCAGACTCCTGTAATCCCACTACTGACAAGGCAGAGACAGGAGGACCACTGGAGCAGCCAGCTTGGCTGACTGTCAAGCTCAGATCCCTGTGAGAGCCTTGTCTCAAAGAAAAAAAAAAAAAAAACCCAGGAGATGCTTCTGAGGAGATAGCCTCCACGTGGCAAAGTGTGGACACACAACCACACATATACAATTATCAGCGACCCCAAATGTGTATGGGACTTGTCTTCTATGAACTAACATGTTTTTTGATTTGTTTATTACACGACTATTTTTTGGTATGTTTGAGAGACAGGTCCATCCCTTTTATCCTCAGGTGCGCGCCTCGAGTCTCGCTCTGTAGAACCAGGCGGACTTGAACCCACAGAGATCCACCTATCTCTGCCTCCTGAGTGCTGGGATTAAAGGCGTGCGCCTAACATGTTCTATCTAGAGATGCCCTGGGTGCTCCTGGGAAGAGTGCACATTCTGCTCTTGTCTAGCAGAATGTTCTAGAACTATCCCTTAGGTATGTTGCCGGACAGAACTGCTCGTCCTCCACTGCCTTGGTGATCCTCTTCCTCACCTTCCAGCCATTATTGAGAGTGAATAGCAAAGTCTCTAGCTGTTAATGTGGAACCATCCGAGTCTCCTTTTAATTTTATCCATTTCTGCTCTCTATCTTCCTGGTCTGTGTTGGATGCACATTTGTTTAGGTTTTCCTGATGGACTGACAATTTTATTATGACAAAATATCTCTTTTCACATCTTATAGCGTATCTTTGAAGATATGTTGAAGCATACGAATCGATGTGTTTTTCTTTTTATATGTATAATAGTTTATTTATATATATAGATATAGATAGTATCTATCTATATATATAGTTATTTTTCTGCTTGTTGTCATATCTTTTTAAACATTTTAAACACTGCATTAGCTGGCCGGCATGGGTGCGCACACTTCTACCTACGCACCTTGGAGGCAGAAGCAGGTGGATCTTGGTAAGTTCCAAGCCAGCTGGGTCTACAGAGATGAGTTCCAGAACAGCTGGGGCTAACAGGGAGACCCTGTCGTCAAAGGACCAAAAAGAAATCCAAAATAAAACTGCATTACTTGTGTGATGGTGTGTGTGTACACACAACAGTGCACATATGTAGACAACAAAGGACAACTTGACGAATCAGTGACTCACCCTTCCACTATGGATTCCAGGAACTGAACTCAGGTTGCCAGACCTGCTGGTTTTATTACTTCTCAGTGCCTTGGTTTTGCAGTTCGGTCCATTTAGTCCAATGGTGGGCATGCAGAAAGCATGCATAAGAAAGTGCACACGGAGAAATCCTGAGCCCCAGCGGCAGGAAGAGGGGTGAGACAGGTAGAACTGGGTTGCCTGGCGAGCTGATTGTGTGATCGTTTGGTCTAGGCTGTCTTTGGTTTATTGTGGCTTTGTGGCTGTGAGTGTTGAGGTTATCCCCCCAGCATGGGATGTAAAGGTGTGGTCTTTGGCTGATTTAGAGTCTAGGTGGCCGTGGGTGCGGAGTTATCCTCCCATCTGCGTAGTAAAGGCACTCTGTGTGATGGGATTGAATCTCCTGAAGATTGAGATCTCCTGAGGCCCCGGCGAGTGTCCGGGCGCGGGCTGAAGAAGCCCCCCCCCCCAACTGAGAATACGAAGAAGGCATCTGAAGGAGGCAAAGCAAAGCAAGCCTTCAACACGTGAAGAGGCATTTAGGACTCAACAAGGAATACAGGCAAAGGAGAAGTCCCGCATATGCAGGATCACGAAGAAGAGACTACACTGGAAAGGTGCAGGATAATCCAACGCCAAGCATTACCAACCCTAGGGATGAACTCCTGCAGTGGGATCCCCCACAGAGGATGCCCAGGACAACAGACATCAGAAAAACAATTCGAACATACTTAAAGAACTACAAAAAATCATAAAGAGACAAATTAAAGAAACTAAGAAAAAGAAATGAGGACTCGAAGATGAGAAGAAATGACAAGCTCCGGAATGAAGTAGAAAGACACTGAAAAAAGATCCCATGCTGAAAAGAAAAGAAACAAACCAGCAAACAAAAGAGCTACAAAAATGATATCGAAGGAAATCAAACACTCATCAACCATGAGAGAAAGGAATGAAAAAAGCCTCAAGAAGCAGAATGGAGGAAGCAGAAACAGAATATAGACCTGGAGGCAACACAGAACAACTGAAAACCCCAAGGAAAGATATGAAAATTTAAAACAACAAAAAATGGAACAACCAGGAGCTGTGGGACACTAGAAAAGTATCAAACCTCCGCAGTCATAGGATAGAGGAAGGAAGTAAGAATCCCAAGAGAGAGGTATTGATCAGATCTTCACAGAATAAAGATGAAAACTTCCCCAAACTTAAAAAGGACAAACCGAATACCAATACAAAAGCACATAGAACCCAACAGACAAGATCAGAAAAGAAATTCTCCACGCGCAATCATAAGTTAAAATGCTTGGACACCTCAAAACAAAGAAAAATCTTAAGCGACAAGAGAAAAACAGCAATGACCTAGAAGGGGAAAACATATCAGAATTAAACGGACTTCTCCAAGCAAACGATGAGGCAAGAAACGGAGCAAAGCATGCCCAGTGTTGAGGGACTAATGGATGCCAACCCGAGGTTACTAATACCCAGCAAAAATGTCAATCATAGTGGAAGGAGATGAGAAAATCTTCCATGACATAAAAAACTTGAAAGAATACATTCACGGAAAAACCAACCCTTCAGAGAATACTTGAACAATCCAAAGAACAGAGAAAGGATCAGCAACACATCCCAGTGCACTAGAAGAGAAAATCAATAAAAGCATAATTGCAGAATAGAAACCTAAACGCAAACTCGCAGTGAAATAAGGCAAAAGGAAGCAACACAAACCTACAGTCATAACCTAAATATTTAATGGGACTAAATTCCCAATAAAAGACATAGACTGGGAGACTGGATTAGAGAACAGAATCCTCGATATTGCTCTGACAAGAAACCATCTATCTTACCTTCAAGGACAGGCACCCCTTAAAGTGAGGGATGGGAAAAAAATATTCCAAGCAAATGGTACCAAAAAGAAAGCAGGTGTTCTATTTAAATCAGACAAAATAGACTTTCAAAGTAAAAGAAATCAAAGAGACAAAGAAGGCCATTGACATTCAATCAAAGGAACAATTCCACCAAGAAGATTTCACAATTATGAATATATATGCCCAAGCCATGCGGTGCACAAACTTTATAAAGACAATTCCTCCAGGCCCAAGACACAGTCTAACCCCAGGACACACTCAATATAGCGGGATGATTTCAATACCCCATTGAGTTCTTTGGATAGGTCCCACAGGACAAAAAATAAACAGAGAGACATCTGAAACGAACGTATATGATACACCAAATGGACCCATAGACCTCTACCGAACATTCAATCCTAAGACCAGAGAATCAGCTTTCTACTCAGCACCCACGGAACATTGGCTCCAAAATAGACCACCATCACTGGGACAAACAGAAGAAACCTCATACAAATACAAAAAGATTGAAATAATTCCATGCATCCTGTCAGACACAGTGCAATTGAAGCTCAGCATCACACAGGACAAGCCCGCGTCTGCCACAAGAACACATGGAGACGAAACAACACCTCTTGATATGAATGGGTCAAGGAAGAGATAAAGAAAGAAATAAAGAACATTCCTGAACTTGATGACAATGAGCAATACAACAACACAACAAATATGGGACCTTAAAAGCAGTCCTAAGGGGAAATTATAGCCCTGGGTGCCTACATTAGAAAAACAGGCCAGAGGGACCGCGCTCGGGTGAGCAGGGTCGCGTTTCCCTCTGCTCTGGTCCCGGCCTGGACGTTGTGGGCGGGAACCGGGTCAGCAGGGGAGACGCCATAAAACGCTCCAGCCAGTAAGATCGAAAGTTATTCCTGGACAAACTGTCAGCCCATGAAAGGAAACAGCCAAGAATTGAACCAGAGTCCAATCAACACTTCGCATAGAGAGAGTGGACTGTTTTGTTCCTCCATCCACCTGTGCCCCTTTGCTAGACTAGGGAACAATCTGCGAAAGGGCGCGGGAGAATGCGAAGGGCTGCAGATTGGAGGTGGAATATGAAACTACAGCAATGTACTGGACACTCATCTGATCACACTTGATTGAACATAACAACGACCCCCCAGACCTGGATGGTAGGGGCTATAGGTGTTTTGGGCACAAACACCCTGCAGAAGGTTGTGCCATGAAGGATGCTGTACTCAAGATTAATATCACTTATAGCTAAAAGAAAAAAAAAAAACTGAGAGAAAATGCAGGACAGTTATGGCAGAATGCATATCTTGTGGGGGTGGGGTTGGGGGGGAGGGAAAGGGGAATAAGCCTGAACTGAAATTGGGAAAAAATGTATGAAAATGCACAAAGCATCAATAAAAATTAATTGAAAAAAAATAATTAAAAAAAAAATAAAAAATAAATAACAGTAAAAAAAAAAAAAAAAGATGACAAAAAAAAAAAAAAAAAAAAGAAAGATCAAGACTTTAAAAAAGCCAGACAAATAGTATAAAATATGGTCTGAAGTTTCATATTGGCCAAATCTTTTCTTTCATCATTTAAGTTATCAACAATAAAAGATGAATACCCTTGGAGAAAAAGAAAAAAAAAAAAAAAAAAAAAAAAAAAACAGAAAGAGCACAAGTAATGATCTAACTGCGCTAAAAGCACTTGAGAGGCAACAACAATGAACCCTAAACGCACAGACAGAGAAATAACAAAAATAAAGCAGAAATACAATGAATAGAACAAAGAAAGACAAACGAAAAATCAATGAAGCCAAAAAGTTGTGTTCTTTGAAGAATAACAAGATAGACAGACACTCTAGCCTCAGTTAACAAAAGAAGAAGGAAACAACTCCAAATCAAATACAATCTGTGATGAAAGGGGAAATAACACGAGACAACGAAAATAGATCAAGAAAATGTAATATGGGAATTACGAGAACCTAGTATTCTAACAAGATTTTGAAAATCTAAGAAGAAATGGATGAATATCTGAATCTTGGAATCACCAAAGGCTTGGCCAAGAGATGACAGCAGCTTAAACAGACCCACAACAATGGAAGAAATAGTGGATGTAGTAAGAAGCCTCCCAACTAAAAAAAGCCCAGGCCCAGACGGTTTCAGACAAGCAGAATTCACCCCGTATAACACATGTTCAAAAGACCTAAAAACCATTTTCTGTGAACTGTTTTAGAAGTATACAATCAGAGGGAACGTCTCCCAAATTCACTTCTATGAAGCACACACACTCATTACCAAAACCAGGCAAATGATACAAAACCAAAAGGAGAAATTATTAGAACACCATCTCCCTCATGACATCAAGATGCCCACAAATTCTTCAAAACAAATAACTGGCAAATCGCAACAGACCCACATAAGAAGATCATCCATCATGACCAAGTTGTTCATACCAGAGATAGCAGGGATGGTTCAACACACGAAAATCATAACACAATCATCAAACAACAAAACGGACATCAAGACAGAAACCCACCAAATCATCGCAGATTGATGCGTGAAAAAAGCCTTTGACAAATCCCAGCATCCCTTGATGCTTAAATCCTAGAAGGAATTGGATTGGAGGGATCCATTCCCAATGGTAATCAAAGCCATATACGGAAACCCACAGCCAATGTTCTCCTAATGGGGAAATGACAGAACGTTCCCGTTAAAGGTAGGAACGTCTGGCAAGGCTGCCCCCTATCACCAGACCTACCGTCTTCAATATAGTGCTTGAAACACTTGCTAGAGCAATAAGGCAAGAAAAGGATATTAAAGGAGTACTAATTGGAAAAGAGGAAGTCAAACTATCCTATTGCTGATTGATATGATGTTATACTTAGGGATGCAAAAACTCCAGCAGAAAAACTCCTAGAAACGAGTAACAAGCTCAGCAAAGTGGCAGGATACAAAATTACCTTAGGAAAATCAATGGCCTTTCTTTACACGAAGAACAGCAACTGAGAAAGAATTCAAGAGACCTGCCTTCCCACATACAATAGCCTCAAAAACAATAAGATACTAGGAAACAACCTAACAAAGACACCAAAGAACTCTCTAACAACAAAAAATTTTAAACCCTTAAAGAAAGAAATTCACAAGAAACCTCAAAAGATGGAAAAAACCTTCCATGCTCAGTGGATTGGGAAATTAACATTGTAAAAAATGTCCATTTTTACCAAAACTCTTGTAATAGATGTTAATGCAACCAATCAAAATCCCAAGAGTTTCATCACAGGCTTGGAAACTAAGATTCTTAAATTCATGTTGGAAAACAAAGACACCGATAGCCAATACAATCCGAGTGAAAAGAGTACACAGGAGGGAGCTCTCATACCAGATTTTAAACTAGACTACAGGGCTATAGTCCCATAACAAAACGCCTGGGACTGTGCACAAAACACCTTGGAACCAATGGAACAAAAACCGAAGATCCAATCTGAGCAGCATACATGTGTCACCATCGCATATTTGACAAGGGGGCCAAGAAACCACAAATGGAGAAAGACAGCGACTCGCAATGGTTGTTGGGCAAAACTGGTCACCACTTCTGTAGAAGAAGAAATTAAACCCATCACCCTCACCCTGTACAAAATCAACTCCGAATGGTTTAGTTAAAGCCTCAACGTGAAACCACCAAAATCTCTGAAGGCTGATAGAAAAAAAGTTGCAGCAGAATACAGACATAGGCATAGAGAAAAGACTTCCTAATCAGACAGCAGCTGCACAAGAATTAAGGTCGACAATTGGGGACAAATGGGACCTCATCAAACTAAAAGCTTCCTGTACATCAAAAGAAACAATCAGGGGAAGTGAAGAGAATCCCACAGAGTGGGAGGAAACCTTCACTGCAGATACAATCTGACAAAGCTTGATTTCCGAATATATATAAACTACTCAAAAACCAAAGAAAAAAGAAACAAAACGACCCCTCATAGATGGAGCAAAGAACTGAAGCAGAGACTTCACACAGTGAGATCAGAGAATGTCTGAGAAACACCTCAACATGAACTGCTACAACAATCACTAATCATTGTAAGGAAATGTCAAATCAAAACACAGTTAAGATATCATTTACTCCAGTAAGACTGGGCTAGAGTCAAGAAAACAAATGAACCAGTGCTGGAGAGGTTGTGGGGAAAGGGAAACACCAAGCCACTGCTGGTGGGGAATGTAAACCTCGTACAGCCACTGATGGAAAGCAGTGGTGGAGAACCCTTGGAAGACTTGGAAGGAACCTGCCACCCACCCAGCCCATACCACTCCTGGGCATGTAACCACAAACTATCCCACCACAGAGATACATGCACGGCCATGTTTAATTCAGCTCTCTCGACTCTTCACAATAGCAAAGAGCTGGAACCAACCTAAATGCCCCCTCAACCAATAAGTGGACACAGAAAATGTGGTACATCTTCGACAACAATGGAGTTCGAGGCGCAGTAAAGAAAGACGACTCACGAGCTTTGCAGGAAAAATGCGGGGGCTAAAGGACATCAAGCTGGAGTGAAGTTACACAGTCCCAGGAAAACAACGACGAATGGTATCCCTCATCTGTGGAGGCTAGTTCCAATTAACACCAGATTTGTAAGTATTTCTTAGTGTACGGGGCCCCACGTGAGACTTCTGTAACAAAGGCCAGTTGGACAATATCCATTTATGGACAACACAACAACCAACAGAGAAAGACTGACAAAATAACCTGCCAGAAACAGGGAACTCTCTCCAAACGTCAACGTTCCCCATGGGAAAGATATTGAAGACTGAGAAAGAGAGAAAAGCATGTTTGGCAGAATGCACGAGCTCTGACGGGGTGGGGAATGAGCGGGAACACAGGAAGTCTAGATTGGTTAAAAGAAATATATAAAGACAAATAAAAAAAAAACAATGGCAACAAACAACAATAAAACCCAAAAACAAAAACAAAAAAAAAAAAAAAATTAATCTAAAAAAAAAAAAAGAAAAGTGCAACCACACACAGCACATGGTAAGGTATGAATCCAAATACAGAATGACGCTTTATTCAAATGAACATATTAAGTGATAATAAGGCAGTAACGACTCACTAGATGGTACACTACAAATCCCAGGGTCCGCAAATCCCAGACCTTGTACAAAACACAACACCCAATTCGTGGGTGTAGCCATAGAGGTCCCATGACTCTCACTTGTACCATCTGGGATGCAACTGGCTGGGAATGCTAGCCAATGCATACCTAAACTCAAACCAAATTCGCCTACCACTGGAAGCGGAAACTCAGGTTGCCAGACCTGTGAGTTACTTCTCAGTGCCTCAGTAATTAAAGGAGCAGAATATTTTGACCCATCTAACAGGGGCTGGAGAGAAGGGCTCCAGTGGTTAAGGAGCACGTATGCTCTGAGCAGAGGCCAGTTTAGATTCTCACCACCCACATGGCAGCTAAGAACCATCGGTAACTCCAGTTCCAGGGATCCAACACACTCTTCTGACCTCCTGGGCATGGGGGGGCATAACCATGTGGCAACCCACAACAACATGCAGGCAAGTACACTTTATAAGGCACAGTAAAAGAAAAAAGTGAAAGTTAAATAAAAAACATTACCATCTTCCAGCATTAGCTGGGCTATAGGAATTAGTGCAAGCCAGGGACACCTAAGATTACTAATGTATACTGCTGGTTGATGGTAGAGGCCGCTTTCTCATGTGATTCAAAGTATCTTGGTATCAGAAAAAGAAAGGTGAATGAGGAGCCCTTTCCTGTGTGATTTTACCTGGGCATGAGCCAGATGAGGCTGGGACCCTCTCTCCAGATCCCATGGGGTGAGGACCTTCTCTTCAGAAGCCCACACGTCTGTGGAAAAGGCAAGGTCTGAAGCCAGTGTCCCAGGGTAAGGTGTTGTCATCTAATGCTTCATCTGTATTTTAGTTTTTATTTTTTTTGGTCTTTTTTGAAATAGGGTCTCCACTTGTAGCCCAGCCTGTCCTGGAACTCACTCTGTAAGACCACGGCTGGGCCTTAACTCAGCACAAGATCCACCTGCCTCTGCCTCCCAGGCTAGGATTAAAGGCTGCGCCACCATGCCCGGCTTAAAAAAAAAAAAAAAAAAAAACTTTTTGATTTATTTTTATTTTATGGATATGAGCGTCTTGCTTGCCAATGTATGCAAGTTGCTTGCATGTATGCAAGTTTGCTGCAGTGTAGCAAGTGTACCACATCATCCTATAATGGCCCAGAGGAGGTGGTTGGATTCCCCTGGACCTGAAATTGAAAGACCTTATTAGCCACCATGCGAATGCTGAGAACCAAAACCCCAGGCTTGTGGAAGAATAGTAAGCATGTTTAACCGCTGATCCTGTCTCCAGCCCCACTGCCCTTTAAACTTGTGTAGTAGCTACTGCAAAGGACTACATGCAGGAACTACTCATACTGCACTGCACTTTTTGGGGGACACTTAAAGAGGTTTTTAGACATTTTTGGAAAAATTGAATTTTTTGTTTTTTTTTTGATCATTTTCGGAGACGGGCTCCCTGGGACACCAGCTGAACCTGGAACTGTACTCTGTAAGACGCAGGCTGCAATTGAACTACAAGGATCTGGCACTACTGGGCTAGAGATGGCCTAGCGAGTTAAGACGCCGACCGCCTCTTGAACAGAGGACCCGGGGTTCGATTCCCAGAGCACCCACATGGCGGCCAAGAAACCGTGCTGAAACTCCAATTCAGGAGAATCCAGTTCCAGGGGAATCTCGAGAACCCTCTGCTATGACCCTGCGGCATTTGCACGACAACGGGTGCACAGACTTGCATGCAGACAGTAACATTCATACACATAGAAATAAATAATAATAAAAAAATAAAAGATCCTGCTACCTTCTGCATCCTGAGTGGAAAATTTAAGTTTAATACCTCTCATGAACACAGATACTCCATAATGGGCCCGGATGATTTCTTTTAAAATTTTATTTATGTTGGTATGTGTATGAATGTACTGTCCTGCAGTCAGGTTTGTGGGGGTCAACCCTGTTCAGTGCATACGCCGTTCGGAGGTGTCAGAAGAGGAGTCTCAGATTCCCCTGGAACTGGAGTTTGCTCCTAGAATTGAGAGTACTCAGACGTCGTTAACGCCCATGTGGGTGCTGGGGATCAAGACCCGGGGTCCTCAGCAAGAGCACTTGGTACTCTTTAAAAACCGCTAGCATCGTATCCAGCCCATGGGCCAATGGATATTTTTTTTTTTGCTTTTTTTTTTTTTTATTTTTTTTTTTGTGTTTTTGGATCTTTTTCGAGACAGGGTTCCCGTAGCCACCAGCCTGTCCCGCTGGAACTCACCTTGTAAACCAGGCCTGGCTTTGAACTCACAAAGATCCGCCTGTCTCTCTGCCTCCAAGTGATAGATTAAAGGCGTGCGCCACCACGCCCGGCTTGGGCCATGATTTTTAAAGTCTGTCCCCTGACCCCTGGACCTCCCCAGTGGTTTAAGGGAGCAAAGCTAGAGACCAGCCAGAGTCCAGTGCTCCTTGCTCACTGGCCTTTGGGAGGGTTTGTGACCTCGATGGACTGCAGATACTGGCTTGTTAGGCCACAGTGCATCTGGAGACCAGCAGGAGATGTGGTCTCTAATTTCAGCAGCACACTCGGCTCTGGGAACCCCATGGCAAAGTGTCAGGCTATAGAGAGCACTGGCTGTGAGCACTCTCTTGCCTGTGAGTTTGCACACAGCTACCCAGTAAGCACAGTTCCCGCTGACCTGCGCTGGCTGGCGGGGCTGGAAGCAATATAGATTTTTGACCAGCAGGTGGCGAAGTCACCCAAGAAGGAGGAAAAAGTGGGCCAGAACCCCGCTGGCTTGCAGGGTTGATCTGGGCTCCTGCAGGCCTGAATAGATGCTTCAGAATGGATGTAAGAGTTCCAGGCCACTGATAGGTACCAACTCCTGCCTCACAATCCAGACAATCCCCAGAGATCCACAGAGGAAAATCAGAAGGGCCAAAGCTTTACATCAGAAAGAAACCTTTCATATATGAGCCCATGGACTCCTTACATGTGCACTATGGATAGAGGCAATAGGATCCCATTTTAAAGGGAAGAAAGCTAGGCCAAGAGAGCCAAAGTGACCTGCACTGGGTCACACAGCAAGCATGGCACAGTTGTAATCTGACCTATGTCTATGATATTCCTTGCCACCCTGAGGTAATCCCTGTATAGACCCCCACACTGACCTAAGCCCCTCTGTATAGGTCCCTCCTCAGTATCAGTATTTTTGCTCGCTCTCTTGCTGCAGTATGGGGAAGGAGGCACTGAGAGATTAGCTACTTGCCCAAGGGCCACACAAGAGCCAGTCTATATCTGATACTCATGGGGTCCTGGGTTGCTGGGAGCAGTTCACAAAGAAAGTTTCACGTAAACACAACCACCTCTCACCCATACTCAAGCAGGATAAGTCCCTAAATGGAGTTCGTGGTCTCTTGGGTGTCTCCGTGTGAACAGAGCCACAAGCTCACCCCGTCCTCCACCCTGACGCTACCCTCTCTGGCCACCCTGGAGCCACATCTCTGGAGGAGGTCTGGAGAGCCCTCTCCTGAAGGGGTCCTGCTAAGGTCTCCTGCTTTCCAGAAGCACCTCCTCCCTGCAGCCCAGGAGTGACTCCATCCCCTGCACACAAAGGCACTATGAGCAGGGGCAGGAACCAGACAGGCTGAAGTCGCAGGAACACAAGAGTGTAACCAACAAGAGGCTGGGACAAGAAGCCAGGTCCCTGAGCATGGTGGTGACGGGATGGAGCAGAGAGGTAGGATGTGACTTGGCTATGTGTTAAAGCAGGGAACGACATGATTCAATGAATATGATGCATGGAATAGAGGAAACGTTGCTGCATTAATCAAATGTATTGGATAGCTTGAATCAAGGTATCAGTTATCAAATGTCATGTAACTGGTTTGTTCAAACCCTAGAGACATAAGACAATATAGCAAGCATTTCTGTCTGAAACCATTTCTTTGGATTGGTGTTTGTGGCTCTAAGTTTTTCATGAGGCTATGGTTGACTGAAGGCTTGAGGGGGCTGGAGGATCCCCTTCTCCTTCACTCAGGAGCATGGTCCTGGTTACCACCCAGTTACTCCTCACTGGCTTTGGGACTTCTCTCTGCCATGGTGCCACTTGCCAGAATGGCAACCAATAGCAGGGACCAGGATGGTGGCTGCAGGGCCATTCCTGACTGAGCATCAGAAATGAATGTGTCTGTCTCACAGGGTGGTCCCAGCCAGGTACAGAGAGGACGGTGCCTGGCCTGAGCAGCAGGGAGTACAGATCACATGGCCACCCTGGAACTAGCAGCCATGAGAAAATATTTTCTTTTTCATTTTAAAATTTTTGTTTTTATTTTTAGTTAATAGTGCATATGTGTGGTATAAGTGAGCTTGTGGGCAAGTGAGCCTCTGGAGGCCAGAAGGGGGCATAGGAGCCCCCAGGAGCTGGAATTTTACAGCATTGGTAAAGCCACCCAACCTGGTGCTGGGAATTGAATTCAGTTCTTCTGCAAGAGCAAGCAGTATGTGATCCTAACGCTATCTCTCCGTCTCTCTCTCTCCCGAGTCTCTCCCTCGCTCTCTCTCTCTCTCTCATCTCCCATGATCCCCTCTCTCCTCTCACAGAAATCTCGCTCCATCGCTCCCCTCATCGCACTCTCGGCTCTCTCTCTCTCTGAAAATATATATCAACCGGTGGGAGGCAGAGGCAGGTGGATCTTTGTGAGTTCAAGGCCAGCCTGGTCTACAGAGTGAGTTCCAGGACAGCTGGGGCTACAAGGAGACCCTGTCTCAAAAAGACCAAAATAAATAAATAAATAAAATAAAACACACACACACACACACACACACACACACACACACACACACAGATTAATAAGGCCAAGCAAGAAAGTACAAATACCCTCTAGAAAGAGCAGTCAAGCAGAGGCCTAATCCTGGCCAGCAGGAGGCTTACATTTCTCTTCTCCGTCATCCTTCCCTGAGCCTTCCTGAGGCTGGGCATTTCCAGGAAGGGGCATGTTCTTCTCAGAAGATCTTTTTACCCAGAATTCAATCTGTTATAAGCAGATGTTTAAGGTGTATTCCCAAAGCTCTGAAGAGGGAGTCCATGCTGTGCTTTGGTTTAACTCAGCTAGAGCGGACCCCTTCCCCCTCATTGTCCTGTTTTTGGAGGAGGAAAGTTTAGAGGAGACATGTACCTGTCAAAGGGAAAAATTGAAAGAGTCGGTCCTCTCCCTCCACCATGTGAGTCCTGGGGATCAAACTCAGGTCATCAAACTAGGTGGCGAGCACCCTCCCCCAATGAGCCATCTTGCCAGCCTTATTTTGGTATTTATTTATTTATTTATTTATTTTTTGGTCTTTTCGAGGTCTTTATGTCCTATTTGGAGGACTGTTGGTCAGTCCCTCCCAGAGCTAACCTTCTGCCTAACGACAGTTTAGCCTTGCTTCCTGACTTCTAGGCACAGCATGGCTCGGACAGAGACCACAATCCCCTGGCTTGTGGCTAGCAGTGGCTACCCAACTACATTTCAACAAAAGGGACGTGATAAAGAACAAGATGTGGCTGGGCTGCAGCCACGAGTTACACACATGCACACTCACAGAAAGAATTGGAGAGACACCAGCCATGATTAACTAGGTGATTCTGGGGGAAATGAGGGGGCTCAGGAGATTTTTTTTTTTTGACACATTTTAGTACTTTTAATATTTCTTTTTTTTTTTGGTCTTTTTGAGACAGGATTTCCCTGTAGACCCAGCTGTCCTGGAACTCACTATAAAGACCAGGCTGGCCTTGAACTCACAGTGGTCCGCCTATCTCTGCCTCCCAAGTGCTAGGATTAAAGGCGTGCACCACCACACTGTCTAGTACTTTGAATTTTTATTTGGCTATGTGTTCTTTCAAAATTGAATAAAGTCTAAAGAAAGGAAGACATCTATAAATGGACCATATTGTTTAATCCACTTCCTGTGATCACCCACACACCTGACTTTTTTTTTTTTTTTAGAAATACTTAGAGCCGGGCGTGGTGGTGCAAGCTTTTAATCCTAGCATCAGGAGGCAGAGGCAGGCAGATCTTTGTGAGTTCAAGTCCAGCCTGGTCTACAGAGCGAGTTCCAGGACAGCTGGGGCTACAGGGAGACCCTGTCTCAAAAAGACCAAAAAAATAAAAAAGAAATACTTAGCTGTGTTTCCTGTGAGCTATGGAATTTCTCGTTTTCTTTCAGAAGTTCTTATTGAACAGATTGTCTGGGAGAGGTTTCCATGACCCTGTACAGACCGACTTAGTCTTCCTGACTTAGACTTTGCTTCAGGCCTATTGGCAGTAGTCTGTGCTGGTGTTAGGGTTCGAGAATCCACACCAGACACACCGAAGGATGGAAAACCAAGACTTTATTTCAGGGAAAAAGTAAACCAGCATGCTGGGGTGGGAGGGAAAAGGCTCCGACCCTGATAACTTGGCTCGAAGGCCTTTTATACTAGGTCTAGGGGAATTTTAGTGGGGTTTGGGTAACTTTTAGCCTTATTGGATAATAGCAGAGTTACAGCTCATGGTTAGGTCAGCCCACCTGCCCCCACATAGCAAAGGTTATCTTTAGACACAATCCTGCGACTGGAATGAGGAAATGTCAGTCCACCTGCCCTCACATATCAACAGTACCAACAGTTATCTGAAGCATGCTTGTGCATGGATACCAAAGAACCCAGGGACAGGACAGTGTGTGCTCAGTTATCCTGTAATGCCCAGATCACTGGGTCCCTCAAAAGACCATCAGGACACACGGCTCCAATGTAAATACAAAGAGTCTTAATTCAAGCTTGAGCTTGGACCGCAACCCTTCTGACGCAGCAGGCTGGGAGAAGCGGTCCCATAGCTCGGAGGGGAGGATATTTTAAAGGAACCTGGCCTAGGGGAATTTTTCTTTATCAGTTCAGACCGGACTTGTTTCTCAAGTCTCAGATGTATCTGGTGGACTTCAGCCTGGGGGAAAGTGAATGCTTAACCTTGTCCAGAGTAGAAGTCTAGAATCAACTCTTATCTCCTCATGGCTCTGTGTGGAAGCTACAGGAATGGCATAGTCACAAATGACGTCACCCTGCCTCTGTGGGGACAGGGCGGGCCTTGAGTTCTAATCTATCTCCCAGCATATTCCTCAGACAGCTTTTAGTACCTCACAGGGTTTCTGTCTTTTCACCTGAAAAAAAAAAAAAAAACAGAAAAGAACCAAGTGGCCCCAGAATCAGTGTGAGGATGAGCACTAAGCCTTGTCAGCATTCACAGGGCATGCCAGGAACATGGCTTTCGTTCTTTCATTCATGCATTTGTTCTGCTCTGGTTTGTTGGTTTGTTTGCTTTTTCTTTTTTTTTTTTTACAATGTGGGTTTATTTATTTATTTTTTTTTATGTGTATGAATGTACTGACTGCATGTAGTTTTGTGCACCCGTGTCATGCAATGCTGTGGAGGTCAGAAGAGGGTCTTGGATTCCCCTGGAACTAGAGTTAAAGACGGTTCTCAGCCGCCATGTGGGTGTTGGGGATGGAAACCGGGTCCTCTGCAAGAGCAGTCCGTGCTCTTAACCGCTAGGCCATCTCTCCAGACCCTGTTTGCTTTAATTTTCTACATGTATTGATTCGTGTGCATGTGTGTGTGTGTGTCTGTGTGTCTGTGTGTTTGTCTGTGTGTGTGTCTGTGTGTGTGTGTCTGTATGTGTGTGTCTGTGTGTGTGTCTGTGTGTGTGTGTCTGTGTGTGTGTGTCTGTGTGTGTGTCTGTGTGTTTGTGTGTGTATGTGTGTTTGTGTGTCTGTGTGTTTGTGTGTCTGTGTGTGTGTCTGTGTGTGTGTCTCTGTGTGTGTGTCTCTGTGTGTGTCTGTGTCTGTGTGTGAGTGTGTGTCTGTGTCTGTGTGTGAGTGTGTATCTGTATGTGAGTGTGTGTCTGTGTTGCGTGTGTCTGTGTGTGTGTGTCTGTGTGTGTGTGTGTCTGTGTGTGTGTGTGCTTGCCGCACAGTGCATTGTGGGGGCCAGGGGATAACTTGCTGGAGTCAGCACTCTCCTATCATGTGGTTCCTAGGGATGAACTCAGGTTCTCAGGCTTGGTAACTTTACCCAGCAGCCTTGAGACCCTCCTACCTCCACCTCTGGAGTGCTGGCTTCACAGGCCTGAGCCACCCTGCCCAGCTGCCAGGCAACTGTTCTAGACACCTCCCATGAATGAATGAGTTTAGTGTTCACAGCAGGGTGACTGAAATCATATCAGAGATAAAGGAGATAAAGGCCCTGAATTCTTTCAGAAAGACAAAATCCTCTGGCTAGCTCTCCATGGAGGAGCCTTCCACTGACCTCTTAATCCCAGCACTTGGGAGGCTGAGGCAGGTGAATTGTGACTTTACCCCCCAACCTGGGGGCTACATAGGAAAATCCTGTATCAAAAACAAACAAACAAACAAACAAACAAACACACTTTGGGCTGAAGCTGGGTATAGTGGCACACACCTTTAATCCCAGCACTCACGAGGCAGAAGCAGGCAAAATCTCTGTGAAATGGAGGCCAGTTTGGTCTACATGGTGAGTTCTAGGCCAGTTGGGGCTAGAGGGAAAGCCTGTCTCAAAAAACAAAAACAAGGGGCCAGAGAGATGGCTCATCAGTTAAGAGCACTGACTGCTCTCCCGCAGGACACAGGTACTATTCCCAGTACCCGCACGGTGGTTAACAACTGTCTCTAACTCCAGTTCCAGATGATCAGATGCCCTCTTCTGACATCCATGGGCATTGCATGACACGGGTGCATTTACACACATGCGTAATACATTTATTCACATAAAATAAAAATAAAATATTTAAAACAAAACAAACACACAAAAAACCCGTAGTCTTGGGGGTTTAGGTCGACTGTAGAGCACTTGCTTGACTGGCACACTTTAGGGCCTGGGTTGGATTCCCGCACCACAAGAATAAAGAAATGCCTTCTTTGGGTGGTCCACAGCCGAGCTGTCGCTTTTCAGTTCCCAAAGGGCCTGGAGGTCACTTTTGCTGCAGACTCTAACTCTTTGCACAGACTTTGAGTATCTGCTAAGTGGCTAGAAAGGGATGAATGTCTCGGCATCTCTGTCTTCACACTATGTCTGTCCTGCTGTTAAGCTTTGGTCAGACAGCATGTACGCATTGTTCCTATCAGGGGTCTTGACTGGATATGTTTACTCTGCCAATTAAAAAATTAGAAGGCGGGGCTGGAGAGATGGCCTAGCGGTTAAGAGCGCCGACCGCTCTGACAGAGGACCCGGGTTCGATCCCCAGCACCCACATGGTGGCTGAGAATCGTCTGAAACTCCAATTCCAGGAGCATTCCAGTTCCGGGGGAATCCGACACCCTCTTCTGACCTCCGCGGCATTGCACGACACAGATGCACAAACTTGCATGCAGACAGTACATTCATACACATACAGAAATAAATAAAATTAATAAAAAAATTAACAAAAAAAATTAAAAGGCAGGAAATATTCAGAGAAGCAGCAGGTAACAAACTTTATTAAAAGTAAAGAGAGAGAGAAGGGGAGAGGGACAGAGAGAGAGAGAGAGAGAGAGACTCCATAAATGGAGAAGGGGCTCAGAAACCAAAAAAATCCAAAGCCCCCAGGAGGGCTTGGGCCTTTTAAGTGTTTTTGAGTGTATGGACCAGGGCAGGTCCCCCCCTTAATTTTGGATTGTTCAACTTAAACAAAGAACGAGTCCGTAGGCCACAGCTCCAAGCTGAGTGACCTATGTCTAGGTCTGGCCTTGGTTATGTCTAAACTGGTCTGGATCAATCGCCTAGGGGATGGGCCCTGGTGGCCAGGTAGGAAGAGCCCCCAGGCCTTTGTCTGGGACCCAGAAACCAAAAGTGTGACATTTTCTTACGAATCAATGGCCGTGGCTGCATGTCAAGGATTTAGTCCCTCAGACTTATTATCATTTGAGAAATGTTTTGTCCAGGACTGTTACCCAGGGTTCACTTGACCTTGACCTGTCCTGACTCTCTCCTCCCCCTTCAAGGCTACAGACACCCACCAGCTGCCATAACCAAAGCCACCACCAGACCATGGAAGGAGAGATAGCTTTCCCAGGCCTCTGCGTGCTCCCGGAACTGACAGGAGCACTTTTCCTCTTTAGTGGGCTGCTGTCTCTGTTCTTTCTTGGAATCTCTGTCACCTCTAGCACTTGTGAGGAGAGGATGGCTTGTGACCAAAGTCCCTCTTCTTCAGCCTCTGGCCACTGAAGCCTTGCCTTCAGCGCTGCACCAACCCACAGGCTGGTTTTCTGTAGAGTGAGCTTCTCAACACAGGCCTAGGAACAATTCAGCCTCCTTATTGGTTAACCAGTCTGTCTGGATTTTCTATTTCTTCAAGATTCAGGGTCTTTAGATTGTCTGTTTCTAGGAGTCTGTCCACTTTGTCCAGGCCACCCAGCTGCCTGGTGTTTAATATGTTAATAGTAGTATCTTAGCCTTTTTTCTTTCTGTAAAATTAGTAATGTCTCAACTTTCTGATTTTTAAGATTTGAATGTTCTCTTTCTTTATAATCAGTCTAGATAATTGTCGATTTTCTTGCTCTCTCAAGAAACCAGGGTTTGAGTTCTGCTGATTTTTCTTATTCTTTTTTCTCTGCCATCTTTATTATTCCTTTCTTCTCTTTGCTTTAGGGTTAATTTCTCTTCCTGTCCCTTCTAAGGGTGTAGAGTTAAGTTACTGATTTGACACCTTTCTTCTTCTCCAGTACAGGTTTTTACAGCTATGAATTTCCCTCTGAGCACTACCTTTGCTGCATCCTAGAAGTCTGTGGGTATGCTGTTCTCTCTCTCTCTCTCTCTCTTTCTCTCTCTCTCTCTCTCTCTCTCTCTCTCTCTCTCTCTCTCTCTAGTGTCTTTTACTCTCTGGTTTTTGAGACAAGGTCTCATATATCCTAGGCTGTCCTGAAGAATGGCCTTGAACTTCTGATCCTCCTCCCTCCACCTCCTGAGTGCTGGGATTACAGGTGCATGCTACAACACGTAGTTGTAGTTTATTCAGAGCTGGACACTAGGAAGCATTCTACCAACTAAGCCTCATCTCCAGTCCTATTTTCATTTTAATTCTTTTGAAATGTTTTCTACCTTCCCTTGTGATTTCTTCTTTAACAGATTTTTTTCCCCCAGTCTTCTATTGATTTCTAGTTTGTTCCATTGTTGTTGAAAACATTTTACATGATTCAGAACTTTTATTCCCCTCTTAGAGACAGGTCTCACTATGTAGCCCAGGCTGGACTAAACTTACCACATAACCCAGCCTGGCCTCAATTTTGTAATCTTCCTGTGTTAGCCTCCCAAGTGCTGAGATTACAGGCAAGTGCCATCACAACTAGTTTTGGTTCTAGTCTTTAAAAGTTTATGGCCAGGCGTGGTGGTGCACGCCTTTAATCCCGGCACTTGGGAGGCAGAGGCAGGTGGATCTCTGTGAGTTCAAGGCCAGCCTGGTCTACAGAGTAAGCTCCAGGCCAGCTGGAACTAAAGGGAGACCCTGTCTCAAAAATACCAAATAAATAAATAAATAAATAAATAAATAAATACAAATAAAAATAAATAAAAGTTTATGGAGACTCGAGGGCGGGGAGCTAACCCAGCCCATAAAGTCCTCCCACACAGCATGAGGACTGAGCTTGGTCCCCCGCACCCTCACAAAAAGCAGGGCATGTTGGCAGATCCTTGTAATCCCACTACTGACAAGGCAGAGACAGGAGGACCCCTGAGCAGCCATCTTGGCTGACCTGTCAAGCTCAGATCCCTGTGAGAGCCTTGTCTCAAAAAAAAAAAAAAAAACCCAGGGAGGATGGCTTCTGAGGAGCATTAGCCTCCACGTGGACACAGTGTGGACACACAACACACATATACATTATACCGCACCCCAAATTAGTTTATGGGACTTCTTCTATGACCTAACATGTTGTTTTGTATTGTTTTACAACTTTTTTTTGGTATTTTTGAGACAGGTCTCCCTTTAGTACGCAGGTCCGGCCGAGCTCGCTCTTGTAGACCAGGCGGCTTGAACCCACAGAGATCCACCTATCTCTGCTCCTGAGTGCTGGGATTAAAGGGTCGCCTAACATGTTCTATCTAGAGATGCCCTGGGTGCTCCTGGGAAGAGTGCACATTCTGCTCTTGTCTAGCAGAATGTTCTAGAACTATCCCTTAGGTATGTTGCCGGACAGAATGGTTTTTGTTTTTTTTTTTTGTTTTTTTCTGCTNCATGGAGCTACTGGACTTGGTGTTTGCCCTGCTGGTTTTCGGTCTTGTTTTGGTCCAGTATTTCCTCACTATGCCTCTATTCCTCCCTTTTGGAATGGGAATGTGTATTCAGTTCCACTCTATATTGGGAGTATGTAATTTGCCTTTTGATTTTTTTTCAAACTTTTAAAAAATTTTTAATTTTTGTATCTGTATGAATGTACTATCTGCATGTAGATTTATGCACCCATGTCGTGCAATGCCTCAGAGATCAGAAGAGGGTCTCGGATTCCCCTGGAACTGGAGTTCTCCTGGAATTGGAGTTACAGACGGTTCTTAGCCGCCATGTGGGTGCTGGGGATCGAACCCGGGTCCTCTGCAAGAGCGATCGGCGCTCTTAACCGCTAGGCCATCCCTCCAGCCCTGACACACCTTTCTATTTTATTTATTTAGTCTTTTTGAGACTGTTTCCTTATAGCCCTGCCTGGCCTCCTTTTTATTTATTTATATTTTTAATTATGTTTATGTCTGTATATGTGTACCTACACATGAGTTCAGTGCCCTCGGTGACCAGAAGAGGGTGTTGGATCCCTTGGAGCTGGAGTTTCTGGACATGGGTGCTGGGAACTGAACTTAGGTCCTCTTAACCTCTAGGCTATCTCTCCAGCCCCTGCCTTTTGATTTTACAGGAGCTTACAGTTAAGAGATTGGCCTGTATCTCAGAAGAGATTTTTGTACAATAGACTTTTGAATAGAATTGAGACTGGTAAAGACTATGGGGACTTTTTGGACTAAATGCATTTTGCATTTTATATGGTCAGGAGCCTATGGGGGCCAGGGAGTGGAATGTGGTGGTTTGAATGAGTGTCCCCCATAGGCTCTAGGTATTCAGACATTTTGTTTCCAGTTGGTGGCACTGCTCTTGGAGGTCTTAGAAGGTGTGGCTGTGCTGGAGAAAGTACATTATTGGGGTCAGGCTTAGTGAGTTTAACAAACCTTGGGGTCTCCAATCTCTCTCTCTCTGCTTTCTGTGCTCATTGAGAGATGTGACCCTCGACTTTCTGCTCCAGCCACAATGGACTCTAATTCTCTGGAACCGTCAATCGTAAGCTCAAATAAACTCTTCCTTTTATAAGTTCCCTTGCTTATGGTAGTTTTATCACAGCAACAGAAAAGTGACGAATACAATGACTTTCATTAAAAACTGCCTAAATGGGGGCTGGAGAGATGGCCTAGCGATTAAGAGTGCCGACCACTCTTACAGAGGACCCGGGTTCGATCCCCAGCACCCACATGGCGGCCGAGAACCATCTGAAACTCCAATTCCAGGAGAACTCCAGTTCCGACAGGAGAATCCGACACCCTCTTCTGACCTCCGAGGCATTGCACGACATGGGTGCACAAACTTGCATGCAGACAGTACATTCATACACATACAGAAATAAATAAAAATTAAAAAAATAAAAAAAAACCCTGCTTAAATGGAGAGAGAGAGAGAGAGAGAGAGAGAGAGAAAGAGAACCCAAGGAGTACAGAAGAAGGTGTGGAATCCCTTGGAGTTGCAGGTGCTTGGGAACTGCCTGATGTGATGCTGGGAACTGAACTAGGGTCCACATCAAGAGTAATATGTGCACTTAACCACTGAGCCACATCTCCAGCCCCTCTAAATCCTTTTTAATAAAAATAATTATATAAACTTCCTGTCCACATTTCAAGCAAGAAATTCCTCACGAAGTGTCCAAGAGTTCTTTCTGGGCAATGTAAACCTCAAGGAAGAGACTATCCCTATTTCCCTGTCACCTGGAGAATCTAATCCAGGCACCTCACTTTGAGATGTAGCTGCTACATGCTTGTCACGGAGATGTGGGAACTACTGCTTTATCAGATAATGAACCATTTCAGACCACCACCTCTATTACCAGGTGAATTCAGGATGAGGCCGTGAGGAGACGCAGCCAGCCTTGCAGTGCAGTCCTTACACCGGGAGGAGTCACCCTTTATCTTGAGATCAGGAGTACCAGGCAGCATCCATCCAGCTATTAGTGAAGTCGCTCCTTAGCGGTACAGTGGTCGGCCTATGATGGCACTACAGGCTGACAGGATGATTGTTCCATGATAAAACTTTTCTGTATTTGTGGAGAGAATTTTTTTTTTTTACATTGGCAGTTTCTGTTTTGTCTCCACCAGTTTTCAAGAACCAATACGGCAAGAACACTGTTGCATCAGTTCAGAAAACAAACATCAATCATTGAAAATGGGCACTGTCGCTTGACCCAAAGCATCGTATTTGAGAGTTCACATTACAGGCATCGGTTTTCTTCTTTCTCTGTACTTTCTGAGTGGTTTTGGAGTTTGTATTTTAGTTGTATGATCTAGAAAAGCTACCATTCCTGTAGTTTTCTCTTATTTTTTTGGAAAGCATTGCTGGGCATTTCTTGTACCTAGTATTTGAGGGAAATTTCCAGCACTTTGGTTAAATGAGCACGACATACAGTTGGGGTTTTCTTTGTTTTGTTTTTTCTCCTGTCTGTCAGAATCTCCCTCTAACATAAGAGTCCCAGCCTGGAGGGTGCTTGGGACCTGCACTTAAACCCCAGGAGGCCGTTTCCCCTTGTTCAAAGGGACCGAGGACGAACAGAAGCTGAACTCTGGAATCCCAGAGGTCTTTGGATCAGCGCAGTGCCTCCGAGCTCCCCAGAAGAGGTAGAGACTTCTGCGACGGTCCCTAAATCCGGTTACGCATAGACTTCTGGGAAATGGAGTCTCTGTAGTACTTCTAACAGCGAGAGTCTGGCCTAGGGACTTCCGGCGGGTTGCAGCTCTGCAAGACTAGCTTTGCATATGCGCACTGCTGTTCTGCACTGCCTTGGCTTCCTGCGGGTCCCAGGTCGCCGCCCTCCTTTCCCAGCTCAGCCTTGGGTAGAGCGGAGTCGTGAGCCTGCGCGGCGGAGGCTGAGGGCGTCCGGGTCGGCAGCGGGCGGGCGCGACTGTGTGGGCCCGGGCCTCTTGACCTGGGAGTGCGGCGCGGAAGCCAGGGCTGGGCGGACTGGGACGGAGGGACCGGTCTGGCGCGGCCTCCTCAGCGGCATTGCGGGCGCCGGGGACGGTGAGGCCTGAGGGCACGGATCAGGACCCGGGAGGGATGCTGGGCCTGGCTGGTCGCTTGCCGGGCCCCCGAGCGTTCCGCGCTTGCGCGAAGCCAGCGCTCACCGCTGTCCCCAGTGTGCCTGTCCGGGAACGATGGCGACGCTCGAGCAGTGAGAACGAAGTGTGCGGGATAGGGGTAGGGGTGAGGGGCGGCGGAGAGGCCCTCCACACCCCTCCTCCACCGCACACGGTTCGCTGCTCCAGGTTCCCAGGGTGTCACTAAGCGTCCATCAGCACCCTTGCTGTCTGCTGGTTACCCACCTCTGCCTTGTAGTCTACGGTGCAGTGCAGGCAAAGTCTGTTATTGTTTGTGTTGATGGTGGAAGACTTTGACCCTGGGACGATGGGTGACTTAACCCAGTCACACATGGGTTAGTTGGTTGAGTGCTGAGAGCCTCAAATTCCCCTGCCCGTGTTTTTTTCTGCAGTATTGAAGTCGCAGTCTAGCATCCCACAGTTCCCACCCTACTGACTGCATTCCTTTCAGAACAGTGTATGAGTTTTCTGATCTTCAGTTATTACAGATTAAAAAGGAAATGACTGCTATATCGTAGAATTTTTAATTTTCTATCTGAATTATTTCAGTACTATCTCATGTTAGTTGAGCTTGACAGTTGCATGCATTCAATTCTAAATGTATCTTTGTGTGGGTGACAAAGGTCTAGGTGACTTCTGATTATTCCCAAGTCCTTTTTGAGAGCCGTGATCTTTCCTTCTTGTAATGTTCTGGTAGGTTTTGTATGCAGGAGATTCTTGCGGCTAGATCTTAGGTAATGACTTTTGTTTTCCTTCTGCAGACGTGCCTCTGTTTCTCTACTTTGTGTCTTTTCAAGAACAGCAGAAATGAATACATCCCTGGTGAGCTTTTTGGATTTTTTTTTTAACTTTTACCCTTTTTATTCTCTTTTGGTTTATTGTAACTGGAGGGACCAAAGAAGAGCTCCAAATTTAATGTGAAAATAGATAAAAGTTATGACCAAACAAAACAGTAATGAACGACAGCAAGCATTTCTGATGTGTTCATGACTGTAGGCAGCCTTCTTAAAACATTACTATTTTTTAATATTTTATTATTTTTATTTTATGTGTGTAAGTGTATTGCCTGCATGTAGGTAGGTGCATTGCCTGAGGAGGTCAGAAGATGTCCAATCCCCCAGAACTGGAGTTAGGGATGATTGTGAACAGTTATGTAGGTGCTGGGAATCAAATCCAGGTCCCCTGCAAGAGCAGCACTTAACTACTGAGCCATCTCTCCAGCCCCTAAAAATTTTGATTCTCAAAAGTATTGATAGTGATAATTAAAGGTTTTTATTTGTGTGGGGAGGTCCTCACAGAGGCCAGAAGAGGACATTGGACCCCCTGAATTTGGAGCAGTAGCTATTTGTGAGCTACCCAAAATGGGTGGCTGGTTCTCAAACCATACTCCATTCCTCTGCAAAAGTAGTACGTAGCTCTTAACCTGTGAGCCATCTTCCCAGCCCCACCAGTGATTTATCAGTGAGTGCTTCTACTAGTTTTCATTTAAATTAAAATTTTATTTTATATGGATGAATATTTTACCTGCATGTATGTAAGTGCACCAAAAGCATGCAGTGCTAATGGAAGCCAGAAGAGGGCATCAGATCTTCTGGAACTGGAGTTAAGGATGATTGTTTGCCATCATATGGGTTCAGGAACCAAGTTCAGGTCTTCTGGAAGTGCAGCAAGTGCTCTTAACCACTGAGCCATCTCTCTAGCCCCTGATTTTATATATTTGACGTGGCTGGCAATTGAACCTGGGGCCTCACACGCTAGGCAAGTGCTCTACCGTTGAAACACAAATGCCAGCTCCCCAACACATATTCTAACATATATATCCAATGTCCAATTCCCTGTCCTGTCTTTAGCTCTTTCTACAGTCTCCTCTGTCCATTTCTTAGACATCATTTTTGATGCCCTCTTCCTGGATTTGAGGATGTCTTCATGTTATCCTTTTGACTCCTCTCTGACCTTATCTTCCCTGTTGTATTAGTCACTTTTCTGTTGCTGTGATAAACCACCATGGCCAAGGGAACTTATAAAAGGAAGAGTTTATTTGAGCTTACGATTGATGGTTCCAAGGAATCATAGTCCATTGTGGCAGGAGGCATGGTGGCTGGGGCTGGAGCAGAAAGCCGAGGTTCACATCTCGCAATGAGCACAGGAAATCAAGAGAGAGCATCTGGAGACTAGCAAGGCTTGTTAAGCTCTCTAAGCCTGCCCCCAGTGACATACTTCCTCCAGCATGGCCACACCTTCTAAGACCTCCCCAAACAGCACCACCAACTGGGTACAAAATGTCTGAATACTTAAAGCCTATGAGGGACATTCTCATTCAAACCACCACACTTGCCTCTGGCCAGCAGCTCCATGCTGGCTCCCAGGGATCAGTCTGTTGAGCATCTCTACAGTATGTCCCGAAAGCACACCCAGTGGCTCTCCAAACATCATTTCTGTCAGCACATACCTGTACCTTCTCTTGTTTCTTTCAATTAAATATTCTATTGCCAGCCTGTAACACTGTCCAGAAAGATTATTCTAAACTATTCCATTCACTTTGACCACCATGTGGGATCAGGGGATCAAATTCCAGTCATCAAGCTTGACAGCAGGTACCTTTGCCCACTGAGCTATCTTGCTGGTCCTTGTGTTTTTGTTTATAAGATACTCTTGCCATTTGCATTTTCTTTCCCAAATCAATGATTTCCTATCCTCCCTCCTTTCCTGAATAGTGACTTGAAGGTCACATACTTGTTGACACAAGCACACAACCATGTTGACAAATACCTGGTAGACCAAACAGGGACGTACCACTGGAGTAAGTTAAAACAGCCTCTTCTAAAAAAAAAAAAAAAAAAGGGGCAAGCTGTAACCCATCAGGCAATCAGGCAGAGTGATGAGATGGATGAACTGAGCCTCTTTGATCCTCATCAGAGCAGCCAATCAAGGCTGGTGATACCTGGATAAAATGGAAAGCCATACTGTTGCTCTCCAAGATAGTCTCATCACCTCCTGGGCAATCATGTCATAGATCAGTTTGGCTGCAGAAGGATCTTTTGCCACCACCATGCATCTCATCCATGCTGGAGCCAAGGAACAGCCTGGAATCTCAGGAGTCCTGCCAGAAGGACCCTGTACTCATGGATGGTTCCATGAGTAGACACCACAGCAGTCAGAACTATCAGGAATTCAGTGCTATCCTACCTGGCTCCTGGACAAGGCAGGACCTTCCCTTCCTTGCCTCCCACACTAGTCCTGCCTCTCTGCTCTGCAGAAATTATCTTAATTTTTTTTTTCTTTCATAATTCTTGGCAAGGCCACAAAACAATTCAATCATGTAACCTTCAGCTGTTCAAGTTGCTTTCTTGTATGGTTAATCTAAATTTACTATAGTTAATAATCAGCAATAACTTAAGACACCACTGGTATCTACTTAGTTGTGCTAAATACTTTCCATAGAGTCCCTAATGCCCACTGGTGTTACCAGGTTAAAGTTGGTGATACTCAAGGAAACAGTAGTAGTGTTAGTATGTTTGTGAATGAGCCTGTTTATTCAAAAGATAAACACTGAAAAACACTGAAAGACTGGGGAGCTGGGGAATGGCTCAGTGGGGTCAAGCACTTGCTTTGCAAGCATACGGGCCAGAGTTCAGATCCCCAGAATACCACACAAATGCCAGGTAGGCATAAAGAGCCTTCTGTAATTCCAGCAACAGAAGGCACAGATGGGATCCCTAGAGCAAGCTGGCTGTCAAGGCAAGCCTAGTTCTGAGTGTAATGAGAGACTTTGCCTCAGTGAATTGGGTAGATAATTCCTAACATTAACTTTGGGCTTACATACACACACACACACACACACACACACACACACACACACACACACGCAATGATCTCCACCCATGTGCACCTGCACACACACATGAAAATGAAGAAAGGAACAGAACAAAAAAGACAGTTTTCAGTAAGCCATTTGTTCTCTGATACTCAAGTTTCTCGACTAGGAATTGTGGTCAGCTGAGCCGGCCTGTTGCAGATATGCCATGTGCTCAGCTGTACGTTTACCCTGCTATAAAAACACAAAATTAGGACATATGTTGCCTGGCTTGTTTATTGCTTCAGTGATTGGGCAGATATTGGCTGTCGAATGAACAGGCTTGGAGAGAAATAGGAGTTGAATTTTGGGCATGTGAATTATAGAATTGGGGACTCGTGTCTTGAGTATAGGAGAGAGACTTGGACTGGTGATTTAAAAGTGTTAGCCGGGTGTGGTGGCACACACCTTTAATACCAGCACTCGGGAGGCAGAGGCAAGCAGATCTCTGTGAGTTCAAGGCCAGCCTGGTCTATAGAGAGAGCTCCAGGCCAGCTGGGACTCAAGAGCGACCTTGTCTCAAAAAAATACACACAAAAAAGTTGATAAATAGCAGTCAAACTGGTCAGGAAGTCAGGCCATCTGCCATTAAAGAAGAAAGTGCTCTGATTAACCTGGGGGAGAAAAGAGGTAATAGAAGATATTGATGAGGAGCCGGAGAGGTAATGGGCAAACCAACAGTACTTATATACTGGAGGCAAGACAAAGAGTGGTTGGGCTGGAGAGATGGCTCAGCAGAGAAGAACATATACTGCTCTTGCAGAGGACCGAAATTCTCCCAACACCCATACCAGGCAGCTTACACCTATAACTACAGCTCTAGGAGATCTAACACCTTCTGGTCTCTGGGCACCTGCACTCATGGGCACATATTCACACACATGTACATAACTTAAAATTTAAAAACCTTTTTAATGACATGTTCCAAAGACTAGGGTACATCCTGGGATTATTGCATGGGTCCTCAGGTGGAAGCTGTACCTGACGTTTTTGTGTTCTCAACAGCCATGATTGTTCCTGGCTTGCAGTGTAAGATCAGTGGGTTTTTTGGTTTGGTTTTTATTTTTTTCCCCATTTCTCAAGGTTTTGTTGTGTGTCTCTGTATGCATGTTTTTGCATGTGTGCATGCATGCGTAGGTTGGAAGCTGATAGCGGAAATCATTGATCTACCTTCCACCTTATTCATGGAGGCAGGGTCTCTCAGTCAAACCCTGAGCTCATTGACAAGGCTAGCCCTGCTACACAGCTTGCCCTGAGGATCTCCTATCTCTGCTTTCTGTGCTTGGAATTACTGGCTGCCAGGCCCACATAGCTTTATGTGGGTCTCAGGGGATCTGACCTCCAGACCTCATGTATGGCCAGTTCTTTAATCACTGAGCCATCTTCTCATCTCCAAAGTAGTGGAAGAGTCTTTTGTTTTAAGTGTGAATGTTTTCCCTACATGTATGTAAGAGTACCCATGTTGTGCAGTGACTGGAGGTTAGAAGAGAGCACTGGAGCCCATGGAATTGGAATTACATATGGTTGTTAGCTGCCATGTGGGTGCTGGGAACTGAACCCAGGTCTTCTGCAAGAGTAGCCAGTGCTCTTAACCCAAGCAGTATACTTTAGATAGGTATGTTTTCCTTCCAGTTTGTAATATGAGATGAGGTGTACAATGTTCATGGTTCCCTGCACTAACAATCCTGGGATTATCTTTTCTTCACATGGCCTTTATTCTGATCACATGACATTGCAGGGGCCAGTGTCATTCAAGGATGTGGCTGTGGCCTTCACCCAGGAAGAGTGGCAGCAGCTGGACTCTGATGGAAAGATGACATACAGGGATGTGATGCTGGAGAACTACAACAACCTCATCTCTGTGGGTGAGAGCAGTTTGCTTTCCGAGCTGCTGAGGTGCAGGGAATCCTATCAGTGTTGATAACTTTAACTTTGCATTCCATGGAATTGAATTTTCTGGTTGCAGGTAGGGCATTTGGTCTTGACCTCCCCATGAAAGTTTTTTGATTTTCATAAAGCATGAGGGCACTTGTGTTGTGCAGCTGGGACAGTAGCACTCGTCCCAGATGGCACAGGTCCTGAAGCCACACAGCCAGGTTCAAGTTTTTTTTTTTTCATTTCTCATTAACAGGGTAGCATATTATCAAACCGGATATTATCATCAAGTTGGAGCAAGAAGAAGAGCCATGGATAGAAGGCGCATTCCCACCTCAGAGCTATCCAGGTGTGTTAGTAGAGGCAGAGAGGAGATGGTAACTGGTGACTGTTTCTCTCAGAAACTTTCTGATCATACCAGGCCTTTAGAAGTGACTGAAGGTGGTTAGTCGCTGCTAAATGCTTCATCCTTCCCTTTGAAAACTATATGGTTATAGATTTTTCCTGGTCACTACTACTCAGAATCGAAAGCCAGTTCCTTCTTCCTCTTAAAGTTTCAGTCTCAGCATTTTCAGTTACCCATTATCATAGATTTCCTTTGCTATTAGGTGTTATGTCTATTTTAAAAATGTATATATAAAGCCAGGCGTGGTGGTGCACACCTTTAATCCTAGCACTTGGGAGGCAGAGGCAGGCAGATCTTTGTGAGTTCAAGGCCAACCTGGTCTATAGAGCAAATTCCAGAACAGCTGGGGCTATAGGGAGACCCTGTCTCAAAAAGACCAAAAAAAAAAAAAGTTATATAACGCGACAGCTCTTACGTTTTTGCCTTCCTTGGTTTTATTTCCGTATTCATTTACCATTAAATGCTTTGGGCTCTGTATTACTTTTCTGTGGCTCTCAAAAGGAATGTAAGAAAGAAAGGGTTTATTTTGACCCATAGTTGGAGGTTATGATCCATCATGGTAGGGAAGTCACAGCAACAGGAGCTTTGTAAAGCAGCTGGCCATATGGCATCCACAGTCAGGAGGCAGAGAGAGATGAATGCTGGTGCTCAGCTCACTTTCTCCTTTCTAGTCTATCCAGGATCCTATCCTAGGGAATGATGTCACCTATAGTGGGCGTGTCTTCTCACCTCAAATGACCTAATCAAGATAATCACTTGCATGCCCTGAGGTTTGATTCTTGGGTGATTTTAGAGCCTGATGACAATATGACAATATTAACCATCATAGGCTTTTCCTTTCTTTTAAAAGTGTGTGTGTGTACACAAAAGTGTTGCTAAAATTCATTCTGAGAAGTACTCTTGCGTGAGGTGCCTTCCCTTGGCCCCAAAGGCAAGTTGAGGAAGATTGTCCAAACCCACAGTTTGGAAGATTCTAGTAAGTTTAATAGGCTTCTTACAGCCAAGGTCAGTTGCTAGTCGGGAGGGGTATTTGGCCCTTTGGCTCCTCCCTTTCCCTCAGAGGGACAAGAAGTCAAGTTTACAATCCTGAGCAGGCAGGTGCCCCTACTATGAGAAAGCATTTGATCTTCAAAGTCAGTAGGAGGACCATCCACACCAGAGGGCAGGGAGGGGAGGAGAGAGAGAATGTGCCACTGCACCCATCTGGAGGTCAGAGGACAACTTTGTGGAGTCACATAACTCCTTCCACGTAAAAGTGGTTTCAGGGTTTATTCAGGTCGCTGAGGTTGTGCACCAAATACCTTCACCCACCCAGCCTCTAGCTCTTTAACTTTCTTAGAGGTCAGATTACAAAATTCCAGTCTTGTGCCAAATCTGAGGATCTCCTCCCCAACCCCCGACCTTTATTGATATTTATTCTTGTTCTCCTCTGACAGTGCTGATCATTGCTGTAATCCATCCCTGTGACATTTAAATATCTTGGATCTGGGTCTTTCTTCTTCCTAAGTACTTGTTTTTATAATGGCTCTTACTATTTTATTCCCAAGACCTTGAATTATGTTCTTTTGGAGCAGGTGTTCACAGATACTATGTACATCAATGATTTTTTTTTTTTTTTTTTTTTTTTTTTTTTTTTTTTTTTTTTTTTTTTTTTTTTTTTTTTTTTTTTTGGTCCTTCCACCTCCTCTAAAAGTATCTCCATCTCTGTGGTTCCCTGGCTCCATGATTCCTCAAAGAGCCTCTGCATTCCCAGGTCAATAAGGTTTTTTGTTTGCTTGTTGTTTTCTGCACCACACACTGAGGTTGGCATCACCCTGTACCTATTATCCTCCAATAGCAGTCAGTGCTTCTCTTTCTTACTGTGTAAATTGATCATGAACTTAGCAAATTCTAATTGCTAAGCAATGTTCCTGCCTTCCCTTAATAACTGAGTTGCACTTTTCTCCTCTTTTGCCATCATGGCCTGCATGCAGTCACTGAGAATATCTACTTCTCACGAGGCATGGTGGTTCCCACTTTAATCCCACTTCTCTGAAGAAAGAGGCAGTTGGATCTCTGAGTTTGCAACTGACCTGGTCTACATAGTTTATGTTCCAGGTCAGCCAGGTGTTACAGAAAATTTTCCATCCTGGGAGAGCAGTGTTTGCTTGCTTAACTGCCCCACAAACTCAAAAGTGCACCAAGTGACAGACTCTCCAGACTTCAGCTTAGGGGAGTCTCACCAGTTTAATGGGTTTTCCTACGGAATGAATAGGGGAAAATCATCACTTACAGGGTCCCTTTGGCACTCCCCTCGTGTTTATCTCAGGCTACCACCCCCAGCAGTTCCACACAACATGGCACTGGTGGGATGAGAGAGAGAGACAGCCACTCGAACATCTCCACTTTATGAGCCATAGCCCCTCCCTCTAGGTGAGCTGTCTTGTTGGGAGGGGTTGCTGGATCCGTAACTCCACCTCTCCTCAGAAGGATTCTTCTCTGGGAGGAGTCTGATGTCTGATGTTCAGGGCCAGTCTATTCAAAAGAAAGTCTAATTTATCCCACACCAGGTATAAACACAGTGAGACCCTGTCTAAAAATAATAATAGTAATAACAATAATTGACTTTTCATCAAGAGTTACTCGTCTTTCAAGGGTGACTGCTTTCTTCCCTTGGGAAATGTCTTACTCTACTGTCTGTATTCTTAGTTTCCTTTGGTTTTAGCTGAATATAAATTGTACCTGAATTGCTGTGAATCAGAATTGACTTTGGGAAAAAAAACAAAAAACTCTTCAAAGTCTTCAGTTAATCTTATGCCTCGTTTCACAAGATAAGCCTATTTCCACTCAGTGTGACTCTAAGAGGAACTTTCTCATACTTTGAGGAACACCACAGTATTGGCCCTCACTAATTTCATTTGGGTCATGTGCCTCTTCATGCAGTTTCCATCCCTGCAGTTTTACATTTCATTAGAGTAGGTGTCCTTTCCAAGATGGTAAGGTTTTTAAAAGCAGAGACTTGTGGATGCCAGTGCTGCAACCATGTATTTGATAACCCAGAAATTGTAGTATAATGTAATGGCTCCTGAGATTGTGATCTTTCTCACCCAGCTTGATAGGATATGTTGATGTGTAAAATGCTGGTCATTTAAATAAAATTAAAAAAAGAAGAAAAAGAAAAAGGGGGCTGGAGAGATGGCTCAGCAGTTAAGAGCACCAACTGCTCTTGCAGAGGACCCAGGTTTGATTCCCAGAACCCACATGGCAGCTAAGCACCATCTTTAACTCCAGTTCCAGGGAAGTCCAACACCCTCTTCTGACATCCGAGGCATTGCACGACACAGGTGCACAAACCTACATGCAGACAGTACCTCATGCACATAAAAATAAATAAAATTAAATTTTTTTGTTATCTCCAAAATAAATCTTTATTTTAATGAACATTAAGACCCTCTTTGTCCAACAAATAGCTTGTTTTTTTTTCTGGAACAATATTTTTAGTTATGACTCATCCTGGCTTGGAGCTGTTATTGAGTCCACACGTTATTGATCAGATGTTTCCCCCCATTTTATCTGTTGGTTTTTGGCAGTGGCAGTGTGATCCACTGTAAGCTATAAGTTTTGGGGAATAAGGGTATTGTTTGATGTAACATGGATGATAGCAAGCAAAATATTTTCATCCCAGAATTTCTGAGATAAATAAAAATAAAAGCCACTATTAGAGGCTGAGAGACCTGATTAAGGATTGGACACTAAATGAAAGTCACATTCAGATTTTGTTGACAGCAGCTTTATGGGTGGGAATGGGTTAAATTGTCAGACTCTAAATGAGAAAAATAATTGTACAACTAATCTTGAACTTGTGTTTTGTGCCACATGAGTGCTTCTTCAACTTCTGTAATTCCATAACATTGTGTAGTAAAGCCATCATTTCCTGCTGACAGGTGGGCACATTGACTGTAGACGTTGTTAAATGGCTTGCCCTGGGTCACCACATCATCTCACACCATATAGGCTCAAATATGAAAAACAGGGACTGTCATAGAATTAGTTCAGTCCTGTATCACAACATTATTAGAATATTTAAGAAATCTAAGCTTTAGGGGCTAGAAAGATGGCTCAGTGATTAAGAACACTGGCTGTTCTTGCAGAAGACAGAGTTTGAATCCCAACCCCCACATGGCAGCTAACAACTGTAACTCCAGTTCCAGGGGATCTGATGCTCTCTTCTGCTCTGTGGACATTGCAAGACAGGTGCACTTACATACATGCAGGCGGTGGGCATTGAATGACAGAGGTGCACTTAACATGCAGGCAATACATGTATACACATAAAATAATTTTAAAAAGAAAGAAATCTAATCTTTTGGAAGAGTGACATGTTCTGTGTGTTTGACATAGATGGTTCCAGAAATCTTCCAAGTGAAGATTGTTAGAGGGAAAACTCGAGTTATAGGTTCTAACCATGGAAAAAAATTCTGTGTAAATTTGTATGGCCCTACTGTGTGGAATGGAGGGTTGGCAAAGTAGTATGAAAAGATGCAGAACAGTGAAAATAGTACCACAAATGTGTCAGTATAGTCAATAATGCCTTAAGCTATAATCCATTTCTCCTAATGTGATAGGAAGTAATTTGATGTGAAGGAAAGTACTTGTCTAATACCAAACCGAGCTCTTGCTTCCATGTGTCTTATTTTTTTTTATACAATGGTGCTCCTCACTGTCCTGATGGCTCTCTCTCTCTGGTTGCTATGATTTCTTTCATATCTCTTTTATTAGCCGTTCATAAAATACCCCTTTTATATGAACAAAATATTACAAAGTAGGGGCTGGAGAGATGGCTCAGTGGTTAATAGCACTGACTGCTCTTGAAGAGGATCTGGGTTCAATTCCCAGCGTCCACATGGTGGTTAACATCTGTCTATAACTCTAGTTCCAGGGAATTTGATGCCTTCTTACCTCTGTGGGCATTGCAGGACACAGGTGCGCTTACGCACATGCAAGCAGTGCATTCATACACATAAAATAAGAAATTTAAAAATATATATTACAAAGTAGCCCAGATCAAAGGTGCTGTGTTTCATCACTTACTGCCTTCCTCACCACTGGAGATACATCTGTGTTATTACAAATAAGAATAAGGAGGGGGAATGCTACTGGTAGTGTGAAGCTAGCACCTACTCGCAATGACAGACTATGTGTCACTCTCAGTCTATGTCTTGTGTAGGAAGGTTTACACCTTGTACAAACATTTGTTCATTTTGCCTCTTTTTAGATGAAATATGGCAAGCCAGTGACTCTGTAGAGAGACTCCAGAGAGATGAAGGGAAACACTCAAAGCCAACTGTGTTTTTTCACAAAAGTGTGATTGAAAAGAGAGCTGATATTTCCCATAAAGCCATTAATGCAGAAATGAATCTTGCTCCTTCCAGAAAAAAAGCCTCTAAATGTGATTCATGTGAAAAGAACTTGACATGTGTGTCTAAGTTTATTAGTAGTGATGGAAGCTATGCAAGAATGAAGCCCAATGAATGTGGATGTGGAAAAACTCTCCTCCCTATTAAGCTTGAGAAAACACATCTAGGAGATGACTCTTATGAATTTAGTCAAAGTGATGGTACTTACACTCTAAGAGAAGAAAATATTTATCAGAAAATTCATATTTTGGAGAAGCCCTTTGAGTATGAGTGCCAGAAAGACTTCCCAAAGGATACTGTTTTTGTTGATCACATTGAAGAAAAGCCCTATGATTGGAATGGATCTGAAATAGCCTTTCTCCAAATGTCAGACCTCAGTGTCCATCAGAGTTCTCACATGGAAATGAAGCCCTATGAATGCCGTGAGTGTGGAAAGATCTTCTGTAAAAAGTCAAAATTTGTTATACATCAGAGAACTCATACGGGAGAGAAACCTTATAAGTGCAACCAATGTGGAAAATCCTTCTGCCAGAAGGGAACCCTCACTGTCCATCAGAGAACTCACACAGGGGAGAAGCCCTATGAATGTAATGAATGTGGTAAAAACTTCTACCAGAAGTTACACCTCATTCAGCATCAGAGAACTCACTCAGGGGAGAAGCCCTATGAATGTAGTTACTGTGGAAAATCCTTTTGCCAGAAGACACACCTGACACAGCACCAGAGAACACATTCAGGAGAGAGGCCCTATGTTTGTCATGACTGTGGAAAGACCTTCTCCCAGAAGTCAGCACTTAATGATCACCAGAAAATTCACACAGGTGTGAAACTCTACAAGTGCAGTGAGTGTGGGAAATGCTTTTGTCGCAAATCTACTCTCACAACCCACATGAGGACACACACCGGAGAGAAGCCCTATGAATGCAATGAATGTGGAAAGTTCTTCTCTAGGTTGTCATACCTTACAGTACATTACAGAACTCATTCAGGAGAGAAACCGTATGAGTGTACAGAATGTGGGAAAACCTTCTATCTAAACTCAGCCCTCATGAGACATCAGAGAGTACACACAGGAGAGAAACCTTATGAATGTAATGTATGTGGAAAGTTATTCTCACAGTTGTCATACCTCACTGTACATCATAGAACTCATTCAGGAGTGAAACCCTATGAATGTAGTGAATGTGGGAAAACTTTCTACCAGAATTCAGCCCTTTGTAGGCACCGGAGAATTCATAGAGGGGAGAAGCCCTATGAATGTTACATTTGTGGAAAGTTCTTCTCGCAAATGTCATACCTCACTATACATCATAGAATTCATTCAGGAGAGAAACCCTATGAATGCAGTGAATGTGGGAAAACATTCTGCCAGAATTCAGCTCTTAACAGACATCAGAGAACACACACAGGAGAAAAAGCCTATGAATGTTATGAATGTGGAAAATGCTTTTCTCAGATGTCATATCTAACCATACATCATAGGATTCATTCAGGGGAGAAACCCTTCGAATGTAATGAATGTGGGAAAGCCTTCTCTCGGATGTCATATCTCACTGTGCATTACCGAACCCACTCTGGAGAGAAGCCCTATGAATGTACTGAATGTGGGAAAAAGTTCTACCATAAGTCAGCATTCAATAGCCATCAAAGAATTCATAAGAGAGGAAATGTGAATGTACTTGATAGGGAAGGGGTTCTTTAAAGTCAGACATCCCTTTAAATAAACTCAAAAGTCCTGTCTTGAGTCAAGCACCAATGTACAGTTGGTTCCTAACACAGATAGCTTCCATATTCATGAATTCAACTAACCAAAAATACTTGAGAAAACTTTTTAGCTGCATTGAATATGTAAAGACTTTCTTGTTATTCCTTAGACAATACATTAGCCATTTATGTTGCATTTACATGATATTAAGCATCATAAATAATGTAAAGATGACCTAAACTACACAGGAGAGTCATGTAGGTTATATGCAAGTACTCTCATCATTTTATATAGGATTTGACAACCTGCCAATTTTGCTGTACGTGGGATCCTACAACTGCACCCCAACATTATCAAAGGACACCTGTATGTCAAGAGAACTCAAAGGTGAGCAGGAACAAGCTCTTGCGAATTAAACTAAGCATCTGAAAATTCACAGAGCAGAAACTACATTTGTACGAAGACCACATAGATACCAGACTACACAGGTGCAAAAATGTATAAATACATTTCAACGTGACTTCAAACTGCTTATCAGGGAATTAAGGAATGTGGAAAACACTCTCCTTTGGACACTTAATATTTAAAAATGTTTGATATTTTTATTGTAAAAATGAGGATATTCAGTTATAAATATGCTCTAAAATCAGAATAGCCAAGTTTACAGTATTAAGCCTACATATAAAGTTTTTAAGAAACAGAGTACTTAGGGTTTCTTGTTCCTTTTCTAGTATGTGACATTACAGGAAATATAGGTTGAGTTTCGAATCACATTTAGAAAAGTATCCTTAATTTGTAACATGGTAAGATTAGCCATTCTAACTAAGCTCACCATCATGTTAATGCACTATTCCTGACATAGTATTTGATAGGTATAAACCATGTGCTTCTTTTTACATACTCTTGGATTTTAAGGCACATTTGGTTATTGTTAGTGAATTAACAGCCTCTATAAAGAAACCAGCTTTTTAAAAAATGTTCTTAACTATAGCAAAGAACATAGAAATATATGTATAAAATAGATAACTACATATATAATTGTAAATTAAGCCAGAAATCTCCAAGAGAGAAATAGCTTTAGCACTTGCTGTACTCTGTACAAAACCTACACTTAGAATGTTGCCATTTCTATCAGCTATTCACCCATTTTTTAAACTTGATGTACTAGGGTTAGTGTTCTCTGTTCTTACCACTGTAGGAATTCAGAGCACATTATTAGGGTTTGTGGTGGACATTGTCCCCTGCCTCTCCATCATTCTTCCCTTGCTCTTTGCCTGAATAATCTGGGTATCCATTCCTCCTTGAAAGGCAGGAAATAAATACTGGTAAGTTTTTAAATTGGTAGTGATAATCTTTTCTGATGGCCAGAAATTTGTCTAGAATGCCCCTAGGACCCAAGCCTAAAATGATAAAGAGAGGGGATAAGTCAAAGATTGTTTCCAGAAAAGGTTTCTTCAAAGATTCAAGGACTTGAGAAAGGCAAAGCAGAATCTTGGATGTTACCTTGTGTAGATGTGAGCCTGGTAATGTCTCCCAGCAGTGGATATGATATTATCATGGCCTTTACAGCACCTGAATGTCATTGAGCCAGTGAATCAGCTGTGCTTGTAGCCACTCCATGTCTGGACTTTTTCTTTTATGAGAGACTGTTCATTTCTAAGCCTGTTGACTACAAGTCAACATTACTAATGACAGCAGACATTCTAACTGTACAGAGTTACACGTTGTAGGAGTTATGCAATTCAGAAGTGGACTTTAGGTAAATCGCTTATTTTGATGTGTTATTAGAGAGGTTTATTGTCTGTAAATTTTGATGTAAATTATCAGCATTGAAATGAATTTGAAACAATTAAATGTGTATGCTTCCTGTCATTGACCTGTAAAATTATTTTTCTTTCTGTGCGCGTATGTGTGCATGGAGGCCAGCTTTTGTACATGGATTTTGGATGTGGAATTCAGGTCCACATGTGTATTAGGGTTCTCTAAAGAAACAGAAGTAACAGGACGAATATATAGCTATATACAATTTATTGATTTGCTCACATGACAGAGTTCAAGGAGTCCAACAGTAGCTGCACCACACTGGAAAGGCTGAGAGAATCCAGGGAACTGCTCAGTCCGCAAGGCTGGATGTCTCAGTAGTCCTAATCTAGTGCTGAAGTCCTAAATGGATTCCAGGAGATCTGCCGGTCTCAGTACACGCTGGGATCTGAAAGGTTGATCACAGCAACAAGACAAACTCACCAGATGAGAGAGGCAAGCCGCAGGAGAAAAGGGACCAGCTCCTTCTGCCGTGCCCTTATATACTGCCTGCCGGCAGAAGGTAACGCCCACCTTTGGGGTGGGCCATCCGGGTTGAGGTGGTCCAATCCAAACATCCCTTTTCTCTTATTTGTTCCTTAGTTGGCAAGGTCAGACACACAGGAAATTAACCATCACAACATGCGCTGCACAGCAGGTCTGTACCAATGGAGCTAACCTAGGTTTATGCATTTGGGTTCTGGGAATCAACTCTGGTCCTCATGATATGCAAGCTGACACTTTACCAACTGAGCTATCTCCCCAGATGTCATTTACTTTAAACAAAAAGTATAGCCTTAGTAGAACTCATGGCAATTCTCCTCCTTAGCCTTCCAAGTGTTGGGATTACAAGTATGAGCCAACATTTCTCAGCCTGACCTCTGAAAATTTACTTTTGGAACCTGACATAACTTCAAGTCTCCTCCATTTTCAAATAAATTTTGAGGTAATTTAACTTACACGTGGATTATTGCTAAATTATTGACAATATATGGTGTGAGGTAAGGGTCTAATTGTGTTCACTTTCAGGTTCCCATAATAGTATAAACTGACACAACATACCAAGCATAAACAATATACGTGTGTGTGTGGTGTTTGTGTTTTAGTTTTAAGTATGTGACATATGCATGTGTGTGGAAGTCAACACCAAGTGCGTTCCTTGCTTCAGTGCACATTTCTTTTTGAAACAGTCTTTCGCTGACCCTGAAGCTCATTAATTCGCTAGATTGCCAAATCATTGTGTTTCAGGAATCCACCTGTTTCCACCCACCCCTAAGGCTGGCATTAGGCTATGTGCCAACTCACTGTACCTGGCTTTATATGTGGGTTCTGTGGGAACTCTGCCACTTTACTGATGGGATCTCTCCTCAGCCCACAATTACACTTTCAGAAAAATAATAAATGAAGTGATGCCATCAGCGTTACATTGTATGTAAGCCCAAGATGGATCCTCTCTTCCTTTCTGTCATCCTACCTCTTCATTCTGCCTAGCTACGATCCAACCCTAGTCAGGATCCTCTGACAGTGTGGTACATACAATAGTCACATGACATAGCACCCAAATAATAACCAGTTCATAGAATGCTCTAGTTTAAAATTAAGCCTGCAGAAAAATAACATCCTAAAAATTACATTGCTTTCTCTACCAACATGAGCAAGAATTTAGTTTGCGAGGGACAGTTCCATGTTTAAAGCACTAGCTGTGCAAGTGTGAGGACCAAGGTTCAGGCTCCATGTAAATGCTGAGTGAGTGTGTCCTACTTTGATAACTCCAGCCTTGGAAGGCAGGGATGGGAGATTCCCCAGACAAACTGGCTAGCACGACTATGTGTGGGGGCTGAGAGATGGCTCAGGCAGTTAAGAGCATGACTGCTCTCCAGAGACCCAGGTTTGACTCCCAGCACCCACATGGCAGCTAAGAACCATCTTTAATGGCAGGGAGAGTTGGGGGGATCTCTGTGAGTTCAAGACCAACCTGGCCTACATAGCAAGTTCCAGGCCAGCTGGGACTACGGGGAGACCCTGTCTGTCTGAAAAAAAAAAAAAAAAAAAAAATCAGCAAGCTCTGGGTTTAGTGTAGACCCTGCCTCATGAGGTAGAAGAGTGTTTGAGGATGATTCCTTACATAACCTCTGGCCTCCACCTGCATGCACACACATATGCATATGCACCTGTATACATGTGTGTGCAAGCATGCAACATGCATACACATGCACACCACACATAATAGACATGAAAATGATAAGAGAAATATAAGGGGCTGGAGAGATGTCTCTGGGTTAAGAGTATAAGTACATACTGCACTTGTAGAGGACCCAAGTTTGGTTGGCAGTACCCTTGTCTTTGGGTGGCTTATGAACACCTGCAACTTCAGCTCCAGGGATTTGATGCTCTCTCTGAACTTCGTGGGCACAGTACTCACACAGTACTCACACTGTAATCACTGTACTACACACAGTACTCACACTGTAATCACTGTACTACACACAGTACTCACACTGTACTCACACTACTCACTGTACTACACACTACAGTATTCACACTGTATTCACTGTACTATACACTGTACTCACACTGTACTTGCACTGTTCACTCTAGTACACTACAGTACCACACTATTCACTGTACTATACACAGTAGTCACTGTACTACACATAGTACTCACACTGTACTCACACTACTCACTGTACTACACACTTCAGTATTCACACTGTACTCACTGTACTATACACAGTACTTACTATACTACACACAGTACTCACACTGTACTCACTACTCACTGTACAACACACTACAGTGTTCACACTGTACTCACTGTACTATACACACAGTACTCACACTGTATTCACACAGTACTCACACTGTACCACACTGTACTCACTGTACTACACACAGTACTCACAATGTACTCACTGTACTCACTGTACTACACACAGCTCTCACAATGTACTCACTGTATTACACACAGTACTCACACTGACTCACTGTACTACACACAGTACTCACACTGTTCTCACATGTACTCACTGTACTACACACAGTACTCACACTGTACTCACTGTACTCACAGTACTCACAATGTACTCACACTGTACTCACTGTACTACATACAGTACTCACACTGATTCACTGTACTACACACAGTACTACTCACTGTCTCACATGTACTCACTGTACTACACACTGTACTCACACTGACTCACAGTACTACACACAGTACACTACTCAAAATGTACTCACAGTACTCACAATGTACTCACACTGTACTCACTGTACTACACACAGTACTCTCACTGTACTACACACAGTACTATACACAGTACTCACTGTTCTCACATGTACTCACTGTACTCACAGTACTCACAATGTACTCACTGTTCTCACATGTACTCACTGTACTACACACAGTACTCACACTGTACTCACACTGACTCACTGTACTACACACAGTACTATACACAGTACTCACACTGTTCTCACATGTAATCACTGTACTCACACTGTACTTACTGTAGTCAAACTGTACTACACACAGTACTCGTACTTACTATACTACACACAGATACATAAAATTAAATAAATGTTTGTAAATTTTTAATCTTGTTAATGGGTTTTTGTTGTTGCTGTTATTTTTTAATACTTTATATTCTTTTTATTTTATGTGTATGAGTGTACCAGGAATTGAACCCTGGTCCTCTGCAAGAACAGCCAGTGCTCCTGACCACTGAGGCATCCCTCCAGCACTTGTGGCTGTTCTTTTGGGTTTTGTTTTTTTGACACAATCTCCCTGTAGCCCCAGTTGGCCTGGAACTCACTATGTAGACCAGGCTGGCCTCAGTCTCACAGAGACCCATCTGCCTCTGCCTCCTGGGTGCTGAAATTAAATGCACCCAGCTCAAAAAAAAAATTAAAGGAAAAATAGGTTGATTTTTCCCTCCATTGAATTTGAAGTTTATGATTCTTGGGAAAATGTTGACCTAGCTTGGGTTCTGTTATCACCCGAACAAGGCTGGAGATGGTGTACAAGCCGGAACTCTGTAGACATGGAACTCTACAGAGACCAGTCTGGAGCTACAGAGCAGGTGATGCACTTTTGTGAAGAGGTGATCACAGAGAGACAGATACTATAGAAAACCTGAATTGGAATCTTACCCACATGAAGTCTTCCCTGTGCCACCTTCTCTTGACTACATATTTGGAATTCTACATCTTTTTCTTTCTTTCTTTTTTGAGACAGGATCTCCCTTTAGTCCCAGCTGGTGTGGAGCTTGCTATGTAGACCAGGCAGGCCTTGAACTCACAGAGATCCACCTGCCTCTGCCTCCTGAGTGCTGTAATTAAAGGTGTGCACCACCATGCCCGGCTCTACATGTCTTTTTATCTGGTACCCTACCCCAATTAATGGTGCCTCCCACATTTATTATGGGTCTTTCCTCAATCTAATCTAGATAACTCCTCACGCACACATACCCAAAGGCTTGTGTCTCATTATTCTAAATCCTGTCAGGTGGACAATTTTAACTATCACACCATGCAAGCATGAGGACCTAAGTTTGATCCCTAGCACCCACATTAAAAACTCAATGTGAAGGCTGGGTGTGGTGGTGCAGGCCTTTAATCCCAGCACTCAGGAGGCAGAGGCAGGCAGATCTCCGTGAGTTCAAGGCCAGCCTGGTCTACCTGGTGAGTTCCTGAACAGCTGGGGCTACAGGAGACCAAGGGAAAACAAACAAACTCAATTACATATGCCTGTAATTCCAGTTTTGGGAAGGCAGAGGATTCCTGGAGCTCACTAGCCAGCCAGTATAGCTGAATTGGTGAACTCTAGGGTCAGTGAGATCCTGTCTCAAAAAATAAGGTTCTAGAGCATGACTGAGGAAGTCATATGATATCAAAATATGGTCTCCAAATATACATCACACACACACACACACACGAAGAGACAGACATATACAAAGCTAGATGTAGTGGTACATGTCTTAATCCCAGTACTTGAGTGTCAGAGGCAGAGTCAGGTGGATTTTTGTGAGTTCAAGGCCAACTTGGTCTACAGAGTGAGACCCAGGCCAGCTGGGGCTACAAGGAGAAACTCTCAAAAAAAAAGTAAAAGGAGCAACTGTTCAGGATGAGCTGAAGATGGAAGCTCCCAACCTTGGATGTCCCTCAGCTTCCCACCATTGGGATGACCTCTTTCACATACCCCTTCCCCGCCAGCACGGAGCTCAACCCCCACCCCCATGGAATGACTCACTCTTCCATTGCTTTGGAAGGTGGTGAGATGACAAGCCTCTGCCCCATAGGTGATTGGCCACTTACTTGTCATTAAGTTTGTTCACCTCTCCTCTGGGTTTGAGTGTCTAAGTGCGGCAACCAAACTTCAGAGCAACTGATGATGAAAACTCACCAAATTTCACTGCTCTCGGCTCCCCACTAAGCTTCTTTCTCTTAGTGCTGGAGATGGGACCCAAGGCCTCATGAAAGCAAATCAAACATTGCCACTGAGCCACATCCCTAGTTTCCAAGCAGTTTTCAAAAAAGAAATAAAGTGGAGGATGGACAACTTTAAGAAGCAATATATGAGCTGGGGTGGTTGTGCACACCTTTAATCCAGAACTTTGGAGGCAGAAGCATAGTGAGGATCTTTGTGAGTTTGAGCCCAGCCTNCACCCACATGGCGGCCGAGAACCATCTGAAACTCCAATTCCAGGAGAACTCCAGTTCCAGGGGAATCCAACACCCTCTTCTGACCTCCACGGCATTGCATGACATGGGTGCACAAACTTGCATGCAGACAGTACATTCATACATATACAGAAATAAAATTAATAAAAAAATAAATAAAAAAAATGTGAAGGCTGGGTGTGGTGGTGCAGGCCTTTAATCCCAGCACTCAGTAGGCAGAGGCAGGCAGATCTCCATGAGTTCAAGGCCAGCCTGGTCTGCCTGGTGAGTTCCTGAACAGCTGGGGCTACAGGAGACCAAGGGAAAACAAACTCAATTACATATGCCTGTAATTCCAGCTTTGGGAAGGCAGAGGATTCCTGGAGCTCACTAGCAGCCAGTGTAGCTGAATTGGTGAACTCTAGGGTCAGTGAGATCCTGTCTCAAAAAATAAGGTTCTAGAGCATGATTGAGGAAGTCATATGATATCAAAATATGGTCTCCAAACATACATCACACACACACATAGAGAGAGACATATACAAAGCTAGGTGTAGTGGTACATGTCTTAATCTCAGTACTTGAGTGTCAGAGGCAGAGACAGGTGGATTTTTGTGAGTTCAAGGCCAACTTGGTCTACAGAGTGAGATCCAGGCCAGCTGGGGCTACAAGGAGAAACTCTCAAAAAAAAAGTAAAAGGAGCAACTTCAGGATGAGCTGAAGATGGAAGCTCCCAACCTTGGATGTCCCTCAGCTTCCCACCATTGGGATGACCTCTTTCACATACCCCTTCCCCGCCAGCACGGAGCTCAACCCCCACCCCCATGGAATGACTCACTCTTCCATTGCTTTGGAAGGTGGTGAGATGACAAGCCTCTGTCCCATAGGTGACTGGCCACTTACCTGTCATTAAGTTTGTTCACCTCTCCTCTGGGTTTGAGTGTCTAAGTGCGGCAACCAAACTTCGGAGCGACTGATGATGAAAACTCATCAAATTTCACTGCTCTCGGCTCCCCACTAAACTTTCTCTGAGTGCTGGAGATGGGAGCCAAGGCCTCATGAAAGCAAATCAAACATTGCCACTGAGCCACATCCCTAGTTTCCAAGCAGTTTTCAAAAAAGAAATAAAGTGGAGGATGGACAACTTTAAGAAGCAATATATGAGCTGGGGTGGTTGTGCACACCTTTAATCCAGAACTTTGGAGGCAGAAGCACAGCGAGGATCTTTGTGAGTTTGAGCCCAGCCTGGTCCATGTAAGGAGTTCCAGGTCAGCTGGAGGAAGAGGCCTGGGACAAAGAGTACTTTAAAAAGTAACAAGGGGGCTGGAGAGATGGCCTAGCGGTTGAGAGCGCCGACTGCTCTTGCAGAGGACCCGGGTTCGATCCCCAGCACCCACATGGCGGTTGAGAACCGTCTGAAACTCCAATTCCAGGAGAACTCCAGTTCCAGGGGAATCCGGCGCCCGCTTCTGACCTCCGCGGCATTGCGCGACACGGGTGCACAGATTTGCATGCAGACAGTACATTCATACACATACAGAAATAAATAAAATTAATAAAAAAAAGAAAAAAAATAAAAAGTAGCAAGGATAGAAAAATCTTTGGGACTGGTGACAAATGGATGTAGTTTATCAGTTATACTAATTAGTGAATACTCTCAGACTTAGTGAAGGACAAAGTTCTGGTCACATAGTCGATACGTTTTACATAGAGTCTAGACTTCTAAATCCAAAAGTTAGCTGGGCATGACATACATCTATAATCTTAGCACTGGAGAGGCTGGGATAAAAGGATCATGAGCTCAGGGCCAGCCTGGGCTACACTGCAAGTTCCAGGCTAACCTCTGAGCTACATGATGACCCTCCTCCATAAAAGGGGGCTGAGGCTGTAGCTCAGTGAAGACAGCCTGCTTCATATGTACAAGGTCCTGTTTGGGTTCTGTTGCCAGCACTAAAAGAAAAATGTCTGAGGTTATTTGCACAGTGTCCTTAAAAGGAAGAATAAGAGTTCATACAAGGGGAAAGGACTGGGCTCCACATGTGAGGATCTCCAGCCCCAACTGTCCAGCTTACCAGACTGTGAGGTCTCGAGCACCTCTCTGTGCCTTGTTCCCCCACTGTCCTAGGATTTGTGAAGACTAAAATGACTAATCTCCCATTGAAGAACTCTGACACAGCAAACCATTGACTGGGGTCTTTTCCTTTCATTTTATTTTTTTAAAAATTATTTTATTTTGTGAGGGTGGGGGCTAGAGAGATGCCTCAGTGATTAAGAGTATTGGTTGTTCTTGTAGAAAATCTGGTGTTCAGTTACCAGCACCCACATGGCCGCTAACAACCATCTGCAACTCCAGTTCCAGGAGACCTAACGCCCACTTCCTGCCTCCTCAGAGCTTGTATACTCAAGCGCACTTAACATGGATGCAGGCAAAACATTCAAAGACATAAAATAAAAATAATACAATCATTTTAAAAGAATTATTTCATATGGGGGGGACATTTGAGATTGGAGTATGGGTGCTCATGAGGCCAGACATGGGAATCAGATCCCCTGGAACTGGATTTACAGGAAGTCATGTGCCTTCTGATGTGGTTGCTGGGTACCAAACTCAGGTAGCCTGGTCTATATTGTGAGTTCCAGGCTAGCTAGGGCTACAAGAAGACCCTGTCTGACTGCTTTGCCTGCATGTAAATGCACTGTGTCATGCAATGCACTTTGATGCCAGAAGAGGGCATCAGATGCCCTGGAACTGAAGTTAGGGATGATCTTTAGCTACCATGTGGCTGCTGGTGACCAAACCTAGGTTCTCTGTAAGAGCAGCCAGTGATCTTACCCACTGAGCCATCTCTTCAGGCTCTTGAAAATATTTTTTATTTAGTTTTGTTTTCTTGTTTGGGGGTTTTGAAACAGTGTCTCTCTGTAGTCCCAGCTGGCCTTGGACTTTCTATGTAGACCAGGCTGGCCTGAATCTCACAGAGATCCATCTGCCTCTGCCTCCTGAGTGCTAGGATGAAAGTTATGTGCCACCACACCTGACACATAGAAACATTTTAAAGGAATTATACTTAGAGCTAGGGAAACAGCCCAGGTTGGTAAACTGCTTACCTCACAATTCAAGGACTGGAGTCCAATTCCCAGAACCCGTGGGAAAAGTTGCCTAGGGTGCTTGTAACCTCATCACTGGAGGGGCAGAGACAGGGATCCTTGAGGCTTACTGGCCAGCAGAGAACCTGGGTTCCGTTTCCAGCACCCACATGCCAGGTAATCACCATCCATAACTCCAGTTCCAGGTTATAGGTTCTGGCCTCTGAGGGCATTGCACACATGGCTGGGGGGGGCAGACTTACATAACATGCAGCAAAACACATGCAAAATTTTTGAAAAATTAAAAATCTAAAACACTTAAAAAACAAGGTAGATTATTTGTGAGGAATTGTACTTGAAGTCCTCCAACCTGCACATGCAATGCACATACATGCAGTCCCCCACATGTACATACACAGAGACATATACACCCCCACTCATGCATACACATCCACCCCCTCACACAGGTGCAGTCACACACATATATACTCCCCCAAACATATACTTACTATATGCAGCCATGTACAGATATCCACCCCACATGCATCCACACACATACATGCACCCACACAAATGCACACTCAGAGACATGCACACAAACATGCATGCACATGCATGAGCCCCCTGAATGCACACACACACACCCTCTCACAATGCACCCACATGAACACAAACACACATATGTAGCTGCCTCTATGCTGAGAATTACGCAGCGCGCCTGCACAGAGCTTGTCCCTCATCAAACTAACTAGCCCTAGGCAGGCGATCATACAAACACCGGAGTCGCAGACCTGGGCCAATCACAAGGCAACACGATGACTGCACTAAAAGGAGAATTAGAACAGTAGATAAACCCTAACCTTGCCCCCGATAAACAAGTCAGCAGCAGCTCACCTTCTGCCTGCATTCACCCACCTCCCAGGCCTGCGTCTTGACTCTGCACCTCTCACCCCCTTTCATTTATGGTGGGACCACGAAATTCCCCGGCAGGCCCGGAGGATTGACAACACATGTACACACTGTACACACACTCCATGATGTGCTTTCTCTCACATGCATGTCTTCCCACAGGCTCATTCACTAGGTGAAAAACACTTGATGACATAGATGTGCATCATTTCTATCACTGTCTGTCCCATGTGTAGATCAGAGAACAATTTATGAGAGTCAGTTCCCTGTCTTCACCATATGAAGTGAAGGGTTCTGGGGATGTAACTTGGGTCGTCAGTCTTAGTGGCAAGCATCTTTACCCACTGAGCCATCTTGGCAGTCCAAGATTATTTTAATCCTTACATTCCTTTCCTTTGTGACAAAAGCAAGGATAATAATGCTTTTGAGGACTCATTGAATAAGTGGAACATAAGCATTAGTGATACATGTGATTATTCTGTGTGTGTGTGTGTCTGTGTGTGTGTTTTCTACCACACTCATGTGTCATAGCACTCTCTGGCGGTCAGAGGACAACTTGGAGTCAGTTCTCCACCCTCTACCACATGGGATCTGGAATCAATCTCAGGTTGGCAGGCTTGGGGGGACAAGCACCTTTACCCACTGAGCCATCTCCTAAGCCCAGATGGTTTGTTTATTTTGTTTGTTTGACGTAGCCTTTGGTTATCTTTGAATTAGACAACCCTCCTACGTTGGCTTCAAATGTGCTGGGAATACAGAAGTATGCCACTGTGATCAGCTGTATACACTTTTTATTTTAGTGGCAACGTCCTGCTAGATTTCTTTGGATGCTCTGCCACTCTCCACTTGGTCTTTACCATGCTGCAGGCAGGCATGGAGAGTTCATCACCTTCAATGACTTGACAAGAATATTTCCAAATAATTTTTTCCTGCTTCTGATTGTGAACACATCAGGAGATAAGTACTGTCTTTTTCTAATTTTTTTATTTCCTTTTTTATAGGACAGAGCTTCATAGTGTAGCCCCAGCTAGTCTTCAACCTCATGATCCACCTTTTTTAGCCTCTTGAGTATTTAGCCTGCAGGCAGAAAGCATGACCAGCTTGTTTCAACATTATTGATGTGAAAACTGGTGAGAAAATGCAGGTGTTGGCTGAGTGCACCCCTGTGATCCCAGCATTGGGGAAGTGGTGGCAGTTCACAGTCATCAAAGAGAGAGGGAGAGAGAGAGAGAGAGAATATATACAATTGTTATCAGCCTCCCTCATCTATTATAATCAAATAAGTTTAAAGAATTCATCTAATAATGTGGAGAATTCTTTATTTTTTTTGTATGTGTATGAATGTACTGTCTGCATGTAGATTTGTGCACCCATGTTGTGCAATGCCACGGAGGTCAGAGGAGGGTCTCGTATTCCCCTGGAACTGGAGTTCTCCTGGAATTGGAGTTAAGATGGTTCTTAGCTGCCATGTGGGTGCTGGGGATCGAACCTGGGTCCTCTGTAAGAGCAGTCGGTGCTCTTAACCGCTAGGCTATCTCTCCAGCCCTCATGTAGAGAATTCTACAGTATAAATGACTTACTACTCAAAGGTAGTGTGCTGGATAGCTTTAGTGTCAACTTGACACACCTGGGTTGAGGGAGCCCCAGTTGGGGAACTGGCTTAGGTTGTGATTAATGTTAACGTCATACTTTGGGGATAAGAACTGGAAAGGTGGTGGTTTAATAGTGATGTTTTGTGTGTCAAGTTGACAAGGGGTCAATTGTGCTGGATAGCTTTAGCGTCAACTTGACACACCTGGGTTGAGAGAGCCCCAGTTGGGGAACTGGCTCCATTGGATTGGCCTGTGGCCACATCTGTGGAGTATTGTCTTGATTGTCAGGCAATGTGGGAGGGCCCAGCCCACAATGAGTAGTGCCACCCTGGGCAGGTTGTCGTGTACCGTATAAGAAGGCAGGCTGGGCATGAGCCAGGGGAGCAAGCCAGTGAACAGCATTCCTCCATGGCCTGTGCTTCAGCTCCTGCCTCCAGGTTCCTGCCCTGAGTTCCTGCCTTGGGCTCCCTAAGTGATGAACTGTGACCCAGGAGATGTAAGCTGAATAAACCCTTTCCTCCCCAAGTTGGTGTTGGTCAGAGTGTTTTGTCTCAGCAATGGAAGACAGACTAGGACAGGTAGAGATTGGGGTTACTAAATATTGTGGGATGCTAAAGGAAAGTTAAAAGACAAAGGGAAGCTTGGCATGGTGGTTCACATAAGTACTAGAGAAATGAAGACAGAAGAATTTTGAGTTTGGGGTTACCTTGGGTTACAAAATAAACCCCTATTCGTATAATAAAACCAAACTAGCCAGGCATGGTGGCACAGGCCTTTAAGCCCAGTACTTGGGCTAGCCATATGGGTTAGCTCTGGGGTTTAAGAGGTCCTGTATCAGTGAATAAGGTAGAAGAGAGATGGACCATTTCTGACCAATCTCTGGCCTCAACACACATACATACACATGGGCACTGATGTTCACACACAATAATTTTAAAGTAGAGACACATTCAAATTTTTACAGAATTTAGAAAGTATGTCGAGTTAGGCAGGGATGTGCATGAAGCAAATTTGGCTCTAGGTTGTTTCAATATTATTTTTATTTTATGTGAATGAGTGTATTCCTGCATGTATGTAAGCATACCCATGTCATGCAATGTCCACAGAGGTCAGAAGAGGACAATGGATCTCCTGGAACTGGGGATGCAGATGTTATTGTCTGCCATGTGGGTGCTGGGAACTAAATCTGGGGGTTCTACAAGAGCAGCCAATGCTCTTAACCACTGAGCCCATTTTTTTGTTTTTGAGACAGGATTTTTGTTTTGAGACGGGGTCTCCATGTATCCCTGCCTGGTCTGGAACTTGATATGTCGACCAGGCTAGCTTTAAACTCATAGAGATCTCCTGCCTCTGTCTCTCAAGTGCTGGGATTCAAAGCATGTGCCATCATGCCCAGCCCTAATTTTTTTGTTTTGTTTTTGAGACAGGAGTATCCTCCATATCCCAGTCTGTTCTGGAACTGGAGATCCTCCTGTCTCTGCCTTCCAAGTGTCAGCACATGCTATCATACCCAACTCCGCATGATTCATTTTTAGATGGCACAAAGTAAGTTGCTGGATGACAGCTAAAGTATTTTTCCAATCTTAAACAGTTCAAATTAGACACATATCTTTGTGCCCAGTTGCTGGATGTGGCAGGAGATGGTGAGTTTGACATACATGTTTTTTTCTGGTGTTCTTACAATTAATAGCTTATAATCTGGAAAACCATAAACAAGAATGATAAAGCTTTGATATAACTAAAAGAATTAGAAATACTTTATTACATATGCAGCCAATTAGAGAGAAGGCAGCATTTGAAGAGGTCAAGTGGGGAAAAAAAAACCAACAGGAGAAATGACAGGGAAGAGGTTGAAAAAAACAGACAAGAGCAAATGAAAACAAGTGTGTAGAGGGAGGATGTGAGCAGATTTGGTGACCCTCCAAGTACCACCTTCTGTGGGTCACTTTCAGGTCACTGGGCTCCATTCCTCAATAATGAAGAGTGTCTACTTTTCGAAACTATCATAGGATTGGGTATTCCCTGACCAGAAGAGGGCACTGGATCCTTGAAACTAGAGTTAAAGGCAGTTGTTAGCCACCATGTGGGTGTTGGGAACTGAACCAAGGTCCTTTGCAAGAGCAGCTAGTGCTCTTAACTGCTGAGCCATCTCACCAGCCCTGCCATCCATTTAAAAATTTTTTATTAATTTTATTTCTGTATGTGTATGAATGTACTGTCTGCATGCAAGTTTGTGCACCTGTGTCGTGCAATGCTACGGAGGTCAGAAGAGGGTGTCAGATTCCCCTGGAACTGGAGTTCTCCTGGAATTGGAGTTTCAGATGGTTCTCAGCCGCCATGTGGGTGCTGTGGATCGAACCCGGGTCCTCTGTAAGAGCGGTCGGTGCTCTTAACCGCTAGGCCATCTCTCCAGCCCCACATCCATTTTAAACTAGGTTTTAAGAAGCATCTGTCAACTTGTTTCATCTTGATTTTGGATAGTCTGTATGTAGCCCATCCTGGCCTCCTCAACCTCCTGGCTCTACCTCCCCAAAGCTGGGATTTACAGGTCTGCATCATGCTTGGTTTACAGAGTTGTGGGGATGAAAGCTAGGGCTTTGTGCATGCTACCCAAGCACCCCACGAATTATCCACACCCCCAGCCCAGCCCGTTTGTTTCTTTTAATGGAGCCATTAGCTTCCTTTATTCTTCTTTCTCAAGTCATATTTGCATGGTTTTCAAATCCAATGGCAAAGGCTGGGTCAGATTTAAGGTAAGAGATTGAACAAAAAAGCCAGGCTTTTGTTTTGAAACAGTGTCTGCCTGTAGCCCCACCTGGACTGGAACTCACTATGTGGCCCAGGCTGCCTTCCATCTTAAGAGATCTGCCTGCCTCTGCCTCCAAAGCACTGGGATTAAAGGCATGCACCATCATGTCCAGAAAAAAAATCAGTTTAGGCTGGGCATGGTGGCACACGCCTTTAATCCCAGCACTTGGGAGGCAGAGACAGGCAGATCTCTATAAGTTCAAGGCCAACCTGGTCTACATAGTGAGTTCCACGACAGCTGGAACTAGAGGGAAACCCTGTCTCAAAAAGGAGGAAAAAAGGTGTTCAGGTACCCTGGGGTGCTTGTGTCTTTGATGATTTGTATTATGGTAAACCCGCATAGCATTGGAGCACCTGAGGAAAGGCAGAGGCTTATGTCCACATCCCCAGAAAGGAGACTGTCCCTCTGTTTAAACCCTGAAGGTTAGCCAAAATAATTCCAAAAGCAGTAAATGTCCCAGGATCCTGGTGTGTATTCTAAAAGTGCAAGAGTGTGGGGCATGTCTTGCTATGAACACGTAGCCCAGAGCTTAATTCATGATGGGCCACATTGAGACAGAGTCTAGTGTTTCAGAAGAAAAAGCATGTTGAGGGGGGCGGAGAGATGGCTCACCGGTTAGGAGCACCGACTAGTCTTGCAGAGGACCTGGCTTTGATTCCCAGCACGCACATGGCAGCTAAGAACCTTCTTTAACTCCAGTTCCAGGGGAATCTGACACCCTCTTCTGACCTCCACAGCATTGCACGACACGGATGCACAAACCTACATGCAGACAGTTCACTCATACACATTAAAAAAAAAAAAAAAAAAAGAAAAAAAAGCATGTTGAAAAGGAGATGGGCTTGAGCCCTTGCACAAAGAGTGTCCCTGACAGGCACCAAAGAGGGCAACAGCACAGAATCCAATCACAATTCTTAATTCTCCATCTTTATTAAAGCTAGGTCCTCCTGCTAACTGCAGGTGGCAGGATGGAGGAACCTGGGGCCCAGGAAGGGCAGGGGTGGGACTCTCCCAGGTCACCCTGCCATGGCTCTTTCTGAAGTTCCAGTCCCAGAAGACATGAAGAGAGAAAACTGAATGAAGAGGCCATTGTTCAGCAATTCTAGGTCCCATGCCCTCCTCCCAACTCCACAACCTCACCTGGCCAGGATAAATTCTCACCAACACCACCCAGACTCTCCTCCCACCCACAGCCTACCTGGCCCACCACCTAGCACCTGGCTGTTGGCTCTCAGCCCCTGCCCAGGGGGCCCGTCTATACTAAAATGAAGGATCTAGGTCTAAAAGGGAATGCTTTTGCTTGGAAATCTCACTTCTCTACCTCTATCACACTGGCCCACAAGGCACAGAGGGAGGGGGCACATGAGCCACACCTTAGACGTCAACAGCCTAGGCTAGAGAATCAGTTGTCCACTGTGCAATGGCCTTGCATAGTCAGGTACTGTGAGCTTAGGTACACACAATGCCTTGTGTGGACAGGCACTGTGCAAACCACCAAGCCCCCTGTGAGCCACCCAGGCACTGGGTGGGGCTCTAGGCAGAAGCACCAACTGCTTCTAGCATAGGGTTATTGAAGCAGAGTTAAAGGACTTAAGGATGTAGGGCCCTATTTAAGTTGAGTGGGGAGATCCATGGATCCACCCCAGTGTTGTAAAAGGCTGAGCTAGGGCTCGGTACCCACGTGCTCCATGGGAGGTGGCAGCTGGTGAATTGAAATCTGGGGACCAGGTCTGTAGGAGCCTGCCCAGGCACCCCAAAGATGTCTGTGTTTGCCACCTCCAGTCACTAGAGAACCCACAGGTTTATAGAGAACCTTGCTGGTCGATACCACCTGTAGCCAGTGCTTGACAGATCTCTGTGCTCAAGGGGACTGGAGAGATAACTTCCAGACAATAAGGCTTCCAATTCCCCGAAGACCTTGCCAATGTCGGCAACCTGGCTACCCATTTGGTATCTTGCTTTGTTTTTGTTTTTAAGAAAAAAAAAAACAAAACAAAACAAAAAAACAACCCACAAACTCCTCACCACTCTTCAGGCCATCCATTTAAGAGATGGAAATAAATACCCACAGTCGACAGAACAGCATTCCCTGTTCACATCTCCATTCCCCACCCCCTGGAAACCTCTAAGGTTTCCCTTTGCCACGAGGACGGCTCTTACAACATACTGGCCACACTCCAATGACAGGAAGAAGGTTCCTGAACCTAGAACCTATCTCCCCAGTGGGGATGGGCACAAGTCGTTAGCCAAACCCATCAAGAAAGCCCAGATGGCGAGTAGAGCAGCGGGATGCTCTTCCCTGGACCTCTCCCTGGAAGGCCCGGTGACCAACTCCTAAGCCGCTGGCTCTCAGGTCCACCCGAACCGGAACCCGTGTGGAAACAGCCTCGCACTACATGGCTCCCGCTCTGTGGCACAGACCCGGGGACGGTGCGATCTTCCTCCAGGTGGTGGGCAGGGCACGGTGCGCACCCAAGCGAGATCTGAGGACCGGAAGCCTCGTGAGGGCGGAAGGGCGCCAAAGCACCCAGCGTGGGAATCCTCGGCCTGGAGCAAGGGGCGGGCGCGCGGCGACCTGCGCTTTGCCCGGCCTCACATGATGCTCTCCTCGTAGGCACCCGAAGGCCCCGAGTACCCGGCCGCATCCGAACCGAAGCTAGTCCCGCCTGCGAATTCCAACAGCGTACCAGATCCGGAGCCGGAACTTGCGCTGGGCGGCGGCACAGGCACCGGCGGCTGCACCTTAGGAGCCACCTTGGCAGCAGACGTGGCGCTCTGCGCCTGCGCCCCTGTCTGCCCACGGTGAGTCTTCATGTGAGTGAGCAGGTGCGAACTCTGAGAGAAGCGCCGGCCGCAGTTGGCGCATGCGTACGGCCGCTCGCCCGTGTGCGTGCGCTGATGTGTGACGAGGACCGAGCGCTGAGAGAAGCGCTTTCCACACTCGGGGCACGGGAAGGGCCGCTCGCCCGTGTGGCCGCGCCTGTGTTTCGCGAGGTTGGAGCGCTGCGCGAAACCCCGGCCGCAGTCTGCGCATCGGAATGGCTTCTCCCCAGTGTGGGTACGACGGTGTCGTTTGAAGTCCGAGCTGTGGCCAAAGCCCTTGCCGCAGTCAGGACAGCGGTGCGGCTTCTCCTCAGCGTGCGCCCACTGGTGCCTCGTGAGGGCCGCGCTTTGCCCGAAGCGGCGGCCACACTCTGCGCATGCGTACGGCCTCTCCCCAGTGTGCGCGCGCCCGTGCGCAGTGAGGTGCGCCCGGCGGCTAAATCCCGCACCGCACACGCCGCACACAAACGGCTTCTCGCCAGTGTGGCCGCGCACGTGAGCTGCCAGGTGGGAGCCGCGAGCAAAGCGGGCCCCACACTCCGGGCATGGGAAGGGCCGCTCGCCCGTGTGCGTGCGCCGGTGTCGAGCTAGGTGCGAGCCGTACACGAAGCTCTTGCCGCAGTCGGAGCAGCGGTGCGGACGCTCGCCCGCGTGGTAGCGCTGATGCTTGGCCAACGCTGCACGCCGCCCGAACGTCTTGCCGCAGTCGGAGCAGATCCACGGGCTCTCCTCCTCCGCCAGCGCGGCAGGCGCAGGCTCAGCCAGCAGCGCCCCGACGGCGGGAGCGAAGGCTCGAAGGCCGCCGTCACCGGGGCCCGCACCACGGAACAGATCACAGGGCAGCCCCGAGCCCTCCATGGACAGAGGGACGCCCAGTGGGGCCTGAAGCCGCTCGGGGAACCTAGGGAGCCCCAGCATGGGGAATCTGTCAGGATGCAGCCAGGACTTGGGGTGCATGGGGAACGGGAAGCCGAGCGGGTGCAAGGAAGGCCCTTCACCTTCGCCCAGGCCGTTGCCCATCTCGCCGAACTGCCTGTCTGGCCCAGCATCCTCCTTGCTCTCCTGGACAGTAGCGCGGGCACCCATCGCCGCGGCCACCCCGTCCTCCTCCTCCTGCTGCTCTCTGGCTTCAGTCTCCTTGACAGCGGCTGCTTCGCCAGCCACGGGCTCTTCCAAACCCTCGGGCCTGGTCTGCGCTTCCCTGGGCTCCACCATGGCTGCAGCGGGGTCTGCCATCTCGTGGGGCTCCCCTCGTGCGCTGTCGCCACTGCCAGGGTCGGTGCCACCCGCGGGGTCCGCGCATCCGGCACGCCGATGGCGCTGGAAGTCGGCGCGCAGACGGAAGGCCTGGCCGCAGTCCGGGCAGCAGTGCGGCCGGTAGGCGGTGTGCACGGCTTGGTGGCGAGCCAGCGCCGAACTCTGGCTGAAGCTGCGGCCGCAGTGCAGGCACGGGTATGGCCTCTCGCCAGTGTGCGTGCGCTGATGGGTGACCAGGTACGAGCGACGGCCAAAGCCTGCGCCACAAAAGGCGCAGCGGTATGGTCGCTCTCCCGTGTGGATGCGCCGGTGCGTGACCAGGTGCGACTTGTAGACGAAGCGCTTGCCGCAGTCCGGGCACGGGAAGGGCTTCTCGCCGGTGTGCGTACGCTGGTGGATGGCCAGGTGTGAGCGATACACGAAGCCCTTGCCACACTCCTTGCAGCCGAAAGGCTTGACGGCTGCGTGGTAGCGCTGGTGCTTAGCCAGCCTCGAACGGTGCGGGAACACTTTGCCACACACATCACAAGTGGTCTCTGGGCCTCCGGTTGGGGCAGCCATTGTGGGAAACACCCAGGGTGCTAGAAGGTTCTCCCCTACTTCCCGTCCAGGCAGGAAGGACTTCACTTCAGCTTCTTCAGCCAGGACACCAAGACTGCCCTGGTCGGGTCCCCACTCCTCTGGAGTTTGTGCAGAGTCTGAGTCGTCAGGACCCCAAGTCCCAGGTACATCCCCTACACCATATGCAGCCGACCACAGCCCCGGGGGATCGTTCTCTTCCTCTGCCATCTCTGCCAGGAAGTCTTCGTCCTCTTCCTCTTCGTGGTCCTCCATGTCATCAGTCCAGAACCAGGCTCCTAAAGGTGACAGAAGAGGATGTGACATGAACCCAGGAGCAAAATCAGCCTCAAGGAAAGTCCTTGCGGTGCCCAGAGCTTAGGACCAACCTTCAGTTAAGACGTTATCCATGACCAGCTACAAGGCAGGAAAGCCACTGGCCTCCCTCAGTGAGGGGCTCTATAGGGACCCGCCATGCATACCAGCCAGGGAGACCAGGGTCCCTCTATTCCAGAGCACACCCCCCCCCCAGGGCTTCGGTCCTGTGAAGAGTGGAAGGTAAGACCTCAGGAAGATGTGGAGATGGGAGTGTCTGCAGGGTCCTGTGCCCAGAAAATGATTGACACTGAGATGAAACCTGTGCAGTGCCCTCTCCAGGCACCCAGCACAGCCAAGGCCACAGCATCCCCCTCTGTTGGTCTCTACCAGTGGCCAGTTACTTCCTAACTCCCAAGTTGGAAGCAGGCAGGGCTGACAGGCCAGTAGATCCTGCTCTCGCCTCAAGAAGCCCTAGCAGCTGTGCATGCAGACTCTTGAGTCCCTCCTCTGAGAGATAGCTTGTCAAAGGGAAGGAGGGCCCTGGGAGCCTTGGCTCTCCAAAACTGCCGGTGATAGACTGCATCCAAAACAGCCAACACCTCACCCTGTAGCCTCAGAGGGGTCTGGCATGATCAGGGTACCACAGGTGGGTGGTGTAAAGAGCACCTGCTTTCATGCCTCCCCACCCTACAACATGTCTTCCCAGACACGGAAACTCAAGATGGGCTCAGTGAGAGTCCCGTCCCCCTTCTGACAGTTTCCAAGAGCAGAGGCATACCAAAATGTCCCAAGTCTGTGGATATGAGCAGCCTCCCTTCCCACCTGTGACATTGTGGGTGATGTGTAGACTCAATACCAAGGCCCAAGTATTAGAGGAGCCAAGGCTTGTTGCCTTCATCATAGGTTATCTGGGAGGACAAAAATATTCTACCCACCCCATCAGCCTCTGGCACCTGGAAACTTAGCAGGCTCTTGTTCTAGACACTAAATCAGCTTTTCTGCCAAGGAGTCTCCTCCCTTCTTCCCTCCCACCGGTACCAAGCCTAGGGACTAGGATGAGACAGGATCTAAGCCTCTTGACCCCAGGCTAAGACTAAAGAGGGCTGTACTATCCAAGGTACCGTCTAGGGCATGGCTAGGTAAAACTCAATGAAGTGGCCCTTTAAGGTATCCCTGGTTGCTCACAGCTGAATGCCAGCCTCTACCTGCTGGGGGTGCTGACATACTGCTCTTGGCTAAAAGACACCTCTTTATTTCTGCCTCGCTGAGCTACTGGGCAGCAGTTGCTGGGTCTACCCAGATGGGTGCTAACTATCCTGACTGGCAATCTGCAACCAAATCACTCTTGCTTAAGGCAGGACACACTGGGACTACATATCCACTGGTTGTGTTTACTTGCTGGTCATCAGATTCTCTCTGCCTTTTTTTTAATTAAAAATTTTTTTAATGTGTATGGATGTACTGTCTGCATGTAGGTTTGTGCACCCATGTTGTGCAATGCCGCGGAGGTCAGGAGAGGGTGTCGGATTCCCCTGGAACTGGAGTTAAAGACAGTGCTAGGAATCGAACCTGGGTCCTCTGCAAGAACAGTCAGCGCTCTTAACTGCCAGGCCATCTCTCCAGCCCCTCTCTCTGCCTTTTAAACTGCACCTCTGCCCTTTCCTGTGTAAATTTAAGCAGGGCCAGTCCTGAGTGTTATATCTCTCTTCTATCCTTCACTTTCAGAAAGGGGGCAGAAGGGGCTGGAGAGATGGTTCAGTCAGTAAAGTGCTTGCTGAACAAACATGAGGACCTACACCCATGTGAAAAGCCAGATACAGTAGCACAGCCTTGTAATCCCAGCATGAGGAGGCAGAGACAGGCAGATCCCCTGGGGCAGGCTGGCCAAGCAGCCAAATAAGCAAGATCCAGGTCCTTCTCTTAAAAAAACAGCCGGGGGGGGGGCTGGAGAGATGGCCTAGCCGTTAAGAGAACCAACTGCTCTTGCAGAGGACTCGAGTTCGATCCCCAGCACCCACATGGTGGCTGAGAACTGTATTTAACTCCAGTTCCAGGGGAATCCGACACCCTCTTCTGACCTCTGCAGCATTGCATGACACACGTGCACAGACCTGCATTCAGACAGTACATTCATACACATACAAAAATAAATAAAATTTAAAAAACCAGCTGGGTGTGGAGGCAGATGCCTTTAATTCCAGCACTTGGGAGACAAAGGCAGGTGGATCTCTGAGACTGAGGCCGGCCTGGTCTAAAGTGAGTTCCAGGCCAGCTAGAACTATAGGGAGACCTTGTCTTAAAAAGACAAAAACAAAACAGTGTGGACAGCTCCTGCGGAATGACGCTCATGGTTGGCCTCTGGCCTCCATGTACACCTGAACACATCAAATTAATTAATAATTAATTAAAATAAAAATTTTAAAGGCAAGAGAGAGAATGAGAGTTTCCCTCACAGAGTCAAGCTCTGCTCAGACCATCATAGCCCCTAGAGGCTGCTAGTAGATCAAGTCCTGGGAAAGAAACCAGAAGGCAGGATCTGTGTCAGAGCAAAAGGCCAGACTCCCAGGCATGCAGGGCCAGACCACTAACCAAGAGAAAGAGGCACATGATGTCAATAGCCACTCTAGGCATCCCCTTTCCAGCTGAATTCCCTGTTCCAATAGCAGGGACTGGCAAGAAACAGGGTTCAACAAGAGGCAGAGATCTCTCCAGAGACCACATGGAGACATTAATGAGGAGCAAAGACCCTGGGTGGGGGCCAGTCAAGAGAAAAGGAAGGCAGAATGTGACAGGAATACAGAGCTGGAGATGTGAGAGACCTAGAACACAGACTGAACATGAAGTGGGACTGTGTGCTGGATAGCTTTAGTGTCAACTTGACAAACCTGGGTTGAGGGAACCTCAATTTCCTGGATTGGACTGGCCTATGGCCATGTCTGTGGAGTTATTTTCTGGATTATTCAGTGATGTGGGAGGGCCCAGCCCGTGGTGGTGCCACCCCTGGGGGTTCTGTACTATATAAGATAGCAGGTTGAGCATGGGCCAGGGAGCAAGCCAGTAAGCAAGCATTCCTCCATTGCCTATGCTTCAGCTCCTGCCTCCAGGTTACTGCCCTGAGTCCCTACCTTGGGCTCCCTAAGTGATGAACTGTGACCCAGGAGATGCGAGCCAAATAAACCCTTTCCTCCCCAAGTTGGTATTAGAGTGTTTTGTCTCAGCAATCAAAGAGAAAGTAGAACAGAGTGTCATGTTAGAGCGTGGTGACACCTGAGTGAGAGACTGCGACCAGAGTTCACATACCACGTATGGCTTGACTCATACAGGGGAGGAAAAAAAAAAACCTCTTATCTTGCAAGGATAAGTTAGAAATGCAGATGAACGATTAAGAGTTTCAGTAAAGTGGCAGGATACAAAATTAATCTAGAAAAATCAGTAGCCTTTCTTTACACCAACAACAAGCAACTGAAGAAGGAATACAAGGAGACCTTCCCACTCACAATAGCCTCAAAAACAATAAAATACCTAGGAACACACCTAACCAAAGACACCAAAGATCTCTACAACAAAAATTTAAATCCCTGAAGAAGGAAATTGAAGAAGACATCAGAAGATGGAAAGACCTCCCATGCTCATGGATTGGAAAAATTTAATATAGTAAAAATGTCCATTCTACCCAAATTAATATACAGATTCAATGCAATCCCAATTAAAATCCCCAAGAATTTCTTCACAAGTTTGGGAAAAAAATCCTTAATTTCATATGGAAAAACAAAAGACCCTGAATAGACAAAGCAACCCCGAGCGAAAAGAGCAATTCAGGGGGTTCTCTATATCAAACTTCAAACTATACTACAGGGCTATATCATAAAAACAGCTTGAAGCTGGGCGTGGTGGCGCATGCCTTTAAACCTAGCACTCAGGAGGCAGAGGCAGGCAGATCTTTGTGAATTCAAGGCCAGTCTGGTCTACAGAGTGAGTTCCAGGACAGCCGAGGCTACAGGGAGACCCTGTCTTGAAAAGACAAAAAAAAAAAAAAAAAAAAAAGTAGCTTGGTACTGGACACAAAAACAGACCTGTAGACCAATGGAACAAAACTGAAGATCCAAACTTGAGCACATACAATTTCAGACACCTCATATTTGACAAAGGGGCCAAGAAGACTCAATGGAAGAAAGACAACATCTTCAGCAAATGATGTTGGCAAAACTGGATCACCACTTGTGGAAGAATAAAATTAAACCCCTACCTCTTGCCCTGTACAAAAATCAACTCCAAATGGATCAAAGACCTCAACATGAAACCCAAAACTCTGAAGGTGATAGAAGAAAAAGTTGACAGCAACCTACAAGACATAGGTGTAGGAAAAAACTTTCTAAATGACAGCAGCTGTACAGGAAATAAGGTTGACAATTGACAAAGTGGGACCTTGTTAAACAAAAAGCTCCTGTACAGCAAAGAAACAATCAGGGAAGTGAAGAGAAACCCACAGAGTGGGAGAAACCTTCACCAGATACAATCTGACAGAGCATTAACTTCCAGAATATATAAACTACACAAAAAACAAAGAACAAAGAAAACAAATGACTCACTCAAAAGATGGAGTAAAGAGCTGAACAGAGACTTCACAAGTGAGGAAATAGAGATGGCTAAGAAACATCTTGAAAACTGCTTAACATAGCTAATAATTAAGGAAATGCAAATTAAAACCACTTTAAGCTATCATCTCAGCTGATAAGACTGGCTAGGAACAAGAAAATAAATGATCCCAAATTCTGGAGAGGTTGTGGGGAAAGGGGAACACTCATCCACTGCTGGTGGGAATGTAAACTCATACAGCCACTATGGAAAGCAGTGTGGAGAAGCCTTGGAAGACTCAAAATGAGCTTACCACCTGACCCAGTCATACCACTTCTGGGTATATACCCACAAGACTCATCCTATCGCAGAGATACACACACAGCCATGTTTATTGCAGCTCTCTTCACAATAGCGAAGAGCTGAAACCAACCCAAGTGCCCCTCCACTGATGAGTGGATAGAGAAAACGTGGTACATCTACATAATGGAGTTCTATGCAGCAGTAAAGAAAGATGACATCATGAACTTTGCAGGTAAATGGATGGAGCTAGAAGATATTATGTTAAGTGAAGTAACACAGTCCCAGAAAAACAAACAACAAATGGTATCCCTCATCTGTGGATGCTCACCAAGTACCTAGTTGTAAGGCAAACTGAGCAACATTAAATTTTATAGTGATCTGGTTAATGTTATAGTGTTCTTGTGATCTGGAAACAACTGTGCTCTTATATTGTGAATCCCTTAATAGGTTCTAGAATTAATCTACCATTTATTTTCAGACTTTTTGGAATTTTTGGTATATGGGTAGAGGTTATCTATGCATATTTTAGAGTAATATAAAATCAAAAGAATGAGGAAAAAAAATGCAGATGGCCAGCCTCGGGTCAGTTAGCGTCCACCCTGCCAGATTCAGTAATTCTCAGTTCCCAACTGAATTTGCTGGACTGAAGAATGAAGAAGAAGAAGAACAGCAGGGGAGGCTGCCACTTGCCATGGCTATCTTCAGAGAAGAAAGACTTCAGAGGGCTGGGCTTGGCTTTGCCAGAGCAGGTGGCAGTCTTTCCTACATCTGCATCCCTTCAAGAAGACATGTGACACATCAAAGAGATGCCTGGGGCTAGGGAGATGGCTCAGTGGGTAAAGTGGACAAAGCTAAGCACAGTAGCACAGGCCTGTAATCCCAGTGGTCCTAGTCTAAGGCGAGAGCACAGACAAGAGAATTCCCAAGAAGCTTGGGGGCCCCTAGCCCACTATATGCAATGGCAAACCAAAGACTATCTTGATCAAAGTGGAAGGCAAGGACCAATGCCCAAGATGTCACCCAAAGTTGCCCTCTGACCTTACACCATACTTGTGCAAATACACATCATACACACAGAGATGGATGGATAGATGACTGAATGATTGATTGATGACTGATAGATACAGGCAGATAAATAGATTTAAGGAAAAAAAGAGGGAAAATATATGCCTGTATCCTGTGCTTACTCATACTCTACAGAGCAAGCCTGGTCAAGGGCTATCCCAGGCTACCAACTGTAAAATTGCCTGGTTATAGGAGAAAAGAGAGGAGTACCAACTCAGTCCTCTCAGAAAGCTCCCAAACCCTAGCCAGACACATTGTCACATGCCACCTGTTGTCACTTGCACCACCCAGGCTCTTCCCCAAGACCCTTCAAGAGCACAGAACATGAAGGCACATTTTGAACCCACACTCAGAGACTGGCCAGCACTGGCCTGTGCCCTGCCCTCTCTGGGTGCCTTTTCTGCATGTGTCCATTAACAGAACACACCTCTAGCTCTGGTCCCCAAGAAATACCACCCATATCTGGGCCTCATCCTGGAGGCAGCAGCCAGAGCCTTCCTGACTCAGAAACTGAGGAAACAGCCCCGAGGGGTTTGGGGAGCTGGAATCTCAGCAGGAAGCTATGCTACCACGCAGATGGGAGCTGTGAACTGGCCAACAACCATGACAAGTTACTTGAAAAGCTGCCGTTTTCCTCTGAAAGGAGGCTAAGAGCTCCTTGCTGCCTCTCCCAGAGCTGCTGTGAGGAGTTTCTTATAGAAATGTTACTGGAAGGAGCTTGTCTCCATTTTCACTTTATTTTTTTAATGTGTATGAGTGCACTGGCTGCGCGTATGTAAGTGCACCCCTGTCATGCAGTGCCCATGCAGATCAGAAGCGGGCTTTGGATCCCCTAGAACTGGAGATAGGGACAGCTGTAGCTGCCATGTGGGTTGTGGGACTCAAACCCTTATCCTCTGCAAGAGCTGCCAGTGCTATTAACCTCTGAGCCATCATCCCTCCAGATCCTGTATTTTCACTTTCAATATGCATCTACAGTAGCTCCATTTTGACTCAGTGCCCCACCCTGGGCTGATGACACTCCAACCCCAAGTCAGACATGTGCCAGGTAAGGACCTCCAGCACTCCAGAACCCTAGTGTGACTAGCAGACCCCACAGAGTACTCAACATGACAATGAACTGGACATGGTCTGGTTGGAAACCAGGGGTGTAGTTCAGAATCTTTATTCTGTGAATAAGATGGGGCTCAGAGAATTTTAGGGGCATAGCCAGAGCCAGACCAGGACATCCAGAGAAGTTCCTACCTCTATGTCAAAGTACACACTGCCCCAGGATCTCCAGAAAGTCTTAAACCACCAACCCAGGCTGGAATCTGAGGACCTGAGTTCAATCCCCAGCACCCACAGAAAAAGCTGGGTGTAGTGGCACACACTTATCATTTCAGTGGTGAGGAGACAGACAGGAGGGTCGCAGTAGCTTCCTAGAAGCCAACCCAGTATGATTTGCAAGTCCTAGGCCCCTGTGAGAGACCCTGTCTCAAAAAACAAGATGGATTTTCTGCTGTACCAACTTGACAACTGCCATCATTTATGGGAAATAAAAGTCATAGGCTCCAAGATGGGGACAAGAAACCCCTTTTAAGGTTCCCTAAGGACCTACCAGCCCTTAGATCTCTGGACCATAAGGACTCAGGAGGTGACAGCAAGGGCCAACACAGCAACTCCACATCCCAAACCATCAGTACCAACACCATTTGGGAAGCAGAGAGACCAGGTGTAGGTCTGCAAAGTACTGGCTTGGTAAGGCTCAAGTCTGAGCACAGCTCTAAGCAGTCATACTAGCTGAGACTCATCTACTCACCTGTGTAGACGCCCGCTACAATGTCTCCGTCCTCAGGATGGGGGCTGTCTGGGACCCAAGGCTCTTCCCCTTGTTCCAGGTGGAAGATCAGATCCGGCTTGGGGATTGGGTACCCTGCTCAGGAAGTGACAGAAGGCAGCTGCATGGGCAGCTGTCCTAACCAGTCCAGCACTGTCCCTGTCCATGCCCAAATCCTCTGCTTTTTACCCTTCTATGACCAGCCCTCTCCCCGTAGTCCTGAGAGCCCTTCACCAACAGGACACCCATCTCTTCCCATCCCACCTAGAGGCTCCTGGGACTGCAGGCCAACAGGGTCACCCACCTTACCCCACCCAGAGCATGGGCTAGTACCCCGGGGCGGAAGAAGCCCCTTAGACTGCTAAGCCCCATGTCTCTCTATCCCCTAGACAGAAGAAAGCCACAAGGGTTTCCTTCCTTACCCAAGGAAACCAGGATCCCATAGTTCTCCTGCATCACTTCCTGGTAGAGGTCCCGCTGGTCCGCATCCAGCCTCTCCCACTCCTCCAGAGAGAAGTACACAGCCACATCTTCGAAAGTCACTAGCCCCTGAAAAACACGGACCCACAGGCACTACCCTCAGCCACCCAGGTGAACAACTGAAGGGATCCCTTTCCTCCGACAGCCGTGCAACCTGGGGTCAGAGAGCACACCAGAGCCTGCAGCACGTATCTCATTGGGATACAGCCCAGCGCCCTGTTATCAATGGGTCCACAGATGCCCATGTTGCATTATGGTCTCTCGGGCCTTACCCCAGCCCTGAAAGGCAGGGACCTCTCTCCAATCCAGAGATGAAGTCCTTGGACTCAGAGAGACCAAACCCATCAGTTGTTAAGAGGCAGAGGTCCTAGCAGAGGTCCTCTCCTGTGTCACCCATGCTGGTCCCAGCAAATGCCATGGACACATCAGCAGTTTAAGGGTCCTTCCAGGGTGGACAGGTGGTACCAACTAAACTGAGTATGTGCACTGGAGCCATATATGACTGGGTATCAGGAACAAAGACCCCTAAAATGGGAGTCATCATGGGGGAGGACTCTAACCTGACCTTGGGGAGTACCTAGGCCTCAGAAGTCAGTGCACAGTACAGCTGAGTGGGTGGTGGTCAGAGCCCTCAGGACAATGTGTCCTGGGAAGGGACAGGGACTCAGGAAGGCAAACCATATACCCTGGGGAGGACTTGAAGCCTGTCCCCATTCAAACTACTCGCTATCTACAGAAGGCCCAGAACAACAGGTGTAAGGCTGGGGGAAAGCTAGCCAGTGCCCTGAGTTACAAAAGGGCAGCTCACCTGAGACCCAGCTGTCAAAAAATCCTCATCATCTTCATCATCTTCCTCATCCTCCTCTTCCTCTGAATCCTCATCCTGAGTAGCCACAGGTACCTGGGAGGCCTGCAGGGCTGAGGGGGACATTGCTTAGAGACCAATGGCACCTGGTTCAGCCATCTTCTGCCCAGCTGGCAAGCAGGGTGGAGATCCAGGCTTCACCCACAGTTCAGAATCTGGGACTTGCCACCCCAGATCTAGTTCCACCCTCAACCCAACTCTACTCCTCTGGCAGGGGTGGGCTCCTTGATCTTACCCTTTCTCTGAAGAACTAGTGATTTGGCATCACCATGGCTAAGCTGCTCCTGGGTCCCCAAGTTCAGACTTGGCTCCTCTGCCAACACCTCTTCCACCACTTCTTCTTCTTCTTCTTCTTCTTCTTCTTCTTCTTCTTCTTCTTCTTCTTCTTCTTCCTCAACATTATCATCGTCACCATTGATGGTGTCTGCTGGGTCAGCCTCCACCTCCACCTCTGCCACCTCCTGCACCTGTGTTGCCACCTCCTCTTCCACTATGACCTCCTCCTCCTCCTCTTCTACCTCTGCCTCCTCTCTCCCCTTCTCCCCCTCTTCCTCTTCCTCAGGGTCAGCATCGCATTCAGATCCATCCTCTACCTGCTCCAGCTGGGTATCTGGGGAGTCTGGAGTTGTGTGAAGGGCTGCCATTGTCCCTAGGAAAGAGCCTCCACGTGGCCTGAAACATAGAGGCACGTACAAGGGAGGCTGCTAGAGCTGAGAGGACAGGGCACAATCTTCCATCTCAGGCTGTACAACTGGCACATGTGTACCCAGAAAGGCCGCCTGAAGGCTCCTCCCCACCAGCCTCTAGGACCTCTCACTAGAAGCCACACGCCAAATGTAGCTGCAACCTGCTCCTGAGTGAGTCACCCATTATTCCAACCATGTCTTTAACCTCGGGGACCAGAGGCATGAATTCCAGCCAACAAAGCCTGAGGGATCTGTTTACAGATGGATGAGTGTAACCTACGAGAGGCAGCCCATCCTACACAGAAATCAAAAGCAGCTTACCCAGCCCTTGGCACACATGAACAGCCAGACTGCAGGCACCTGCAAGGTTCACGGGCTACAGGACTGGAAGGGCATCTCACTAAGTCTCTTCAGGGAAAGGGAGAGCATTCCCAGCAGTCAGCAAGCTCCCAGGCTTCTGTGAGTCAAGAGAGAGATGGGCCATGAGCAGGCCCCACCCTGCTGCCTGCCCTTTTGCTGCCTTCATGGGGCTGGGAAAGGGATAGGGCCCCGCGAAAACCATAAACTCTGGGACCTAAAGTCCTGTCTCCACTCAAGAGCCTCTACCTACAGAAGGCCCAGAACTACAGGTTGAAGGCCTACTGGGGAAAGAGCAGGAGACCCATGACTGGCTCAGGCCAGCAGAGGGACATACAGTAAGACAGTCCTTTAAGTCTGAGGATCAGAGAATTGGAATGGTTGAGATGTCAATACCTCACAGGCCCAGCGGGTCCCCCTCTTCCCCAGGATGTCACAGACCCCAGCTGCAGGATCCCAGCTACTATTCCTTTAGGCCCATGGCCCTTAGATCCATAGTAGTTCTGTGTCCTTCACCAGCCCTGGTGGAGTCCCAAGCACTGGACAGTTAAATTTTTATTGCATTTTATTTATGTGTGCAGAAGCACACATTATGGTGCACATGTGAAAGTCAGAGGACAACTTGCAGGAATCAGTTCTCTTCTTATGCCCTATGGATCTCAGGCTGTCAGGTTTGGCAGCAGGCACCTTTACCTGTTGAGCCATCTTGCTAGCCTGTTGTAGTTCTGACAAGTTTGTTTCCTATGGCACTTTTTACCACCTGCCCCATCAATGTCTTGGATCTGAATAGGACCACTTCTAAAGTGAGACAGGCCACCCTGACATCCTAAAGGCAAGGGCATGAATTCCAAAGGATCTTGAAATGCAGGGTCATACTAGACACTAAAGACATCTCAGCTCAACCAGTAGTTAGCATGTTTTGGGACACCTAAAACCAGACCACTGTGCCTGGTGTTCCCATCGACACAGTACATGCTCAGGGCTGGCTCACCTCACACACTTTCTGTTCAGACAGCTTCTCTAAAATTCACCCTTTAGGTGAGCTATAGAGATGGCTCAGCAGTTAAGAGCACTGGCTACTCTTGCAGAGAACCTGGGTTCGATTCCTACCTCTCACATGGTGGTTGACAACTGTCTGTGACTCTAGTTCCAGAGAATCTGACACTCTTCTGGCCTCTGTGGGCACTGTGCACACATGGTGCACTTACCTACATGTAGGTAAAACGTTCATACACATAAAATAAAAATCCACAGTTTGGAGCCTGAGGATCTGAGTTTGATCTCAGGCACCCACATAAAAGCTGGGCTTGATGGCCTGCACCTAGAATCCCAGGACTGGGAGGCAGAGACAAGAGGCTGTCTAAGGCTTGCTGAGCAGCCAGTCTGGCCAAATTAGTGAGCTCCACATTTAGTGAGAGATGCTGTATTGAAAGGTGGTAGGGATGGAGAAATGGCTCAGCAGTTAAGAGCAATGGCAGTTCAATTCTCAGCACCCACATGGCAGCTCACAACCACCTGTAACTCCACTTCTAGGGGCTGTGACTCCCTCTTCTGGCCTCCACAGGCACTGCATGCACATGGTGCACTTACATGCAGATAAAACACTCATACACATAAAAATAAATATTTTGAAAAATATAAGGTGAAGCCGACTATGGTGGCACATACCCTTAACCCCAGCACTCAGGAGGCAGAGGCAGGTGGCTCTCTGTGAGTTCAAGGCCAGCCTGCTCTACATAGCAAGTTCCAGGCTAGCTGGAATACAGGGAGACCCTGTCTCAAAAAGACCAAAAAGAAAAAATATAAGGTGGAAAACAACTAAGGAAGATACCAGAGTTAACCTCTGGCCTTCACACAAAAACACACACATGTACAGAGACACATACCACAGACAAAAAGGAACAATCAAAACAAACAAACCCCACACTCCAGCAGCCAGAACTCTGGGCATCTGTCCATCCCTGCCGACGTCTGTGGGCTGCAGCACCCTGACTTCCATGAGCCACCTGTCTTGTATCTTGTTGCCCTCCCTGTCACTGGCTCTTCACTCTAGATTAAGAAGTACTGCCCCAAAGACCTAGGCTGAAAAACTAAGGCTAAGGGGGCTGTCTTAGCCCCACAGGGCTCTTTGGTGTGGGAAGATACCTGAAGGGTAGAAACGTGCATGCCTCGTGCTGTGTTTCCAGGCCTAGGGCCACTGGGGAACACTCAGGGGCAATTTTTCAACCATTGCCCACCTCGGACCCAGAGGAGGACCTTGCTCACTCAGACCTCAGGCTGCAAGTTCAAGTTGAGCCTAGACACCCATGGACCTAACTCTTGTCTGGCCACTACCTGGGCAGCAACTTCAGTATTCTCCCAGGCTAGGCTGTTGTCTATTAAGGACCTAAGAAAAGGGGTTGGTGGCTCACTGGGAAGGTGCTTGCCATACAAGCATAAGGACCTAAGTTCAATCTCCCAGCTCCCAAAATGGGGGGGGGGGGAGCTGGGCATAGCCACCTGCACTAGCAACATCCCAGCACTCGGGCTGGAGACAAGTGGATCTCTGGAGTTCACTGGCCAGTCTAGCTGAATTGGAACACTTGAGATTCAGTGAGAGATCCTGTCTCAAACAGCAACTAAGGAAGACACCTGACCTCTGCCCTCCACATGTCCACTGGTAATCTACAAGTGTACACACATTATACACATAAGGAAGAAGAGGAACAGCTCGTGGCTTTGGGATACAGACCTCGGTTCACCATTTCAGGATCTCTGCACACCCCATTCTTCCTTGAGACATTTCTTGCCCCTTCTTGGCCTATCCTGGGCCAATTCTCCTTCTAGGCAGAACCACATTTTCTTTACCCAAGAATACTCAACTGAGGGATGATGGGGGTTCCCTTCTGCTCCCCTCTAAAGCCCCCATCCCAGACACACAATCACACCTCAGTGCACTGAAGACGTGACCCTAAGGTTCGTATTTAATCCCACTGGACATCAATTCTTAAAATTTGGCATCAGAGCTCAACAAGCACATTCCAGAACAGGCTAACATAGCCTCAGAGAGGGGCACATCAAACCAAGATCCACCCCAGAAGCAGTGGAGAGTCTCTGCCTCCAAAGAAGGTGCTGGATAAAATTCAAGTCCACCCACCAACCCTGTGATGATGGTTAATGTTGTGCACTTGACAGGATCTGAAGCATACAAGCCTCTACCATGTCTGTGAGGGACTTCCTAGATGTTTATTGTGACCAGAAGACCTACCCTAAATGTACATGACACCATTCAGTAGGCTAGGGTCCTGTACTGAATAAGAAGGAGAAAGCAGGCTAAGCACCAGCATTCACTTCTACTTCAGGCTCCTGCCGCCATGATGGGCTGTACCCTCAAACTGGAAATTAAGATAAACCTTTCCTTAAATTCCTTCTTACCAAGTATTTGGTCACGACAATGATAGACACTCCCAGCCTGCCTGCCCATCAGTCCCTACAGTCTCTGTTCACTTACCCCCTTGACCTCCCCCACCCCAGGTCAGGTCAAGTCCCTGGTTTCATCATACAAAACTTCTGGGCCCCCCAACCCTCATTTCCACTGGGGTCCTGAACCCTAAGGCACAGAGCTGCCAACATTCAGAATCAGGGGTGGGGGTGGGGAGGGCATTGAGCAAAGCCAGAATTGGCGGTTTTAAGTTAGAAGCTCCAGGGAAGTCTCAGATCCAGGGGAAGACACATGGAGGAGCAGAAGACCTGTGTAACACCTGTGCACACTTGTATCTACTCTTTCCCTCTCAGTGGCCTCTGCTGACTTCAAGGCTCTTCCGGTCTCTCTGTCCACCAAGATGCCCCTCCTTAGTTCACCATGATCCTCACATCTGCACCTTCTCTCCTGGATTGCTCTTGAAGGAAGCAGGCATCATGGCGACCATCCCAGATTTCCCAGAACAGGTTCTCAACCGGGCCAGCCACCTCCCGTATTTACTGAACCAAAACCAAGTACTAAAGTCACTCTGTCACTCTTAGGGTGAGCTAGGTGGGTTGACCCTCACTGGTACCTGTACCTCCTCTATCCTTCTTTTATCTATGGCCAGCCTCTCTCCCGTGTATCCATATGAGGGACCCTGGATTCTGTCCTAGAGTAAGGATGAATTCCTCTACACATCTCAGGGCAGCAGACTTAGCAGAGAGGAGCACAGCCAATTTCCATCAGTAGAAGGGGCAGGCTGGGACACAGACCCTCCCCACCAAGGTCATAAAGCAGACTGTGGGGGCGCCAGGACGAAATGCCTTTCTCTTTTCCTCTTTCCCTGCAGCAGGGTGACATCCATCTCCAGCACAGGCCCTAGGCGATGACAGCCCCTCTTGGATCTTGTCTCCCCCGGAGAGGGGGGGCGGGGCAGCCTCGGCCCAGCTCCTTCCCCTGCGCTGGAGGAGGGGGCGCTGGCACTTCCCAAAGGTGTTGGGCCTGTCATCCCCAGCCTGCCCCTCCCAGACTGAGGAGTCTCCCCCCGACCCCCTCGGGATCGCGCTATCCGTGACGCACAGGCCCAGGCAGGGATGGGGAGATCGGTGGGCCTGTAAGGTCCAGCTTAGTAAGCTGCAGCTGCGACCCCGCCAGGCTCTGGATCCCGAGCGTCGCTACCGCCCCGCCACCCGAGGCCTCCGGCGCCCGGGAATCAAGGGTCACCCGCCTGGCCGCCGCCACCGCCCCCAGCGCGCGCGTCCCACCCGCGCGCACCTGCCGCATCCGCGCGCTCCACTCACCGCGCACGCGCGCGCCCGAGACCCGGCCGAGCCGGAGCAGGACACGGGCTCGGGGTGGGGGGGACTGGGACCACCGGGGACCCCCCACGCCACACAAAGTGACGGCCGCGAGCTGCGCGGCGGCGGAGGAGGCGGCGGCGCGTGGGCACCGGAAGTGCCTCCTGCCAGCCCCGCCTCGTCCGCGCCCACGGGGGGGCACTTCCGGTCACGCTGCGTCACGGAGCTCTGGGTGTAGAGAGGGGTGCTGCTGCGGTGCATCCCTGTGTACGTGGAGGATGCTCGTGGGCACCCACAAGACCATCCCTACACACCCTGTTTCCCTGGCCCTTCCAGGAGAACTTTGCCCACTCTTGGAGATGCCCACGAGGTCCAGACGCAGGGAGCATCCCTTCCCTCCATAACCGGGGCTCCTAACACCGAGGTGCATGCCAGGACGAACCCGAGTTGGTACCCTGTCCACGGGACTCTCTATGGACCTCAGACGGTGGAAGGAGGTGGCTGATCCTTGCGGGATCACAGGCAGCCTACATGTCTGACCCTGATTTGGCCAGGGGTGTGGCAGGGACGTTGATCTCTTTTGGATGATGCTGGCTCTACCAGACTGCTTTCTGGCGCCACTCGTGTGTGCAGGGACAATGCAGGGAAGGGTGTGGAGGGCAGGGGGACAGCCGTGAATGAGGACTAAACCAGGTCCGGTGGATCCTGGCAGTCAAATGCAGGAAGGGTTGGAGTTTGAGGCTAGCCCGGGCTACAAAATAGGATCCCAAACTGAAAAAATAAGTAGGGGCTGGAGAGATGGCTTAGTGCTTAAGAGGTCTTGATGCTCTTCCAGAGGAGTGGAGTTCGCTTCCCAGCACTCACATGCCTGCAACTCACAACTGCCTATAACCCCACCTCGAGGGGATATACTACCCTCCTCTGGTACATGCAGGCATATGTACACGCACACACACACACACAAACACATTTTAAACATTAAAATTTTTTATATTTTATGTGTATGACTGTTTTCCTTGCACCTATGCCTCAAAGGCCAGAAGAGGGCATTGGATTCCCAGGAACTGGAGTTATGGACAGTTATTAGCCATCAAGTAGTTGCTGAGAACCAAACCAAGGTCATCTGCAAGATCAGCCAATGCTCTCGACCACTGAGCCATCTCTCCAGCCCTGAATTTTTTAAAATTAAAACAAAGATTATTTGTATTTTATCATATAAGTGCTTTGCCTACATACACTAAGTGCACCACCTGCAGGCAATGCCCACAGAGGCCAGAAGAGGGCAGTAGATCATCTGAAACTGGAATGAGTTGTGAGCCACCACGTGGGTTCTAGAAACCAAACCTCTGAAGCCGGGCGGGTGTGGTGGCGCACGCCTTTAATCCTAGCACTTGGGAGGCAGAGGCAGGCGGATCTTTGTGAGTTCAAGGCCAGCCTGGTCTACAGAGTGAGTTTCAGGACAGCTGGGACTACAAGGAGACCCTGTTTCGAAAAGACCAAAAAAAAAAAGAAACCAAACCTCTGAAAGAGCAGCCAGTGCTCTTAATCACCAAGCCATCTCTCTGGCCCCAAATCTCTTTTTTTTTTTTAAGAAAAAAATAAATAATAAGCAAAATGAATACATGCCCCCCACTGTTCCACTCCTTGACCTGTCAGCCCCAGGCCTGGCGTGGATAGTAAGCAGCTTTGCCAATGCCCTGGGACTGGCTGAGCCTCGACAGTCAACATTCCCTGGGTCCATTGCTGTCTTCCTTCCCATTCTTAGCAGTGCTCAGCTATCCCAAATGGGCTAGAAGTGGCCACCTATGTTCTGAAGTCCCTGGACCCTGATCCTGGTGTCCACCTAAGTGTGGAGCCACCTGCCCCAGGTGCCAGTAGGAATCAACCCGGGCATGACCTTGGGGAGACCCAGGATCTAATCCTCCCCTTGTCTGCTTTTCAAAACCCTTGCACTTTTGTTCTAAAAAGCACCATGTAGATCTGATAGGATTTCTGAGCCTTCCCTTCCCAGGCGAACCCTGACTCTCTGCTCTCTGGCTGCCTCGACCTGTATGTAGATTCTTCATGAACCTGGGCCTAGAGAGATGGCGCGATGGTTAAGAGCACTTTTTGCTCTTGCAGAGCACCCAGGTTCACTTCCCAGCACCCACATGGCAGCTAACACAGGCCTGTTATTCCTTTTCCATGGAACCCAACGCCCCCTTCTGGACTCTGTGGGCATTGTATATGGGTGCATTTATATATATACAGGCAAAACATTCACACACAAACTAAAAACAGATTTTAAAAAAAATTAAGGAAAAGAAAAACAACACACCTAAACAGGGAAACACACTCCATCCTAGACTTAAGCTCCTGCACAGTGTCACCAACTGACCCACAGTGAGTGGCAGTGGACACATAAAGAGCACAGCCACTCCATAGGGAATCAAATCCAAAGTTACGATTATGAGATGTACTTCCAAGAACCCCATGCAAGGAGTTGAGAGGAAGAAGAGGCAAGGGGGAACCCTACACCTTCACAAAATAGGAAGCACTTTACCGGAGCCTAACAGTTGCCTGAGACATTGTAGGACCTGTATAAGAACCTGAGGTGGGACCCTGGGGCATTTCAGGGAGCTCCGAGGTGGCTGACAACAGTGCCATGCTCTGGTAGGATGGTGACAGTGTGATGAGGATCCAGGGGAGCATCAAGAAGAATCTAAAAGCTGTTGAAATGGAGCTAGGGAGATGGCTCAGTGGAGAGAATGAACGCCGGCCATTGCAAGCATGAGCATCTGAGCTCGAATCCCCAGTGCCTACAGAAAAGCCAGGTGTGGTGGCACATACCTGTAATCCCAGCACTGGGGAGGTAGAGACAAAAGGACCGCTGGAGCTTGCTGGCCAGCCAGTTCAGCCAGATCACTAGACTCCAGATTCAATAAGAAACCTTGTCTTAGGGATGGTTCAGTAGTTATGAGCACTGTCTGCTTTTGCAGAGGACTTGGGTTCAGTTCCTAGCACCCATGATGGCCTTGGGACTTGCGATCCTCCCACCTTGGGCTCCAGAGTAATCGGTCCCATCCATCTTCTCATACAAACCACACACACACACACACACACACACACACACATACACACACGACACAGGAATAGCATGACACAGGAATAGCATTAGGGCCAAAAGCATATGTTTTCCTTTTTGGAGCCCATTAGATTTCTCCCATATTATTTTGATAAAACTGCCTTAAAATTATTGCCAGGGCTGGAGAGATGACTCGCCAGTTAGGACTGCTTGCTGTTTTTCCAGAGGGCCTGAATTTAGTTCCCAGTACCTAGGTATAGTGGCTCACAGTCACGTGGGTTCTAACGCCCTCTTCTGGCCTCTGCAGGCACTGCATTCACACATGGCATTCACTCACAGATGTCCCACAAACATACAGGTGAATAAAAATAATAATAAAAATAAACAATTCCCTTCTAGTGAGTTTTGGACAATCTAGGATTGAGGTCAGCAGTAACAGAAAAGCCCAATTAAGCAACAATCCATGCAGACCAAAGATGCCATTGTCCTCAGATCAGAAACATCCTAATAAGGGATGGAGGAGCTGGTCCTCTAGTTTCTCAGGACATGGACAATTTAAGCTCCATTGTGATTAACCCACCGATGACCATAAAGCAGTCTCTCAGTCATTTGCCTTAGAAGTGAGAGTCAATAATTGTTACTTGGGCTGGACGTGATGGCGCATGCCTGTACTGCCAGCACTAAGTAGGCCGAGGCAAGATAATCAGGAGTTTTAGTCCTGTCTTGGCTAAAGAGTAAGCAACGGGCCAGTCTAGCAACTTAGGGTGATCCTGTCTCAAAATAAATAAAAAGAGGGCTGGGGTGTGGCCACTGGTAGAGCATCTGTCTAGAATCCCCCAGCGAGGGGCTGGGGTATGGCTCACTGGTAAATCACCTGCCTAGAATCCCCCAGTGAGGGGCTATGGACATGGCTCAGTGGAACAGCAATCACTTGTCTAGAATCCTCTGGTGAAAGGACTGAGAGTGTGGTTCAGTGGTACAGCACCTGCCTAGAATTCCCCCAATGAGGAGCTGGAGATGTGGCTCAGGGGAGAGAGCTTGCCTATCATGAACAAAGCTTTCAAACCACCCCCACAGTGCCCCCACAAAATAATTGGGCTGCCTGATCTTGCCTATGTCTGGGTGCTTGCTCCTCACCCTTTAAACAAAGAGCAAGGAAAGCTTGCCTTCAAAATTGTGGGCAAGTCACAGAGTTTTGCTATGATGTAACAGTGCTTTGGAAACAATATTGTATTGACTTTAACAGCTGTCTTCTCCCTCTCTCCAGTGATACTAATATTCTGGTCACGATTTTTTTAATTCTAATTAATTTATTATTATTTTATTTATTTATATATTTATTTTCTATGTGTATGAATGTACTGTCTGCATGCAGGTTAGTGCACCCATGTCGTGCAATGCCACGGAGGTCAGAAGAGGGTGGCAGATTCCCCTGGAACTGGAGTTCTACTGGAATTGGAGTTACAGACGGTTCTCAGCCGCCATGTGGGTGCTGGGGATCGAACCCTGGTCCTTTGCAAGAGCACTCGGTGCTCTTATCCACTAGGGTATCTCTCCAGCCCCTATTTATTATTTTTTATGGGTATGAGTGTACTGTCTGCATGTAGGTTGGTGCACCCATGTCATGCAACGCCTTGGAGGTCAGAAGAGGGCATCAGATTCCCTTGGAACTGGAGTTAAAGACAGTTCTTAGCCACCATGTGGGTGCTGGGAATCGAACCCGGGTCATCTGCAAGTGTAGTCAGTGCTCTTAACCGCTGAGCCATCTCTCCAGCCCCACAATTTTTTTTTCTTTTTCTTTTCTTTTTTTTTTTTTTTTTTTTTTTTTTTTTTTTGGTCTTTTTGAGACAGGGTCTCCCTGTACCCCAGCTGTCCTGGAACTCACTCTGTAGACCAGGCTGGCCTTTAACTTACAAAGATCCGCCTGCCTCTGCCTCCCGAGTGCTAGGATCAAAAGCTGCGCGCACCAGCCGGCCTCTTTTTTTTTTTTTTGGTCTTTTCAAGACAGGGTCTCCCTATAAACCCCGGGTGGTCCTGGAACTCACTCTGTAGAACAGGCTGGCCTTGAACACACAAAGATCCGCCTGCCTCTGCCTCCCAAGTGCTAGGATTAAAGGCATGCGCCACCATGCCCAGCTCACAATTTTTTTTATAAATTTAAATTTTATTTATTTTTATGTGTATGAATGTACTGTTGCATGTAGTCTGTGCACCCGTGTCGTGCAATGCTGCGGAGGTCAAAGAGGGTGTGCGATTCCCCTGGAACTGCAGTTCTCCTGGAATTGGAGTTTCAGATGGTTCTCAGGGCCGCCATGTGGGTGCTGGGGATCGAACCCGGGTCCTCTGCAAGAGGAGTCGGTGCTCTTAACCGCTAGGCCATCTCTCCAGCCCCCACAATTTTTTTATATACAAAGTGTCACTATGCAATCCAGGCTGGCCTCCAACTCCTGAACCTCCTTCCGAGCACCCCAAATGCTGGGATTGCAGGCCCTGTCTAGCTGGCTTGCTTCCTCCGTCCCTGTCTCCTTCCCTCCATTCTTTTCTTTTGTGAGATAAGATCTTGCTATGTGTTCCAGGTTGGCTTCAAACTCACTATCCTCCTGCTTTTGACTCTCAAAGGCTGGGATTACAGATGTGCACCATCATCCCTGGCAAAATTCCTTTTTTTTTTTTTTTTTTTTTTTTTGTCTTTTTGAGACAAGGTTTCCCTGTAGCCCCAGTTGGCCTGGAACTCACTCACTCTGTAGACCAGGCTGCCCTTGAACTCACAGAGATCACCTGCCTCTGCCTCCCAAGTGCTAGGATTAAAGGCATGTGCACCCAGCCCGCTAAGACAATTCCTTTCTTTTTTTTTATTTGTTTATTATATTTTAAGGGATTCACAATATAAGAACACAGTTGTTTTCAGATCACATTGACGTTGCTCCAGTTTGCCATACAATCAGGTAATTGGCACTAGCATCCACAGATGAGGGATACCATTTCATTTTTTTTCGGGACTGTGTTACTTCAACCAGCATGATATTCTAGCACATCCATTTTCCTGCAAAGCTCATGATGTCATCTTTCTTTACCGCTGCATAGAACTCCATTGTGTAATGTACCAACATATTTCCTATCCACTTGTCAGTTGAGGGCACTTGGGTTGGGTTCCAGCTCCTTTGCTATTGTGAAGAGAGCTGGCAATAAACATGGCTAGCATGTATCTCTGCGGTAAGATGAGTCTTGTTGGTACATGCCCAGGAGTGGTATGGCTGGGTCAGGTGGCAAGTTCATTCCAAGTCTTCCAAGGGTTCTCCACACTGCTTCCATAGTGACTGTAGAGTTTACATTCCCACCAGCGTGGATGAGTGTTCCCTTTCCCCCACAACCTCTCCAGCACTTGGTATCATTTGTTCTTGATCCTAGCCAGTCTTATTGGAGTAAGATGATATCTTAAAGTGGTTTTGATTTGCATTTCCTTAAAGATTAGTGATGTTGAACACTTCTTGTGGTGTTTCTCCAGCCATTTCTAATTCCTCCACTTGTGAAGTCTCTGTTCAGCTCTTTGCTCCATCTTTTGAGTGATTCATTTGTTTTCTTGTTTTCTTTGTTTTTTTGAGTATTTATATATTCGGAAATCAATGCTTGTCAGATGTATCTGTGGTGAAGGTTTTAGTTTCTCCCACTCAGTGGGTTTCTTCATGCCTTGATTGTTTCTTTTGATGTACTGAAGCTTTGAGTTTAGAGAGGTCCCATTTGTCAATTGTGACCTTAATTCTTGTGCAGCTGCTGTCTGATTTAGGAAGCCTTTTCCATGCCTATGTCTTGTAGTCTGCTGCTAACTTTTTCTTCTATCACCTTCAGAGTTGGGGTTTCATGTTGAGGTCTTTAATCTATCCATCTGGAGTTGATTATTTGTACAGGGTGAGAGGTAGGGGTTTAATTTCATTCTTCTACAAGTGGTGATCACAGTTTTGCCAACACCACTTGCTAAAGATGCTGTCTTTTCCTCTCATTGTGTTTCTTGGCCTTTGGCCCCTTGTCAAATAGAGATGGCTGAAATTGTATGTGCTCAGGTTTGGATCTTCAGTTTTGTTCCATGTGGTCAACAGGTCTGGTTTTATGCAGTACCAAGCTGTTTTTTTATCCAACTGTTTTTAGTATAGTTTGAAGTCTTACATAGAGATCCCCCCTGTATCTCTTTTACCTCGGGTTGTTTGGATATTCGGGGTTTTGTTTTTCCAAATGAAATTAAGGACTTTTTTCCCAAGCCTGTGAAGAAACTCTTGGGGATTTTAATTGAGATTGCATTAAATCTATACAAGTGTTTGGGTAGAAATGGACATTTTTACAATGTTAATTTTCCCAATCCATGAGCATGGGAGGTTTTTCCATCTTCTGATGTCTTCTTCAATTTCCTTCTTCAAGGGTTTAAAATTTTTGTTGTAGAGATCTTTGGTGTTTTGGTTAGGTGTGTTCCTAGGTATTTTAATGTGTTTTTGAGGCTATTGTGAGTGGGAAGTTCTCCTTGAATTCCTTCTTTAGTTGTTTGTTGTTGGCGTAAAGAAAGGCTACTGATTTTTCTAGGTTAATTTTGTATCCTGCCACTTTCCTGAAGCTCTTAATCGTTTCTAGGAGTTTTCTGGTGGAGTTTCACAATTCCTTTCTAAAAAGCAGTTTTCCTGTCCCTGCCTTTTTCCCCAATGACTACGACTTGGGCAAGTATCTCCTGCTGCCGTCACCCAAGGGCAGAAAGGTGGTGGGAAGACAGGCAAGATGGCACGGGCCTTTAGTCCCAGCAGTGGAGACAGAGCCAAGTGTATCTCTGTGATTTCAAGCTTAGCCTGGTCTATGTATGCAGTTCTAGGCCAGCCAGGGCTACATAGTGAAACCCTGTCTCAAAAGGGGGCAGGAATTTGAACACCTGTGATGTATAAGGGGCATAAAATTGGGGTGAGCCATAGTTTACTCAAGTCAAAGAACCACTTTGTGTGGCTAAAACTGCAAGGCCAGTGAGGTGGCTTAGCCACTTAAGACTTTTTTTTAGTTTTTTATTTTAATGTGTATGAATGTACTGTCTGCATGTAGGTTGGTGCACCCGTGTCATGCAAATGCTGCAGAGGTCAGAAAGGGGTGTCGATTCCCCTGGAACTGGTGGTTTAAAGATGGTTCTTAGCCACCATGTGGGTGCTGGGAATCAAACCCGGGTCCTCTGCAAGAGCAGTCGGCGCTCTTAACTTCTGAGCCATCTCTCCAGCACCCAAGACTTATTTTTTTGAGACAGAGTTTCACTATGCAGCCCTGGCTGGCCTGGAAATCGCTATTTACACCAGGCTGGTCTCAAACTCAAAGAAATCCACCTACCTCAGCCTCCCAGGAACTAGTATTAAAGGCGTGTACCAGGACACCCAGTTATTAAAGGCACATTTTGATTTGGGGATCCATGTAGTGGAGACTACTCCCAAAAGTTGTCCTCTGACTTCCATGAGGGATATGGCATTCAATAAATAAATGAGAAATAGGCAGATCAATAGATAGATGATAGATCGATAGATGATAGATGATGATAGATAGATAGATAGATGATAGATAGATAGATTTAAAAATCTGCAGTTGGTAGGGCTTAGGCAGAGCCCTTGTTGAGGAACTTGAATCTCCTCATATGCCCTGGGTCTTACAGTAGGCTATGTCCACTGGGAGGAGCCCACTTTAACAATCTGTTTAAAGGCAACATGTGATCACCCTGGCCCTGAATCCACACAGCTTCACCCTCAGCAGGGTTGGTTCTGAGCTGTGGATATGGCCAGTCAGTCAAGCGTTTGTTGTGCAAGCCCAGGGACCTCAGTTTGAAACCTCAGTACCCACACAGAAACTGGGTGCAGCAGTACATATCACCAACCTGAGAGTTGGGGTAGGGGTTGGGGGGGCCTGTGGCCGTCGGAGCCTTGTAGCTCACCTAGTGATGCTCTAAATTCAGTGAGAGGTGTTGTCTCAAAAAATAAGAGGGGTGGGGTTGGCAAGAGGGCTCAGTAGGTTACAGTGCTTGCTGCACAAGCTACCTGGGTTCAATTCCTGGATCCTATAAAATGGGAAAGGAGGGGACAGGAGGGAGAGGCCTAGGCAGTTAAGAGCACCAACTGCTCTTGCAGAGACCTGGGTCAATCCCCAAACACCCACATGGCGGCTGAGAACCGTCTTTACTAACTCCAGTTTCAGGAATCTGACACTCTCTTCTGACCTCCGCAGCATGCATGACAGGGTGCAAAACCTGCATGCAGACAGTATATTCATAACACTAAGAAAAATAAAAAACATAAAATAAAATTTTTTTAAAAAGTGGAAGGAGGGAACCAACTCCTTAAAGTGGTCCCCTATGCGCCATGGAACATGCACACATCCACACATCTAATAATTTAGAAAATGAAATAAGATGAAGAGCAACTAAGAAAGACACCTGACATTGACCTCTGGCCACATGTACACACGTGTACACACACACACACACACACACACACACACACACAACACCACCAATAAACACACAGGTTTGTTCTAATCCCTGTGTGTTTTGGCATATACCTGTAATCTTAGCACTCAGGCGTCTGAGGCAGGAAGATTGAGGCAAGGTCAGGACTAGCTTGGGCTATGTTAAAAAAAAGTTTTATAAAAAAATTTCCAAATCTAGGGGCATAGTTGGCAGAGTACACTTACCTTATTGAATTCAATCAAGTCCTGAGTTCAATCTACAGTGCAATATAAACTAGGGTTGGTTATACACACCTGTAAGTCCAGCACTCAGGAAATGAAGGCAGAAATATTAGAAGTTCTATGCCATCCTCAGCTACATGGTGAGTTGAAGCCAGCCTGGGCTACATAAGACTGTCACAAACAAACAAAATAAGAAACTTCCAGGCAAATATAAAATGCAGGGCAGAAATCAAAAAAGACAGAACACTGTATATTCCTTTACTTTATTTTTGTGTGTTCTGTTTCTCAGTTACCAACACATGTGTAAAATGTGGCAGCTGTGTTAGCAAAAGAGCAGCAGGGAGGGGAGAGGGCAAGAATGGAGGGGCCACCAGAGGTCAGGAGAGCAGGAGGTAGTGGGACCAGAGGTGGCCTCTTCCACCCGAGTGCCTTCCTGGACATCAGTAACAGCTCTTCCTGCAGCCCCTACCTATGATTTGGTAAACATGATTTATAGCCTTCCTGACATGCCCTGTCCTTGTCCCCAACATTCTCTTCCTCAGCCACCCATCCCTACAACGTGGTCCAGGAGACCTTTGGCCCTGTATCACAAGTTGCTGACCACATAGGCAGTATCAAAACAGCTTGGGCCAGGGTGGGGGCTGCTGGGAAGGACTTTCCAGACTCCTTCCTTCATGGGGAACTTGAGAACTCTCCCAGAATGCCCTCTCCTTCAGCCAAGGGGAGTCTTACTCCAGGGGACAGGCGAGGGTTGCAGATGGCTTGGGGACATTGCAACATCCACCTGGAACCTACTTCTATTTTTAATTTTTTTCTTTATTTTATTATTATTTTTTTTATGTGTATGAGTGTACTGTCTGCATGTAGGTTGGTGAACCCGTGTCGGGCAATGCCCTCAGAGGTCGATAGAGGCGTCTCGGATCCCTGACTGGAGTTAAAGACGGTTCTTAGGCGACGTGTGGGTGCTGGGAATCGAACCCGGGTCCTCTGCAAGAGTAGCTGGTGCTCTTAACCGCTAGGTCATCTTTCCAGCCCAGCTTTCTCTGTTCTTAATAAGCAGGATGAACCATTCATTTCTGAGCCCCCCTGGCCCAGTGCAATTCATTTCCTGGTTAGTGTTTGGTCTACATCAAACCTCATTAATTGTGTGCCACCCTGGGAGCTCTAAGTCCAATTTTCCCAGGGAGGGGAAAAAGAATTGGGCAGCCTCTCTCACACAAGGAGATGTTGTCTAGCGAACTTTTTTTTTCTTTTTTTTGGGGGGGGGAGTTAATCTGTCAACCTGGTGCTTTGGTGTGGGGGAGGGAGTTTGAGAAAAGATTGAAGTCTTTCGAATAACTCAAGATTCCCAGAAGGCTCTGGAACTAGGGTTAAGACCATGGCCCAGGACAAGGTGTGGGTGGTTGTCAAACCGCTCAGGGGTTCGCAGGTGGGTTCCACCCTGGCCCGTCCTCCATCCCTGCCTCCATCCCTGCCCCACCGTCAGGAAGCCTTGTGGCCAGGCACCCCACAGGCCTGCTGGGCCCGCGTTGTGCTTCCGGAGGGTGCGGGCCTGGCTCTCAGCAGGCCCAGGCCCCGGGAGCGACCTGCACCGTGTAGCTAGCGCTCGTGGCGTCGGATCTCCACCTTGTGACGGAAGCGCTCCCCACAGTCCTCACACACGTAGGGCTGCTTGCCCGAGTGGGTGCGGCGATGGCTCAGCAAGTTGGAGGAGACGCTGAAGCGCTTGCCGCAGTCGCCGCAGGCGTAGGGCCGCTCCCTGGTGTGCGTGCGCTGATGCTGCACTAGAGCAGAGCTCTCGCTGAAGCGCTTGTTGCAGTAGGTGCAGGCATAGGGCTGGTGGGTCACCAAGTTGGAGTGCTGCGAGAAGCCCTTGCCGCACTCCTCGCACCGGTGCGGTCTCTCCCCGGTGTGCGTGGCCTGGTGTCGCACCAGGTCCCTGCTGTGGCTGAAGCCCTTGCCACACTCCCCACAGATTGTGGGTCGGTCCCTCACTCTCAGTTTTCTCCGTTGCCTTGCAGGGATCAGAGCCGCACTCCCCGCGGGAGCCGGGATGGCCACCACGGTGGACGTGGTCAGGGCGGGCAGCACCATGATCTCTTGTAGCACCACGTAGCCCGGAGGGGCCACCAAGACAGTCGCAGGGGTGACTGCTGCACCGCCTCCTGGAGCCGGCACCAGCCCCAGCTGCAGCTCTGGCTGCATGGAGGTCAGCTGCACTGGAGTCACGTCCAGCTGAACCTCCTGCTGCTCCAGCTGCTGCTGCTGTTCCAGTTGCTTCTGCTGCTCCAGCTTCTGCTGCTGCTTCAGGTGCTGCTCCATCTGCTGCAGCTGCTCCTGCAGTTTCAGCTGTAGCTGCCGCTGCTCCTGCTGCCGTTCCAGCTCCTGCTCTGACCCCATGTCCACCGGCATGAGCTCCAGCTCTACGTCTTCCTCCTCATCTGGCTCCAGTGGAGCAGGCTGCAGCTGCTGTTGCTGCTGCTGCAATAGCTGTTTCTGCTGCTGGTGCTGCTGCAACTGTTCTTGCTGTTGCAGCAATAGCTGCTGCTGTATCTGGGCCTGCTGCTGCTGCAACAGCTGCTGCTGCAACTGGGCTTGCTGCTGCAGCAACAGCTGCTGGTGTAACTGTCCCTGATGCTGCAGTAACAGGAGCTGCTGCTGCTGCAACTGCTGCTGCTGCAATTGTCCCTGCTGCTGCAAGAGCTGATGCTGCTGGAGCAGCTGCTGCTGTAACTGCTCCTGTTGCTGCTGCAAAAGCGCTGCCCTGACCCTTGCTGCTGTAACTGCTGTTGTAATACTTGTTCTTGCACATGCTGTTGCAGCTGCAATTGTCCCTGCTGTTGCAACAGTTGCTGTTGTTGAAGCAGCTGCTGCTGTAACTGTTCATGTTGTAACAACTGTGGTGCTTGCACAGGCTGCAGCACCAACTGTCCCTGCTGTTGCAATAGCAGCTGCGGCTGCTGTAACAACTGTTCCTGTTGTTGCTGCAGCAACAGCTGTTGCCCTTGCACCTGCTGCTGTAATGTGTGTCCTTGAACTTGTTGCACTAATTGTTGAACTTGCTGTTGCTGCGTCAGTTGTTGGTCTTGCACTTGCTGCTGCACTAGCACAAGTTGCTGCTGCTGGACCTGCTGCCGCAGCTGTTTCTGCTGCAATGTCTCTTCCTGCATGTGCTGCTGCACTAGCACAAGTTGCTGTTGTTGAACTCGTTGCTGCACCAGTTGCTCTTGTATTTGCTGCTGTTGCACTAATTGTTGGTTTTGGACTTGCTGCACTAGTACTAGCTGCTGCAGCTGTTGCTGCTGCAGCTGCTGCACTAATTGTTCTTGTGCTTGCTGCTGCACAAGTTGCTGCTGTTGGGCTTGCTGTTGCAGCTGTTGCTGCAGCTGCAGCTGCAGCTCCTGCCCATGCTGCTCTGTCTGTTGCTGGTGTTGTAGCAGCTGCTGCTCTTGTCCAGGTTCCTGTCTCACTAGCTGCAGCTGCGGTTGTGGTTTCTGGTGCTGCATGGACTGGAGGTTCCCCTGTAGTTCTTGCTGCGGTGAGGACAGCTGTCGCCCATCTTGTGGCTGGAGTTCTGGGTGAGGTCCTGATGGCTGGTTCTGGGGTTGCTGCTGTTGCAGCTGCTCGTGCTGTGGATGTGGAGGCTCTGGCTGCTGCTCTAACTGTGGCAGGCGGAGATGTCGCCCTGGTTGGCCCTCCTCGGGGACGTTACTGACCCCAACTGGGGCTGGGGCTGGGGCTGCTGGCGGCTGTGGGTTGCTGTCCCCCTCTGGAGCCTCTTCCTCCTCCTGACTCTCTCTCCCACCACTGCCACCTGTAGTGGAAATGGCAGGAACCAGGAGAGAAGGATCTAGAGGCAGCTATCTGAACCCAGGCCCCGAGAATGCACCCAAGGATCCACTAGGAAACTCTTTCTTTTTTCTTTTTCCTTGGATATTTAGTAAACTCTTGGGGGCTTTTAATAAATTTTGACCGTTTGATTACACTTTTCATTTATTAAATATATTACCCAAGAGCTTTTTTGGCCGGCTAGACCCTCAGAATGGACATTTTTTTACCATGTTAATTTTCCCAGTCCATTAAGTTTATGGGAGGTTTCTTCCATCCTTTGATGTATTCTTCAAGTCTTCTTCAAGGGCTCTTAAAATTTTCTTGTTCTAGAGATCTTTGGTGTCTTTGGTTAGGTTGTTCCTAGGTATTTATGTTTTTGAGGCTATTGTTGAGTGGGAGTTCTCCTGAATCCTTCTTTATTGTTTGTTGTTGGGGCGTATAAAACGAAAGGCTACTGATTTTCTCGGTTAATTTTGTTCTGCCACTTTACTGAGGCTCTTAATCGTTTCTAAGACTTTTCTGGTGGGTTTCACATTCCTTTCTAAAAGCAGTTTCCTGCTCCTTGCCTTTTTTTTCCCAATGACTACGACTTGGGCAAGTATCTCCTGCTGCCGTCACCCAAGGGCAGAAAGGTGGTGGGAAGACAGGCAAGATGGCACGGGCCTTAGTCCCAGCAGTGGAGACAGAGCCAAGTGTATCTCTGTTGAGTTCAAGCTTCGCCTTGGTCTATGTATGAGTTCTAGGCCAGCCAGGGCTGGTACATAGTGAAACCTGTCTCAAAAGGGGGCCGGGGAATTTGGAACACCTATGATGTATAAGGGGCATAAAATTGGGGTGAGCCATAGTTTACTCAAGTCAAAGAACCACTTTGTGTGGCTAAAACTGCAAGGCCAGTGAGGTGGCTTAGCCACTTAAGACTTCTTTCTTATTTTTTTTATTTTAATGTGTATGACTGTACTGTCTGGCATGTAGGTTGGTGCACCCTTGGCATGCAATGCTGCAGTGTTCAGGAAGAGGTGTCTGATTCCCTGGACCTGGAGTAACAGGTAAAGACGGTCTTGTTAGCCACCCATGTGGGCGCTGGGAATCCAAACCCCGGGTCCTCTGCAAGAGCATCCGCACTCTTAACTGCTGACTGAGCCATCTCCCCGCACCCAAGACTTTTTTTTGAGACAGGGTTTCCCTATGCAGCCCTGGCTGGCTGGAAAATCGCTATTTACCCCAGGCTTGTCTCCAACTCACAGAAATAAATCCACCTACCTCACCTCCCAGGAAAACTAGTATTAAAGGCGTGTACCAGGACACCCAGTTATTAAAGGCACATTTTGATTTGGGGATCCATGTAGTGGAGACTACTCCCAAAATTTGTCCTCTGACTTCCATGAGGGATATGGCATTCAATAAATAAATGAGAAATAGGCAGGATTCAATTAGATAGATGATAGATCGTTATATGATAGATGATGATGATAGATAGATAGATTAGATAGATAGATAGATAGAAAGATCGAGTAGATAGATAGATTTAAAAAATCGCAGTTGGTATGGTTAGGCAGAGTCCTTGTTGCGGAACTTGAATCTCCTCATATGCCCTGGGTCTTACAGTAGGCTATGTCCACTGGGAGGAGCCCACTTTAACAATCTGTTTAAAGGCAACATGTGATCACCCTGGCCCTGAATCCACACAGCTTCACCCTCAGCAGGGTTGGTTCTGAGCTGTGGATATGGCCAGTCAGTCAAGCGTTTGTTGTGCAAGCCCAGGGACCTCAGTTTGAAACCTCAGTACCCACACAGAAACTGGGTGCGGCAGTACATATCTCCAACCTGAGAGTTGGGGTAGGGGTTGGGGGGCCTGTGGCCGTCGGAGCCTTGTAGCTCACCTAGTGATGCTCTAAATTCAGTGAGAGGTGTTGTCTCAAAAAATAAGAGGGGTGGGGTTGGCAAGAGGGCTCAGTAGGTTACAGTGCTTGCGCCCAGCTACCTGGGTTCCACTTCCTTGGAATCCTCATAAAAGGGATGGAGGGGGACAGGAGGGCATGGACTACCTAGCAGTTAAGAGCCCCAAAACTGCTTGCAGAGAACCTGGGTGCGCAATCCCCAACACCCACATGGCGGCTGAGAGAACCGTCTTTAACTCCAGTTCAGTGGGAATATGGACATCTCTTCTGACCTCCGCAGGAATGCATGACACGGGTGCACAAAACTGCATGCCGACAGTACATTCATATACATAGAAAATAAAACAATAAATAAACTTTTTAAAAAAGTGGACGGAGGGAACCACTCCTTTCAGTGGCCCCTATGCGCCATGGAACCTGCCAACATCCACACATCTTACTAATTTAGAAAATGAAATACGATGTAAGAGCAACCTAAAGAAAGACACCTGACATTGACCTCTGGCCACATGTACACATGTGTACACACACACACACACACACACACACACACAACACCACCAATAAACACACAGGTTTGTTCTAATCCCTGTGTGTTTTGGCATATACCTGTAATCTTAGCACTCAGGCATCTGAGGCAGGAAGATTGAGGCAAGGTCAGGACTATCTTGGGCTATGTTAAAAAAAAAGTTTTATAAAAAAATTTCCAAATCTAGGGGCATAGTTGGCAGAGTACACTTACCTTATTGAATTCAATCAAGTCCTGAGTTCAATCCCAGTTGCAATTAAACTAGGGGTTGGTTATTATCCACACCTGTAAGCACAGCACTCCGAAATGAGGCAGACATATTAGAGTTCTATGCCATTCCTCCGCTACTGGTGAGTTGAAGCCCGGCCTGGCTACATAAGACTGTCACAAACAAACAAAACTTAAGAAACTTCCAGGCAAATATAAAATGCAGGGCAGAAATCAAAAAAGACAGAACACTGTATATTCCTTTACTTTATTTTGTTGTGTTTCTGTTTCTCAGTACCAACAAGTTGTAAAATGTGGGCAGCTGTGTAGCAAAGAGCAGAGGTAGGGAGAGGGCAAGAATGGAGGGGCCACCAGAGGTCAGGAGAGCAGGAGGTAGTGGGACCAGAGGTGGCCTCTTCCACCCGAGTGCCTTCCTGGACATCAGTAACAGCTCTTCCTGCAGCCCCTACCTATGATTTGGTAAACATGATTTATAGCCTTCCTGACATGCCCTGTCCTTGTCCCCAACATTCTTCTTCCTCAGCCACCTCCATCCCTACAACGTGGTCCAGGAGACCTTTGGCCCTGTATCACAAGTTGCTGACCACATAGGCAGTATCAAAACAGCTTGGGCCAGGGTGGGGGCTGCTGGGAAGGACTTTCCAGACTCCTTCCTTCATGGGGAACTTGAGAACTCTCCCAGAATGCCCTCTCCTTCAGCCAAGGGGAGTCTTACTCCAGGGGACAGGCGAGGGTTGCAGATGGCTTGGGGACATTGCAACATCCACCTGGAACCTACTTTATTTTAATTTTTTCTTTATTTTATAATAATATAAGATAAAGAAAATTAAAAATATAAAGTAAGGTTATCCAGCGCTGGATGTTGCAATGTCCCAAGCCATCTGCAACCCTCGCCTGTCCCCTGGAGTAAGACTCCCCTTGGCTGAATGGAGAGGGCATTCTGGGAGAGTTCTCAAGTTCCCCATGTAAGGAAGGAGTCTGGAAGTCCTTCCCAGCAGCCCCCACCCTGGCCCAAGCTGTTTTGATACTGCCTATGTGGTCAGCAACTTGTGATACAGGGCCAAAGGTCTCCTGGACCACGTTGTAGGGATGGGTGGCTGAGGAAGAGAATGTTGGGGGCAAGGACAGCGCGCATGTCAGGAAGNTTTTTTTTTTATGTGTATGAGTGTACTGTCTGCATGTAGGTTGGTGCACCCGTGTCGTGCAATGCCTCAGAGGTCAGAAGAGGGCGTCGGATTCCCCTGGAACTGGAGTTAAAGACGGTTCTTAGGCGTCGTGTGGGTGCTGGGAATCGAACCCGGGTCCTCTGCAAGAGTAGCTGGTGCTCTTAACCGCTAGGTCATCTTTCCAGCCCAGCTTTCTCTGTTCTTAATAAGCAGGATGAACCATTCATTTCTGAGCCCCCCTGGCCCAGTGCAATTCATTTCCTGGTTAGTGTTTGGTCTACATCAAACCTCATTAATTGTGTGCCACCCTGGGAGCTCTAAGTCCAATTTTCCCAGGGAGGGGAAAAAGAATTGGGCAGCCTCTCTCACACAAGGAGATGTTGTCTAGCGAACTTTTTTTTTCTTTTTTTTTTGGGGGGGGGAGTTAATCTGTCAACCTGGTGCTTTGGTGTGGGGGAGGGAGTTTGAGAAAAGATTGAAGTCTTTCGAATAACTCAAGATTCCCAGAAGGCTCTGGAACTAGGGTTAAGACCATGGCCCAAGACAAAGTGTGGGTGGTTGTCAAACCGCTCAGGGGTTCGCAGGTGGGTTCCACCCTGGCCCGTCCTCCATCCCTGCCTCCATCCCTGCCCCACCGTCAGGAAGCCTTGTGGCCAGGCACCCCACAGGCCTGCTGGGCCCGCGTTGTGCTTCCGGAGGGTGCGGGCCTGGCTCTCAGCAGGCCCAGGCCCCGGGAGCGACCTGCACCGTGTAGCTGGCGCTCATGGCGTCGGATCTCCACCTTGTGACGGAAGCGCTCCCCACAGTCCTCACACACGTAGGGCTGCTCGCCCGAGTGGGTGCGGCGATGGCGCAGCAAGTTGGAGGAGACGCTGAAGCGCTTGCCGCAGTCGCCGCAGGCGTAGGGCCGCTCCCCGGTGTGCGTGCGCTGATGCTGCACCAGCGCAGAGCTCTCGCTGAAGCGCTTGTTGCAGTAGGTGCAGGCATAGGGCTTCTCGCCCGTGTGGATGCGCTGGTGGGTCACCAAGTTGGAGTGCTGTGAGAAGCCCTTGCCGCACTCCTCGCACCGGTGCGGTCTCTCCCCGGTGTGCGTGGCCTGGTGTCGCACCAGGTCCGTGCTGCGGCTGAAGCCCTTGCCACACTCCCCACAGATGGTCGGTCGGTCCCTCACTCTCCGTTTTCTCCGTTGCCTTGCAGGGATCAGAGCCGCACTCCCCGCGGGACCCGGGATGGCCACCACGGTGGACGTGGTCAGGGCGGGCAGCACCATGAGCTCTTGTAGCACCACGTAGCCCGGAGGGGCCACCAAGACAGTCGCAGGGGCGGCGGCTGCACCGCCTCCTGGAGCCGGCACCAGCCCCAGCTGCAGCTCTGGCTGCATGGAGGTCAGCTGCACTGGAGTCACGTCCAGCTGAACCTCCTGCTGCTCCAGCTGCTGCTGCTGTTCCAGTTGCTTCTGCTGCTCCAGCTTCTGCTGCTGCTTCAGGTGCTGCTCCATCTGCTGCAGCTGCTCCTGCAGTTTCAGCTGTAGCTGCCGCTGCTCCTGCTGCCGTTCCAGCTCCTGCTGCCGCTCCAGCTCCTGCTCTGACCCCATGTCCACCGGCATGAGCTCCAGCTCTACGTCTTCCTCCTCATCTGGCTCCAGTGGAGCAGGCTGCAGCTGCTGTTGCTGCTGCTGCAATAGCTGTTGCTGCTGCTGTTGCAACAGCTGCTGCTGCTGTTGCTGCTGCAACTGTTCTTGCTGCTGCAGCAATAGCTGCTGCTGTATCTGGGCCTGCTGCTGCTGCAACAGCTGCTGCTGCAACTGGGCTTGCTGCTGCAGCAACAGCTGCTGGTGTAACTGTCCCTGATGCTGCAGTAACAGGAGCTGCTGCTGCTGCAACTGCTGCTGCTGCAATTGTCCTTGCTGCTGCAAGAGTTGATGCTGCTGGAGCAGCTGCTGCTGTAACTGCTCCTGTTGCTGCTGCAAAAGTGGCTGCCCTGACCCTTGCTGCTGTAACTGCTGTTGTAACAGTTGCTGTTGTTGAAGCAGCTGCTGCTGTAACTGTTCATGCTGTAACAACTGTGGTGCTTGCACAGGCTGCAGCACCAACTGTCCCTGCTGTTGCAATAGCAGCTGTGGCTGTTGTAACAACTGTTCCTGTTGCTGCAGCAACAGCTGTTGCCCTTGCACCTGCTGCTGTAATGTGTGTCCTTGAACTTGCTGCACTAATTGTTGAACTTGCTGTTGCTGCATCAGTTGTTGGTCTTGCACTTGCTGCTGCACTAGCACAAGTTGCTGCTGCTGGACCTGCTGCCGCAGCTGTTTCTGCTGCAATGTCTCTTCCTGCATGTGCTGCTGCACTAGCACAAGTTGCTGTTGTTGAACTCGTTGCTGCATCAGTTGCTCTTGTATTTGCTGCTGTTGCACTAATTGTTGGTTTTGGACTTGCTGCACTAGTACTAGCTGCTGCAGCTGTTGCTGCTGCAGCTGCTGCACTAATTGTTCTTGTGCTTGCTGCTGCACAAGTTGCTGCTGTTGGGCTTGCTGTTGCAGCTGTTGCTGCAGCTGCAGCTGCAGCTCCTGCCCATGCTGCTCTGTCTGTTGCTGGTGTTGTAGCAGCTGCTGCTCTTGTCCAGGTTCCTGTCTCACTAGCTGCAGCTGCGGTTGTGGTTTCTGGTGCTGCATGGACTGGAGGTTCCCCTGTAGTTCTTGCTGCGGTGAGGACAGCTGTCGCCCATCTTGTGGCTGGAGTTCTGGGTGAGGTCCTGATGGCTGGTTCTGGGGTTGCTGCTGTTGCAGCTGCTCGTGCTGTGGATGTGGAGGCTCTGGCTGCTGCTCTAACTGTGGCAGGCGGAGATGTCGCCCTGGTTGGCCCTCCTCGGGGACGTTACTGACCCCAACTGGGGCTGGGGCTGGGGCTGCTGGCGGCTGTGGGTTGCTGTCCCCCTCTGGAGCCTCTTCCTCCTCCTGACTCTCTCTCCCACCACTGCCACCTGTAGTGGAAATGGCAGGAACCAGGAGAGAAGGATCTAGAGGCAGCTATCTGAACCCAGGCCCCGAGAATGCACCCAAGGATCCACTAGGAAATGCTCGGCAGGGACCCAGAAGCATTAGATCAAGTGTCTGGAGACAAGAAAGAAATTGAAATGCTGGGGGGGGGTCCCCAGAGCACTGGCAGACACCTCACTCTGACCTGTCTTCTGAGCCACCTTCACACAAGCTCCATGCTAGATCTTAGCTCTGATACCAACGTGGATGTCTGGGGCTCCAGACACAGTTCCCTGAGATCTCTGGTACTCTGCTCCATCCAGGGGAAACCAGTCATTCCAATGGTCCATCCATCCTCCCCATGCTGAACTCTGACCTCATTGATGGTCATACTTTAAGTAAAAGAAATGAGCTTGCTTTGTAAATAACAAAACAGTTCTGTAAAAACACCACAAACAGTTTCTAGAAACCACCAAAATCTTAAGGAGACTTTGGGCTCAGGTCCTGAGACTGCAGGTCAGACTCTAACCAATCTGTCAAGCAGGCAATTCTGCCAAACCTACAGTTCTGGCCTCAGAAGGCAAAGACGGGGGATCCCCTGGAGTAAGCTGGCCACTGAGATAGGCATCGACGAGCCTAGTTTATTGAGAGACCCTGCCTCAACAAGGTGGAAGAACCGCAGAGGTTGGGTGAGTCCTGACATCAACCTGGAGCATCCAGATGCATGTGCACACATAAACCTGTATACACATGTGCACGAATACCCACATGAGTACCCCACTGCAGACAAAAAACATGCACAAACATATGCACACCACACACATGTGTGCATGCATGAAAAAAAAGAAGAAAAAACTTGTATGTGGTTAATTGTCTTCTAGAAAAAATGCTTCTAATAATCTTCACGTATTTTTAATCTCTCTGTGTATGTGTGTATGTTGGTGTTTATGTGTGTGACTATGGGTGCACGTGTGCCACAGCACAGGTGTGGAGGTCGGAGGCTAGCCTTGGCTATCAGTCTTCATCTTCCACCTTTTTTGATGCAGGGTCTCTTGCTTGCCACTGCATCCACCAGCCAGGCTGGCTGGCCCTCCAGCCTGCAGGCGTCTTCCCGTGTCTACCTCCCAGCTCACCACAGGAATGTGGGGATTACAAACACACTCCTGTGCCCAGCTTTGTGTGTGGGTCCTGGAGATTCAAGTTCTAGTCCTCATACTTGGAAGGCAAGTGCTTTACCTACGGAGCCATATCCCCAGATCCTTGACTGTATTTTTTTCCTCAGACACATCTACCAGCTGGGGTATTGAGTCTAGATGAAGACCACAATGAAACCCTATACCAAGTTCAGTATCTCTTGGGTACACCCTTCTTTTGCCTCCTCTGGAGGCATCAGGACCCCCACATTGATGTGACTCTCCTCAGTAGTTTCCACAAAGGCATTTCAGTAATGATGTAGTGAGGTGTCACCTAACATGCATCCCCCCCTCCAGAGTTAAATTTACAAGTGGAGCAGCTGGAGAGATGTCTCAGTGATTGAGCACTGGCTGCACTTGCAGAAGACCCTGGTTCATTTCCCAGCACCCACACAGTGGCTAACAATTGTTGTAACTCCAGTTCCAGGGGATCCAAAGCCCTCTTCTAGCCTTTTCGGGCACTGAACACACGTGGTACACATTCATATATACATGCAGGCCAAACACTCATACACATAAAAATAATTTCTTAAACTTAAGATTTACCAGTGGAAAGAATCTTTGTTTAATTCACAGGTCCCTTTCTTTCTCTTGCAATTTCACTGATTTTTAAAATGGAGTCTTACTGTGGAGCCAAGGTTGGAGTCCATCACTATGTAGCTCAGGTTGTCAAGCTGCAATCCTTTTGCCTAAGCTTCCCATGTGTTTGGATTACAGGTGCCTGTCACCATGCCAGGCTCCCCCTGGTTCTCTCTCAGCTCTGTCCAAGCCTGCCCCACACTGTCACTCACCACGCTTTATAGCACATAATGAGAAAACTGTCTCTTGTGAGTTGGCCTTCTAGAAGGCTCCCCCAGTAGAGTCTCAGAGGTAGAGTTCTGGGAAGCTCCACAACACTGCAGGAGCCTCTGGGCATCAGATGGAGGAAACATGGATGGAGTATAGGCCACAAGGGAAAAGAAGCCAGTCAGCTATGTCTGAGGCACAAAGGACAGAGGAAAGCCCTTCAGCACTTTGACTCTATCCAGCTCCATGTGTGGATGATGGCAGTCACCTGACTCAGGCAACTGAGAAGCAGGTTATGGCCAGCCCAGGCTAAGGGGGTCCAAGCTAAGACTGTTGATCCTGTCAGTGTGTCCCTCTTCAGAAAGACCCAGCCTGACCACTTCAGTAAACCTCTGGGTGTTACCTAAGGTAGGTGACAGGTGTGAGTGAGTGGACTGCTGGCCACACAGGGGTCCCTTTGACATGGCCTGGGCTGTGCCAGCCTGCAGCTCAATCCAAGAATCTTTGCTGGAGGCTTCACTGGCTCTGACCCCCAGCCCTCACCTGAGAGGGTGCCGGGCCCTGGACCCCTGTCCTCAAGACGTCATCACAGCTCCAACACAAAGGTTTCTGTGGCCCGGACCAGCTCCATCCTGGCGCTCACACCAGGATCCTGGGGAGCAGGCTGTGCCAAGAGAAAGAAAGAAAAATTGTTGAGGGGGTGATGGTGGCAGCCACGGAACCCCATGCCTGCCAGGAATTGCTGAATACACACAGGGATCCACCTCAGCTGCCCAGTGGGCATGCCTATGCCCACATCCAATTCTAACTGTGGTACTAGCCTCTCACAAGGCTGGGGATCTAGAAACAGCAAAGGACAGCTAGACCTTCCCATGTCACATCCCCTTGTCCTCCTACAAAGCAGGACCATTCATGATGGTCTAAGGCTCCCCCAGCCTTCAAAGACCACATGTCCTGTGCCATGGCAGCTCTCCTGGAAAGCAGGTGTCCAGAGTGCTGTCACCCATGGCAGGGCCCTGTCGCAGGCTAGTGCTCCTGAGTCCACTCCACACATCCAGGGCTCTTCACTTTCCCCGGATTCCAGCTCCCTCTAGCTTTGGGAAGCTAGTCCGAACCCTCCACAGAGAAGCACCCGGCTTTCAGCAGGGTTGTCCCGCCAGGCCTCACCTGGAATAACATTTCCTGCAGGCGGCAGCCTCTGCGCTAGGGGAGGTGTGGTCACCGGTGGCTATAGGGTGAAGGCCAGGGCCATTCTACCGGCTCCTTCCGGAGGTTCCTCCATCCAAAAAGAGCCGGGGAGGCTCTGACCACCCCCGAGAAAGGGGGGCTTTGCAGACCCTCCAGAAAGGTCTTCGCTGTCAGGGCTGTCGAGGTCGCCCTGAGCCAAGACAAGGGGACAGAGTGGAGTTCCCAGGAAGAAGTTGGTGGAGACTCTCGCATAGGGATAGGGAAGGGAGGCAGAAATCCGAATCCGGAGCAAGGATCAGGGTTGGTCCGGGTCGCCCAAGGCGCACCAGTAGGGCCCAAGCTGGAGCACTAGGTTGGCTGGATGGAGACCAGGTGACACGAGTCCAGGGCCACAGGTGCCCGGGTGGTGGCGCGGCCAGGCCGGGTCCCCGGATCGCTCGCCCGCCCTCCCAGGCGGTGCGTGGGTGCGGACAGCGGCCGGGCCGAGGAGAGGGCACTGGGGGGCCGGCACAGGAAGTCCCCCCGGCATCCGCATCCTGTCCCCTGCCGCGCCCCCGAGCCCCGGCCCCGGCGCCGCCACTGCCGCTGTTGCAGTCGCCGCCGCCTCTCTAGGCCGCGCAGCCAGCTCGGTGGGCTTAACCCTTCCCGGCCCGGCCACTCACCAGGGCCCCCCCGGGGGGTAGATGAGGGTGGGGATGGGGACGGGATGCTCTGTCCTGCGTGCGTCCCGGGCCTCGCCAGTGCCGAGCGCAGCGCACTCTGGAAACGCATCTCCGGGTGCGCGTATCTGCGCGCCTTGGTTGGAGACTGACACTGTGGCTGCCCTGGTGGAAGGGGAAGGGGGCTCCCAGCCAGACCCCCTGCCACCTTCTGAAGGGTATGCATAGTCCCAGGGTGCCCGCTGGTAGGGGCACAATTGGAGCTGATTAGCCCTTAATTAATCCGTGAATATGGATGCTCCATCCTGAAGCCAGGAGATCCAACCCAACCCACACCTGGACTCTTTATTTTATTTATTTTTGTATGTGTATGAATGTACTGTCTGCATGTAGGTTTGTGCACCCGTGTCGTGCAATGCCGCGAAGGTCAGAAGAGGGTGTCGGATTCCCCTGGGACTGGAGTTCTCCTGGAATTGGAGTTACAGACGGTTCTTAGCCGACATGTAGACTCTTGACTTGGCCTGGACAGACAGATGGACGGTTTGTGACAGCGCCTTCAGGGCCTTCCTCAGGAACTGAGGGACCCGCTGAGGTCACTTTGGGCTCTTGCTTCCTTCTGCTAGCCACGAGGCCTGGTGAGCAGGCCCTGGCGCTCCGACAGCCTCCCCTGTCCTCCAGGCAGCTCTCCCAGCTGCTCTCGCCATGGTCCCTCAGTGTCTTCTCTCTATTTGCAAAGCCACTGGGTTGTTCCAGACCCGCAGCAGGGTGTCTCTGGCCTGACACCCCACTCCCATGCCCCCCACCTGAGCTGACAATCTGTGAGTCCTTTCCCCAACTCAGCTTCATTGTCAAAACAGAATTCACATGAGAAATGTTCAAGTTCTTTAAAAAAATTTTTTAAGTTTATTTTTATTTTATGTGTGAGTGTTTTGCCTGTATTTGTTTAAGTACACCAAGTCTGTGCGCAGCCTGCAGAGGTCAGAAGAGGGTGAGGATCCCATTGGAACTGGAGTTATGGACTGTCATGAGATGCCATGTGGTTGCTGGGATCTGAACATGGGTCCTCTGCCAGAGCAGCTAGTGCTCTTAACTGCTGAGCCAGTTCCCCAGCCCCTCTAGTTCATTTGAAAAGAGGGTGGGGGTGGGGGTCAGGTGGTAGAGTGTTAGTTAGCCTAGCATGCAGGAAGCCCAAGGGTCCATCCCCAGCACTACATAAATACAGCATAGTGGTGTGTGACTGCCATCATAACACTTGGGAGATGGAAGGAGAATCAGGAGCTTGAGGTCATCCTTGGCTATATGGCAAATCGAGGCCAGCCTGGACTAAAAGGACACTGTCTCAAAAAACAAAAAACAAAAAATGTTCTCTTGAAAAACTCAAAAGATTTGGGGGTTGGAGAGATGGCTCAGCAGTTAAGAACACTGGCTGCTCTTGCAGAGGACCTGGGTTCAGTTTCCAACACCCAGCCGGCAACTAACAACCATCTGTAACTCTGGCTCCATGGGACATGAGGCCCTCTTCTGATCTCCACAGGTATTACATCACATGGGTGCACTTCCATATATGCAGGCGATACATTCACACACCTAAAATATAATACATAAGGAGCTGGAGAGGTGGCTCAGGGCTGAGACCACTGCTGCTCTTTCAGAGGACCCAGGTTTGGTTCCCAGCAACCACATGCCAACTAACAATTGTCGATAACTCCTGTTTCAGGGGATCCAATGCCCTATTTTGACATCAGCAGGCCTTGCATGACATTGGTGTACTTACATACCCCCAGGCAATACACTCATATACATAAAATAAAAAATATTAAATATAATAAATACATAAATAATTTGACAGGGTCTCCCTAGTCCCAGCCCACTTGGAAGTCACCGTGTGGACCAGGCATCCATCTCAAAGAGATCCACCTGCCTCTGCCTCCTGAGGGCAAGGATTAAAGGCTTGCATCACCATGCCTGGCAATAAAATATATTTTTTGGTCTTTTTGAAACAGGATCTCTCTTTAGTCCCAGCTGGCCTACAGCTCACTGTGTAGATCAGGCTGGCCTTGTGTGGGAAAATTTAGTTAGAGTGGGCTGGATTCTAAGCCCATGGTACCTCCCTGGCCACACCCATGGGGTGGGTGTAATGATGAAAAGATTTAGAATTGGGCCCTGAGAATTGAGTCATGATGGATATTTAAGCGGACATGTTGGAATAAACTCTGCGTTCGAACCTCCACCTGCTTACATGTGGTTTGCTTTCCTGCGTGGGCTTTCCACATGGGTAGTCCTGGGATTAAGTGGGCCCCGCCACGAATCCCGGCGGCAACCCCACAAATGGCATCCAAACGTGGGACAGAAGGAAACTTTCACAACTTAGGTATGCATACCCCTAAATCTTCCCCTTTTCTTCACTTTCTCCTCTCCGTCCTGATATCTATCTGTTGTGGTGGAGCTGTCTTTCCTGCTGGTTTCGGTGAATGGGACAGCGGTCTGAGTGGCCTGTGGCTTTGTACATGAGCCTGCTTCTGATTTGGTTCAGAGGGAGCATCTAGTGCCTACCAGGCATGTGCCTCCTGGCATGGTCACTCCTGCAGGCTATAAAGGCCAGTGACCTCAAGGCTGAATTTAATATTAAGCCTTAGCAGTTATGTTTGGCCTTAAAACAATTTTTCATAATTCTACAGGTTTGAAAAACTTTCTGGTTTTAAATCCCATCCCCCCAAAGAAAGACTCCTGCTGCAGGCTCCTCAAGTTCGGTTCCAATCTTGTTCATATGTAGATTTTCTCCCGGTAGCTCTCTTAGACCTGAGCACACCTCTTTCTGTTGTAAATTAAGGCCTTTCACAGAACTGCCCTCCCCCAAGAGCAGCCTCTTCCAGATAATTTCAAGCATTGATCATTTTCCTCTTAAATTTTGTATACAAAATCTGTTTTTAGATAGAAGTGTGTCGCTCTCTTGTCTTCTTATGGGTTTTCTCTAAATCTAACTTCTTACCTAAAACCTGCCAGGTGTTTGTAGATCCAAAGTTGGGATTTATTTTAGCGAACAGTAATTCAAATCCATTTCAGCATGCTTAACTTAAAGTGTAATATTTTTACTTAACCCCGGATACCCTAGATATGGTTGACTTAATTTTATCTTGCTCCTTTTAAACGTGTTTCACCTTAAAAATCTCTTCTCACAGAATTCTAGATCACACGTGGTCTGAGCTCTGGCCAGGCGCTATAAGCCTGCCTGCTGTGCATGCATACCAGCTGCCCCACTGAGCACACTAAATTTTGAATTTAGGTAACATCCTTTTGATTTCAGCACTTTGGAAACAAAATAGATGGATTTCTAGGAGAACTTACAGGACTTGAAGTTCTAACAACAGACTTGCTCCAATAAATAGTCTTTTTCAAGGTAAAAGTCTTTTTCATTGGTAAAAGTCTCTTTAACAACGTAAATTAATATTTTTGGTTCAATTTAAATGAGAAATTTTTTTAATAAAACTGTTTTATGTTCCTTTAAGCCCATCTTCAAGCCACGTGTATGTGTGAGTAAATGTGAGTTCCCGCTTTTAATTCATTATAATCCTACAGGTTTAAATCTATTTAGCTAACTATAAACTTAGATTGAATTCATAAAAAATGTTTGTTATACCCCTAGTGTTAACAATTTTTAATTGGGTTTATAGTATGCATATTATTCAGTTTAATGACAGATTGTTAATTATTATTAGTAATTGTTACTACTGGTTATAGTTAGTTATTAAATATAATTAAAAATAATTGATAAAATTCAGTCTAATGGTAAATTGTTCATTGTTGTTGGCTATTATTATTGACAATTATTCATAATAATTATTAGTGATTTTTGTGACTAGTAATGGTTAATAATAATTATTAATAATAATAATTAATAATGGTTGTAATTGTGATTATGGATAATTATTATTCCAAAGCCCTTAATAATAAGACCTGATGGATCAGGCCTGTCTACTTTTGGAAATCCTCAATCTTTAGATTTGTAAATAGCATAGGTAGAATTTAGGCATAGTTAATTGAAGGCAAGTGGTTGCAAATTGGGCCTAAGAGGTGGCATATGGATCTCAGCTGTTTCATGCATTACTAGGACATTTATTCTAATTATGTAAAAATATCCTTAATAACAAATTATAAAATTTTCATGTTTTTCATTAGACATCAAACAATATGGCTTTTTTCCCTTACAGGTCAACCTAATAAACCTTTATTATGTATGTATGTGTGTATCTATGTGCGCGCACACGTGTGTATGGATGTGTGTACTTGTGTACTTCCTGTACCTCCAGCTGGACTGGAACTCACTTACATAGACCAGGCTGGCCTTGATCTCAGAGTGATCTGCCTGCCTCAGCCTTCTGATTGCTGGCCACTTCCATTTCTTGCAAAGATTCATCCATGAGACTCAAAAAGATCAGAGATGGCTGTTAATAAAGCACCTGCTGCACACAGGTGTGAGGGCTTGAGTTGGGGTCCCTAGATCCCAGGTGAAAGCCAGGTACAGAATTGGATGCTATAACTCCAACACTGGGAAGGGGGGACAGGAGGATCCTTGCAGCTCATTGGCCAAGTTGATGGGTTCCAGATAGACCCTATCTCAAAAAATAGGTAGATGGGCTGGGGAGATGGTTCAGTGGGCCAAAGCGCTAGCCTCAAAACCCTGCCGACTAGCATCTGATGCCCAGATCCAACAGTGGAAGCACAGAACCAACTTCACAAAGTTGTTCTCTAACCTCCAACAATGCTTGTGTGCACATGCCGTCACATCAATCACACAAACAAACACAGTGGACCACACAACGCACATGCACACAG
>VZQC01000717.1:12010-34108 GCA_009823505.1 Rhizomys pruinosus | reverse complement strand
TGTACTTGTGTAATAAATAATATATTTATAATGTTAACAGCTATGATACAAGTTAAAATACATTGCCTCTGAGTTGGAAGGTGGACCTTCCTCTCAAGACGCAAATTTATACTAAACAGCCAAAACATAATTCAATTTCAACAAGGTTATGGGGTTAATCTATTAAAATTTAAAATAATAGATCTACACTGCACCTACTGGTTACACCTTTACAACATCTGAAACAAAGATGCAACCAGGTTTCATTGTATTAAAGTGTTAATAAGTCTTTATCAATATACCAACCCGGGGGTTTTATCCCTCTCCCACCCATCCCCCTTTCCAATTCACCATTTCAGTCCATTTTCTGATTGCAGTCTTTCTGTTGTTCTTTACTATGCATCCCCTCTCCATGAGAAATATTATATCTGGGTTGTTGGTACTAGCATCCACACCTCACGTGCCTGGAAATACTTTGCAAGCAGAGCAGCCATGTGCCTGTATAATCCCAAATCTAATTGGCCAATAGCTCTCTCCTTGGAGGAAATAACCCATGGCTGATGCCACAAGCTTACATCCTCTAAGGTTAGGAGATGTTATAAGCCACAGTAAGACCCTGTCATATTTAACAGGGGGGAAAATTGTAATTCATGGATTAACATATTCAAACATGTGTCTATGCTAAAGATTAACCTACCATAACTATTAGTTGCTGGCCTTAAAAATACCTATATATCTAATGCTTGTTCTTCATTAAGTAGGATCGAAAGGTTAATTCCTGGAACAAACGTTCAGCTCATGAAAGGAAACAGCAGAATTGACCAGAGTCCAAGTCAACGAGCTCCAGAGAGATGGACTGTTTACCTCTCATCCACCTGTTGCCCCTTTTCTAAGCCTAGAACAATGTGCGGGAAGAGGGGGCGTGGTAGAATGTAAAAGGGCTGCGATTGGGGTGAATGGTTGAAACTACAGCAATTGTAGTCTGGACATCATTTGATCAACTTGATTGAACAAACAAACCTGTCACCCCCCACTGGATGGATGGTGGGGCTGTAGGTGTTTGGGCACAACAGCTTGCAGATAGGTTTTACATGAAGGATGCTTGTACTCATGGATTTCACTTATAGCTAAAAATGAAAAAAAAACTGAGAGATAGATGCAGGAACCAGTTTATGGCAGAATGCATGATGCTGGGATTGGGGTTGGGGGTGGGGGCAGAGGATAAAGGGAAATAAGCCTGAACTGAATTGGAAAAAAGTGTACATGAAAATGCACAAAGCATCAATAAAAAACTATTTTAATAAAAAAAAATAAAATAAAATAAAAGGTGTTAATAAGTTTTTGGGTATTTGGGAATAAAAAAATAAAAGGTATAAAATTAAAAATAAAAAAAATTGAATTCCAATTAACATCATTGCGGAATTTGTGGCCGCCATTTTTTTAATTTTTTGTGTGCAATGCAGACTGGGCCTGCATTTTGTTCAGATGACCAGTGGGTAGCTGGTGTTGAGGCCTGTGAGTGACCAGTTGGTTTGGAAAAAGCCTTCCTTTGGGACCACCAACACTGAATAGCTGGTGTGAAATTCTGTCCTGAGCTTGGGCAGGTGAAAATTTTGCCAAAAGTGGGATACCTGTTTCGTGGTCTCAGGCTAAAGACCCGAGTAGGAAGTATACCTCTCTCTGTAGTGACTGACCTCTACGCAATGAGGCCAGTTCCCCACACTGTCCACAAAGTGGACACTGTGCGTCCCTTCCCCCTAGCAAGACTGCATTGCACCTGTTCAACAAAGGAAGTCTTCCTAGAAGCTCCACAAAACAAAAAAAAAAAACAAAAAAAACAAGATGATAATGATGGTAACACACATCTCATGGGTCATATCTAGCCAATCTTTAATTAACTGGTGGGCATAAGAACTGTAAAAGAAAATTTTATTAAGAGCTAGATATTGTAAAATCTTTAATTTTTTAATTTTATTTATTTCTGTATGTGTATGAATGTACTGTCTGCATGCAGGTTTGTGCACCCGTGTCATGCAATGCTGCAGAGGTCAGAAGAGGGTGTCGGATTCCCCTGGAACTGGAGTTCTCCTGGAATTGGAGTTTAGGTTCTCAGCCGCATGTGGGTGCTGGGATCGAACCCGGGTCCTCTGTAAGAGCGGTCGCGCTCAACCGCTAGGCCATCTCTCCAGCCCATGTAAAATCTTTAAAGCAGAGTTTCATGCCAGGCCTGGAGAAGGCCAAGAGCTTGGAGGAAGATAGTTATCAAAATCCATTTTGTAAGATTTGCAGTTTAAAAATGGTAATACATTTGAACTAATTGGAATTAAAATGTTAATTGTTTTATAATCTTGTATTGAATTTCCAACAATAACTTTGGGTTAAGGTACACAAATGGTCTCTATATTTTTTCTGTTTTATACATGTATCACTTTGTAACATTTTTCCTCTTATAGGACAACTTAGCATCTATAGATCCAAAACATAAAATAAAAAAAAAATTAAAAAAGAGGGAGATGGTATAATATTCCTTCTGTATTCCAAACCTTTTGATAAATTTTTTAATTTTTGAGGTCTTGAAACTAACAATGGGAGGAGATTGTATGTTCCCACAGGTAAGAAAACACCAATCTAAATGCCTGAAAATGTACAATTTGGCTGTGCAGGATGGACTGGGAATTCCAGCAGAGAGGCTGACCCATCTGACATGAAAGAAAAAAGAACCTCAGATTGCCTGAGTCACAGACAACTGAGCATCTCTAATTCTATTTGGGATAACTGTTTATAATGTTGCTAATAGTTACCTTCCAGATGCTGAGAAACCTTCCTCCTCTCCCTTTTATAGAAAAAAAAAACTTATTGGTAATTAAGTCATTCCCGACTGTAGATATAGTAAAGTCTTTATAAGCTGTGTAATTGAGCAAAATATATTTAATACAGGAGAGCTCTGATATCAGCCATGTATTATTCTGCCAAGGAAATGTTCCTGGGGAATCCAAGCCCCCAAAATTATAAAGGCCTTTGCTATAAAAATGGGATATCTGAAAGGAGAAGGTGGTAAGTCCCTGTTGTTGAGACCTGGTGTAAGCATGAAAAAATGTTTTGAGACATCACTTGCTAATGTGCAGTTGGCCTCTGAAATGCCAGAGAGTGTTACCAAAGGCCACTAATTGCAATAAAGCAAAAATATGGTCTCTTTGAGTCAAGCAAGACTCCTCTGTCAGTATCAGCTCACCTCAACTGCCTGAGATATTGTGCAGCAGTTGCAGCATGGTGTCTATATATATCCCAAATCTAATAGGCTATTAGCTCTCTCCTTGGAGGAATAATTCATGGCTGATGCCAAAGCTTATGTCTCTAGTGGTTAGGAGATGTTATAACCAAATAAGAACTTGCCACCCTTTAAGAGAAACCAGTTTGTGGATTAGCAATACCATCCAAACATCTGTGTCTGTGCTTACAGCTTAGCTTGCCACAATATTAATAATAAATTAGAGCTGGCAAGATGGCTCACTGGGAAAAAGTGCTTACATTAAGCCTAACAATCTGAGTTTGATTCCTGGAACCCATATGGAAAAGGAAACTGACTCCCACAAGCTGTCTTCTGACCTTCACAGGTGTGCAGTGCCCCCTCTCCAAACAAATATGTAATTTTTAAAATAAAAATTGAAAAAAGGTGGAGAGTGATTGAGGTAGATACTTGACATCTCTGGCTAACATACATACCTCATGCATGTGCACCTATACACATACAGGAACACACACACACACACACACACACACACACACGAAACCAGCTCTTGGTATTTACATGTACATATATCCAGCCATAAAAATACTGTGCACCACCATGCCCTAATTCTTTGTTTCTCTTAAAGATCGTGAACCATGAAACTAAAATTAAAAAAGAAAAAATGGAGCAGGCTGCATGGCTGAAACTTGAAAACACTCCACTAAATGAAGGGCATGAGGCTACAGCTATGATCCCATCCACAAGAACTCTCCAGAAAAGGGGAATCTATGGGGAGAAAAAATATTGGGTTTGCCCAAGCTCAGGCTGGGGTCCTTCCCAGAGCACATCAGCCATTTGGGAAGAATTGCTGCTCTGCGTATTTCCAACGGCTCAACTGGGTGTATGAATTATACTCACTGTTACTTACAAAGCAAATTCTGGGGGTGGGCAAGATGGCTCAGTGGGCAAAGGTGCTTGCCGCCAAGGCTTATGGCCTTAGATCACTCCCTAAGACCCACATTAGTGGAAGAAGAGACTAACTGCACCAAGCTGTCTCGTAACCTCCAAACAGGCACCTTGGCATACACTGTCCCCCAATGAATCAATAAATGTAGTAAGAATAAAAACACTTAGCAAATGTCTGGGACATAATAATTATCAGACGGGAGGCATCATTTTCATTACTAGAAAGAAGGCAAAGAGATATGTGAATGGTCAGCCTTTATTTATTTTTAGGTGGTTAATAATTACTTGTTGCCAAGACACCCACCAGCCTGTGGCTCAAGGGGCTTTTTCCTTACATTTCTTTCCTTTCTTTTTGGCAATACCCTGAAAGGCTAGGTATGGTGGCATACCCTGTCATCTCAGCGCTCAGGACAGAGGCAGAAAGATCTCGGTTCGATGGTTCAGTGGGTAAGAAGGACTTTGCTGCCAATTCTGAAGACCTGAGTTCAATCTCTGGAGCCCATATGAGGGAAACCATCCACAAGTTGCCCTGATCTCCAGCATCCATGCTACCACACATGCAACCATATAAACACAATAAATAAATGCTGGAATAAAGGGCCATGCGTGTCTTTAATATTATACTTGAAACGCAGGGGTTAGGTGGAGCTTGTTGAGTTTAGGGCCAGCCTGGACCATATAGCAAGTTCCATCCCAGCTAGGGTTACCTAATAAGACCTTGTCTCTTGCCTTAAAAAAAAGGACTAGCAGCCGGGCGTGGTATCACACGCTTTTAATCCTAGCACTCAGGAGGCAGAGGCAGGCAGATCTCTGTGAGTTCAAGGCCAGCCTGGTCTACATGGCGAGTTCCAGGACAGCTGGGGCTACAGGGAGACCCTGTCTCAAAAAAGAAAAAAGGCCATAGGCCTAGGCAGACAGCTGGTGTCCTTGGAGCACCAGGGGAGCCCAAAGGCCTGGCTTAGGGGGGCAGAACTTTTGGCACAAGCACCTGAACTTAATCTCCAGACACTATGTGACGGGCTGGGCATGATCCTGGGATCACCTGTAACTCCAGTGCAGTGTGGGGGTGGGGGTGGAGACAAGGACTGTTGGGGTTTTTTGGACATCAGCCTAGGCAAGTCAGCAAGACCTGGGCCGGCCAAGACAGCTCAGCGGTGAAGGTGAGTGCTCAACCCTAATGGCTGGAGCTTGATTCCTGGACCCAACATGGTAGAACTGACTCCTGTAAGTTATCCTGACATCCACGCGTCATGGCATGCATGTGTGTACACACATGGACACACACGTAGACACACACACACANCAATAAATAAATGCTGGAATAAAGGGCCATGCGTGTCTTTAATATTATACTTGAAACGCAGGGGTTAGGTGGAGCTTGTTGAGTTTAGGGCCAGCCTGGACCATATAGCAAGTTCCATCCCAGCTAGGGTTACCTAATAAGACCTTGTCTCTTGCCTTAAAAAAAAGGACTAGCAGCCGGGCGTGGTGTCACACGCTTTTAATCCTAGCACTCAGGAGGCAGAGGCAGGCAGATCTCTGTGAGTTCAAGGCCAGCCTGGTCTACATGGCGAGTTCCAGGACAGCTGGGGCTACAGGGAGACCCTGTCTCAAAAAAGAAAAAAGGCCATAGGCCTAGGCAGACAGCTGGTGTCCTTGAAGCACCAGGGGAGCCCAAAGGCCTGGCTTAGGGGGGCAGAACTTTTGGCACAAGCACCTGAACTTAATCTCCAGACACTATGTGACGGGCTGGGCATGATCCTGGGATCACCTGTAACTCCAGTGCAGTGTGGGGGTGGGGGTGGAGACAAGGACTGTTGGGGTTTTTTGGACATCAGCCTAGGCAAGTCAGCAAGACCTGGGCCAGCCAAGACCTGGGCCAGCCAAGACGGCTCAGCGGTGAAGGTGAGTGCTCAACCCTAATGGCTGGAGCTTGATTCCTGGACCCAACATGGTAGAACTGACTCCTGTAAGTTATCCTGACAACCACGCATCATGGCATGCATGTGTGTACACACATGGACACACACGTAGACACACACACACAAAGAGGTAGAGGAGTAACTAATAACTTCTGTCTACTCAATCCTCTTAGGATGCTCGTCATAAACCAGGGAAGGAATCCGCAGAACACGTTACACAGCTGTTGCAGTATGCTCCAGAGGGCTGGCAGGCAGCTAGGGGAAGGACGCCTGAGAAGCATGCGCACTGCCCTGAGTTCCAATCCCAGGGCTACAGAAAAGAAATTGTACAAAGCCTATAAAACTGTTTAGAAAAAAAATTTATTTGAGCATATGAAAGGAAAATTGAGAGGACCCCCCCCCAATAAAACAGATTCCTTCCCAAGGTCCTGGGGAACCCTAGCAGGCGTCCCTGAGCAGCGCCCAGTGCGGCGAGTGAGCATGGGCCCTGCCCTGCTCTGTACTCACAGAGCTTGCCTGTGTAGGTGGCAGAGACACATCACGTTCCTGAGACCAGGTGAATGTGCGGGCAGGGGTGTCTTCTCCACCAGTGTTCCCTGGACATGGTGACTCTGAGGGTGTCTGAGTGACACAGACGTCGCTCTGGGATTGGCATAAAAAAAAAAAAACAAAAACACAAGAAAAACAAAAACCACCTGCTGCACTCTCTGCAGAGTCCTTCCATCCACCCTCTCTGGATATTTAAGGTGACCAGGCAGTAGGCACCCAGGTGACAGCAACTTGGAACTTCAGTACCAGGATGGTTCTGCCAGCTGGAGGGATGCCTATTGCGTCCGGACAGTCCTCATGTGTGAGGCCAGCACCCCTCTTCTCCAAAGGCTTCTTGGGCTCAGGTGCAAGGCACACAGCTGCTAGGCTGTCTGAAGGGGGCAGGCCTAGCGGATGGGCCTGAATGGAAAGGTCACGCCTGAGATGAAGGTGTGCCCAGGGTGTGTGGGCAGGGCGGGGTGGGCAGCTGGGTGGGCTGGCACAGCCCCATAGGTGAGTGGGGGTGTGTGGATGTGTGGGTAGAATCCAGGGGGGAGTGCTGTGTGTGGTGACTGCTGCACTGGGCCTGAGATCACGAGCTGGAGCAAGCTGCAAACACAAGCAAAGAGGTTAGGACGATGGGTCAAGGCCAGGGCTACGACGCAGGCTCGGGTACTCGCCTAGAAACCCAGCACTCTGGAAGCGGACGAAGGAGAATCAAGAGTTCAAGGTCAGCCTGGGCTACATGGCCAGAACCTGTGACAAAAATAATATTTTTTCATAAACCTGAGGAGCAATACAGAGGCCAAACTGGCACATCTTGACAAGATAATCTGCATTTCCAGAGGTTTCCAGTCTTACTGAAGTCAACTCAAAAGAAGCCATCAAAAACTCAAAGTATTCCAAATGAAATTCCAAGGAACTATCTTGGAGCCCAGAAGAAAGGAAAAGTGGCATCTCCCGAGAGAACTGCGTGCACCAGCCGCCTGCTGGCCGACGGGCAGCTGCCCGCACCAGCCGCGTGCTGGCTGACAGGTTGTTGCCTCCAACAGCCTGCATGCTGGCCGACAGGCTGCTGCTGCGGGCTGCTGAGCCCTGCCAGAATCTCTTCCAGTTCCCTATGTAGACACCCAACCCAGCCACCCTCCATCAGAGGAACCCAACAGCACAGGCTGGTGACAAGGTCCCCCAACCTCAGCTCGCACAGCTGACCCTTGGTCTCCAGTGATGCAAGTTTCTTTTTGGGCCTACCAACTCCTGTGCAGACTTGCTAGCCTGGCAGAGCTGGGGCTCAGCCCCTAGGTAGCTGTGACACTTCCACGTGGCCATGCTGCTTCACTCCTCACCTATGCTGGCTACCAAAACCAGCTCAGAGACTCAGAAACTTTGTTATTGTTGTTGTTTTGTCTGTTTATTTGAGATAGCATCTTACTAGGTAGCCCAGCTGGGCTGGAAGTCACTATGTAGACCAGGCTGATCTCTGATCACAAAGATCCACCTGCCTCTGCCTCCTGAGTGCTGCCGCCATGCCCCACCTGGTGAATTCTTGACAAGGACCAAGGGACATGTGAACACAGAACATCAACAAAGCCTACCAGCCTGACCTGCTTGTCACTACTGTAAACCCTATCCTGGATGCCCAGGTCACCTTCAACTGGAAACATGGCTCTGTACCGCGGTCACATTTACTAGTGTGGGGGAGTACATGAAGTGTGTGTCCACATTCATGTATGTGAATGTGGCCACACGTGCACTATGGCATGGGTATGGAGGTTATAAGACGAGGGGAGAGGCAGGATCTATTATTTTCTTGAGGTCTTGGGTGAGGAGAGGCAGGTCACACGGAAATCTGAGTGCTGTTGTTCTCACACCTCACAGGATGACTGCGGTTGTGCATGGAGCCATGGGGCGGGGTGTCAATGACAGACTTAGAAACACTGATTCATTTCACCCTCACTGCCACTCCATGAGGCAAGCATCAATACTACTCTCTAGAGGGAAACTGAGGCTCAGAGACAAGAGGCTGCCCAAATGTCACCGAAAATTGGTGGGTGGTACACACCTTTAGTCTCAGCACAAGGCAGAGGGAGGGATAGGGGCGGGGCAGGGGCAGAGGCAGAGGGACCTCTGCAAGTCTGGGGCCAACCTAGTTTACATGGTAAATTCTAGGCCAGCCAGGACTACACAGTGATATCATGTCTCAAAAAAACAGGTCTCCCCTGCCGGAGGCGACTCACTGGTCTAACCACACAGCTGGCTCCCAGTGGAGGCCCTGTGGTCCTTCACGACCAGAGGTATCGCCATCAGAGTGTCAGTGCGGCACCCACAGCACTGAACAGAAGCCAAGTGCATTCAGGAGCCCTGATGCTGGGAAGAGGGCCACTTCATGTCTTTTCCACCTAGGTGGTACACTAACTCTGTCCTACTGACTCTCTCTCCCTAAAGACCCACCCTGCTTGCCTTCCACCCCTGCCCTACCCCAGCAATGCCAACCTAGCCCAAAGCCTCAGAGGGCACCTACTTGTTATGGGGCAGCCTGGAGCACAGGGTTCTCAGGTCATCTGAAATCAAGGAGACACATGGTTAAGAGAAAGACTGGAGGCAAGGGACCAGAGAGCTGACATTCTTTTCTGGGACACTGGTGAGACAGCGACAGGGCCTGACAAGGCATCCTCCCAGCGTCCTTAGAAACTGGCTTCCCCGCCCTGCAGTTTTCACTTTAACAAGCTCCAAATTGAAGCCACTTGGGAATCAGGGCAGCCTAGCTGACAATTTGTCAAGTGGCTGGGAAACCATTTTTCCATATGCTTCAACAGCCTAGCACTGACTTCTGGAATAACACTCTGGAAAAAACATGCATCAGGGTTAGCTTTGATGGGCTGGAAGGCAGGGCTCTCCCAGAGTAATCAAACAAACACCCAGGCTAAGATGAAAAACGCATCACTGGCAAGCCTCACCTGGGACAGGCAGCAGTCGGATGGTAAACATGGGTCTGGGGCAGGGGCTGGGGCTGCAGCTCAGTGGCAAAGCTCTTGCCTAGCACGTAAGAGCTTCAGAGCTGAGTCTTGACTACTGTCTTCCCGTCCCCCTCCCCAAAGGGGAACCATAGAAAGCAAACACAGCCGGGCACACTGGTTCACTACAGCTATCCCAACACTCAGGAGGCTAAGACAAGAGGACGGCCATGATGCTGACGTCAGCTTGGGCTACATCATGAGGTCCTGGTCAGCCTGGGCTACAGAGAAAGATTCTGTTGCAAAAAAACAAAAACTAAAACAAGAACAAACAAACAGAGTAAGGGCTCATGCCAGGCATAGTGGCACACACCCTTAATAATAGCAGTCGGAGGCAGAAGTAGGATATCTCTGTGAGACTGAGGACACCCTGGTCTACACAGTGAGATGTAGGCCAACTGGGACTACAGGGAGACCCTGTCCCCCAAAAAAACCAAAGGGAGGCCGGGCTCGGTGACGCATACCTTTATCCTAGCACTCAGGAGGCAGAGGCATTTTTTAGACCAGGCAATTAAAGGCCAGCCTGGTCTACAGAGTGAGTTCCAGGCCAGGTGGGGCTACAGGGAGACCCTGTCTCAAAAAAAAACAAAAAAAAGTGGGGGGGGGGGCTAGAGAGCTGGCTCAGCTATTAAAAGTACCAATTGCTCTTGCAGAAGATTCAGGATGGGTTCCCAGAACTACATGGCAGCTAACAACTGTCCTTAATTCCAGTTCCAGTGGATCTGATGCTCTCTTCTGGCCTCAGTAGGCATTGCATGACACAAGTGCACTTACATACATGCAGCCAAAACACACACCTAAAATAAAAATACATAAAAAAAAAAAATTAACCCTCCTCCCACCCCCAAAAAAGGAGGACTCAAGAGGAGAGTTACTAGACTCCTGAGTAGCCTCCGGTTCTAGGCCAGAAGAGCAGGTGACATCTGGATGCCCTATCTACGTATGGCACATCAGCACCCTGACATGTGACTCTGGGCGACACTCCAGGCCTTTCCACCTGCCTCCCTTGTGTTCACTGGGAAAAAGGGGAAGTCCTAAAAGAAACAAATGGTGCTGGTCTAGGACTCCTTGTTTACTGCCTGGACCGTGGGGTACTGCGATCAGCATGTACCTCTTTTTTTTTTTCTTTTTAATTTTTTATTTTATTTATTCATGTGTATGAATGTATTGTTTGCATGTAGGTCTGTGCACCCATGTCGTGCAATGCCGTGGAGGTCAGAAGAGGGTCTCGGATTCCCCTGGAACTGGAGTTCTCCTGGAATTGGAGTTTCAGATGTTTCTCAGCCACCATGTGGGTGCTGGGGATCGAACCTGGGTCCTCTGCAAGAGCGGTCGGCACTCTTAACCGCTAGGCCATCTCTCCAGCCCCCAGCATGTACCTCTTGTGCAAAGCAGGGCTCCAGAGGCCATGGCCACTTGCAAGGCCTGGGCCAGTCGGTCCAGAGAGAGCTCAATCTCCTGGGAGGCGTTGAGTGGGTTCAGTTCATCTGCTAGCCTGTTGATCTCCTCAACGAGGGGTACCATGTGGTCAAACAGGATGAGCCCCAGGCGCCCATACAGATTCTTCTCAGTCAGGTGCAGCTGCAGCGTCATCAGAACCTGCAGGACACTGAGGTGGAGCTTCGAGTAGAGTAGGTGGGAGTCTCGGTCTGTGCCCGCACTCGAGTCCTTGGCCACCTTGTGCCCAATGTGGCCATTGGACAGGCTGGGCTTCTTCCGCTTGTATGCCAGAGGGGCCTTCACGCACCACCGGATCAGCCCAATAAGGGAGGTGAGCTCTAAAAAGCCTATCGGCAGGCTGGCAGCAATGGGCGTATTTAAGAAAGTGATGAGAATTAACCGTGGGTCCTCAAAAATCCAGCTGACAATCATTTCAAGCAAGTCCAAGGGTGGGATGAGGTCATCTGCAAACAGAGATGTTGGGTCAGAGGGGGTCCTAGCCTTGGGGACAAGGAGCACAGAGTGGGATGGCAGGGGATGGCGGATGCCTAAGGTCACAGCCTTCCTGTCTGATGCTCAGATCCTCACTGCTCAGGATGCCCATCTTCTGCCTCCTTTCCTAGAACACCTGTCCCATGAGCCTATGTCATGTCCCCAGTGTCCAGAATCCTACGGCCAAGGTCAAGGCCAAAGAATATGGATAAGTTAACAATTCCCTAGAACTCCATATTGGAGTGGTTTTATTTTTACATTAAAAATATTTTCTTTATGGGGCTGGAGAGATGGCCTAGTGGTTAAGAGTGCCGACCGCTCTTACAGAGGACTCGGGTTCGATCCCCAGCACCCACATGGCGGCCGAGAACTGTCTGAAACTCCAATTCCAGGAGAACTCCAGCTCCAGGGGAATCCGAGACCCTCTTCTGACCTCCGCGGCATTGCACGACACGGGTGCACAAACTTGCATGCAGATAGTACATTCATACACATACAGAAATAAATAAAATTTAAAAAATATATTTTCTTTATTATTTTTATGCATATAATTGTATTGCCTGCACATAGGTAGGGGCACTCATGTCACACAGTGCTTGCTTGTGGGGGTCAGAAGAAGGCATCGGTCAGAAGGAGTTACAGATGGTTGTCAGCCACCATGTGGGTGCTGGGAATCAAACTCAGGTCCTTTGCAAAAGCAGCCAGTGCTCTTCGTCACTGAGCCATCTCTCCAGCCTATTTTTACATTTATTTAATTGTGTATATGTGTGTGCATGGACGCATGTACCACAGGGCATGTGCGAAGTCAGAGGACAACTTTCAGGGGACAGTTCTTTTCCCACCTTTACATGGATTCTGGGGATCAAACTCAAGTCATCAGACTTGACAGCAAGCTCTTCTGCTCACCGAGTTGTCATCTTACTGGCCCTTAGTTCAAAACTACTGGTAGACTTCACCCCTTCTCTGTGCGTAGGCTTCTTCTTGATATTCTGTGTCCCCTCCATGGTACAGTGAGAGCTAGGATGGCCCTCAAAGAGCAGCTCTGAGTCTTGTCAGTCAGCTGCTAGCTGCCGACAGTCACCCCAACGCCAAAGCTGGAAACTTTACGTAACAGTTTGATCTCGAACCAAAATAACGGGAGCAGATGACTCTGGGTTCACTGTGTGTTAGGCACTGGCCTTGGTCCCTTATACAGATCAACATGCTGAAACGCCGAACCACCCCAATTATTCTCCCAGAAAGGTGCAGTGTCATGGAGCTAATTCCCAGGTTTTGCAGAAGCCTGGGGTAGGCTCAGATCTGACCTCAGCAGCCTGGCTTATAGGCCACTGGGCCACACTCTGCACCCACATGGCATAGTGCCCAGGCTGCCTGTGTGCCAGCCTCCTCTTTGGGGTGGTGTACCCTGCAACTCGGGAGAAAGCTAAGGAAGACAGAATCCCTTCAAGGGCTGCATGACACACAGGATGGTGTGGGAGGCACGGCTTGTGCTCCCCAGGCTCCCTGTGCTGGGAAAAGGCTCCTCGATGGTCTTTCTCTGGAACCTGGGCTTCCCTGAGGTTGTTCCTACCACTGGTATTAAGACACTGCCCCTTTGGAGAAATGGCTCAGCAGTTAACAGCACTGGTTGCTCGTGCAGAGGACCCAGGTTCAGTTCCCAGCACCCACAGTAGGCAACTCACTGTTATCTCTAACTCCAATTCTAGGGGATCCGACGCCCTCTCTGGCCTCTGTGACACTGCACATACATGGTGCACATACATACATGAAGGCAAATACATGCATACATATAAAATAAAAATAAGAGAAAATTATTAAAAAAAAAAAAAAAAAAAAAAGATGTCCCCTGGCAGCAAGCAGCAGCTGTGATCTGCAACCCCCACTTGGCAATCCAGTCTCTGGCTCTGAATTCCCAAGGAGTTTCTGTCTAGGCAGTGCCATCTACATTGCCAGCACAGGCCCAGGGCTGTGGAGGCCTCTGCGGCAGGCTGAAGGCAGCATGCGCACGGGTGCAGGTATGCACTTGTGCCCTGGACACTTAGTGACTGAATTCTTCATCTCCACAGAGACATCTGTCCAGCAAGGAGGCTTTGCACGGTTAGGGGACTTCCTTCCCTTTTCTGGTTTGAAGGCATGGGCTACCTTAGAATGCTCTAGTTTTCAAAAGCACCCAAGGGCAGCAGGCCTGGCCATTCTAATCATGGTCTCTCAGACTGCCATCACTGTGTAATTCCTCTGCTCTCAAGGCCAACTTCCATCTTGTTGCCCTGTTTCTGGCTAAAGACTGCTCTTAGGAAGCTTTGCAAGACAGAGGCAGGGAAAAGCTCCACCCAAGAGCAAGACTCTTCTCCTGCTGACACCTTCGGTGGCACCTGCTCAAGGAAAGAGCACACACTTAGCAAAGGAATACGGGTCTGCTCACATGCCCACACTATTTCCACACCAACTTTCTGAAAACTGATGAAATGTAAAAGCAAAAGGGTCAAAAAGGGAGACTACTGACATCTAAGCAGGCAGATCCACAGATGCCGACACTAGACAGAACAGCCATCAGAGGCTCCAAAGCTGCTGGCTGAACTATTAGATCAGGACAAGAAACTATTTGTCATCCTCTAGGGCAGAAGGCAGAGAGGAGCCTGAACTCAATAGAAAAGTAGGCTAGAGCTCGGATCCACAGAGGAAGCCTTGCATCACACATTTCCGTTATGGAAAAACAAAGAGCCTGAGACCTGCCCAGGAATTACACACTGTCAGTGTAGAGAACAGATACAGAGAGTTCTGCTGGTCCAACCTCTGTGCCTCAGCACCAATGCTGAAGGAGGAAATGACCAACACAGCCTATGATGTAGGAGTCGGTGCCCTTTGCCCAGTTTGAATAGTCCATTTCTTTCTCTCTCTCTCTCTCTCTCTGACAGGGTCTCCCTGTAGCCCTAGCCTAGAACGCACTATGTAGACAAGGCTAGCCTTGAACTCACAGAGATCCGACTGCCTCTCCTGGGATTAAAGGTGTGTGCCACCATATCCAGCCCAGTTAGTTAATTTCTACTGTTCTGTCTTTTTTTGTTAAATTTGTCTGAGTATTTTCCCTGCATGTATGTAAGTGTACCACATGGGTATAATGCCCCCAGAAGCCAGAAGAGGGCATCAGATCACCTGGAACTGGAGTTAGGACAGTTGTTAGCTGCCATGTGGGTGCTGGAAATTTAACTGGATACTCTGCAAGAATAGCCAGTGTCAATGCTGAGCCATCTCTCCAGCGTTTTGTCATTTTTAAAATGGGAACTCTGACCAACGAGCTGTGCTGCAAGTTAGGGATGAGGGACAAACATTCTCACGGCCATATTGAAAATCTCCACTGGTGCCCTAATAAGAAATTTCAAAAATGTTGCAAACAAGCTGATAGCACACGCCTTTAATCCCAGCACTCAGGAGTCAAAGGCAGGTGGATCTCTGTGAGTTCAAGGCTAGCCTAGTCTATATGAGTTCCAGACCAGCTGTGGCTATAGGGAGACCCTGTCTCAAAAAGATTAAAAAAAAAAAAGTCACTAACAGTAACACTGGGGTTAAAGACACATCCTCACCAACACCAAGGCAGAACTGTGGGTAAAAATGTTTAACTAGGGCCAGTGAGATGGCCTACAGGTAAAGGTGCCTGCCACCAAGTCTGACAAACTGAGTTCCAGCCAGAGAACCCACGTGGTGGGAAGAGAGAAACGACTCCCCCACACAGTACCCTGGGACTACAGGGAGACTCTGTCCCAAAAAGGAGAAAGAAAAGATAGATGCCAACATCATTCTTTTTTTTTTTTTTTTTTTTTTTGGTCTTGTCCAGACAGGGTCTCCCTGTAGCCCCAGCTGTCCTGGAACTCACTCTGTAGACCAGGCTGGCCTTGAACTCACAAAGATCAGCCTGCCTCTGCCTCCCAAGTGCTAGGATTAAAGGCGTGGGCCACCACACCCGGCTAAGATGCCAACATCATTAAAGATCATATTTACGGGGCTGGAGAGATGGCTCAGCAGTTAAGAGCACTGACTGCTCTTGCAGAGAACCCAGGTTCAATTCCCAGCACCCACATGGGGCTAACAAGTAATACTCACAGTTCCAGGGAAACAACACTCCTCTTCTGCCCAAACCTACATGCGACAAAACACACACACATACACAACAGACACACACAGACACACATATACACAGACACACACACACAGACACACACAGATAGATTAAAGAAATAAGAATAGGGCTGGAGAGATGGCCTAGCGGTTAAGAGCGCCAACTGCTCTTACAGAGGACCCGGGTTCGATCCCCAGCACCCACATGGCGGCCGAGAACCGTCTGAACCTAATTCCAGGGAACTCCAGTTCCAGGGGAATCCGACACCGTCCTTTGACCTCCCCGGCATTGCACGACACGGGTGCACAAACTTGCATGCAGACAGTACATTCATACACATACAGAAATAAATAAATAAATAAATAATTAAAAAAAAAAGAAATAAGAATAAAAAAGCCACTGCATTCACTGGTGTCTGGGATGCAGCAGTGGTAGAGCACTTGCGTGGTGTGGGAAAGGCCCAGGTTTCCATCCCCAATACTGCAAACAGATAACACAGACATAAAGCTGGTAACCTACAGCAGTGACTTGCTTACTGCTTACCTGAGGACAGGTCATAGAGGGCAGTCACGGACGTTATGAACTGGCAGCAGAAACGGGGGCTGGCACTGAGTATCTGCTTCAGGGTCTGCACAGAGCCTGGCACCAAGCAGCAGTAGTCATCCACAAGGGCCCTGGCTAGCCTCACACAGTAGACCACGGGCGTCCGCTGGAAAGAAGTCACAGTCTATATCACTAAGGGGGGCCAGGGCTGGCAGGTACCAACAGTGAGGACCTTAATGGAAGCACTTTCAGGAGAAGAGAAATGTGCTAACAGTGCCCCTTCAAGCCTCCAGTTGTCTAAAGCCCATAGACAAAATCTACCCCCCCCCAGCTCTGCAAAGCTCCACTGGGCGGGTCTTGCCCATCGGCCTGCTCTAAGTATGTTCTCACACTGCCACAGCAGAGGTCAGTCACTGTGACAGAGACCATATGGCCTGGCTGTAATGTTTACATAAAACCTCTGCCAGTCTTTGCTAGGAAGCTCACCAGGGAAAGGTCATTTCTGACTTCAGGTGAGGAAATGGTGATTTCTGTTTCAGGATACCAAACCAGATGCCACAGATCAAAACTTAAGTATCTCAGGGCTAAAGAGATGGCTCAGAGGTTAAGAGCATTGGCTGCTCTTACAGAAGATCCAGGTTCAGTTCCCAGCACCCACATGGTGGCTAACAACCATTTATAACGCAACTTGCAGGGGATCCGACACCTTGTTCTGGCCTCTGTAGGCATCGCACATGTGGCACAAGCAAAACACTTATACACATAAACTAAAAGTAAACTAAAAAAATTAAAAGACAACTAAGTAGCTAGGCATGGTAGTGGATGCCTTTAATCCCAGAACTCAGGAGTCAAAGGCAGCTAGATCTCTGTGAGATTGAGGCCAGCCAGGTCTACACAGTGAGTTCCAGGCCAGATGCTGCTACAGGGAACCCCTGTCTCAAATACAAAGCAAAGCAAAACAAAACAAACAAAAAAGCAACTAATTGTTTTTATCACTCTGAGGAGGTCTGGAAGAGTTTGTGAGTTTGTGAATGATCATGTGATTAAAAAGTTAGCCAAAGGGCCAGGCATGGTGGTACATGCCATGCCTTTAAACCCAGCAGAGGCAGGCAAATCTCTGTGAGTCCAAGGCCAGCCTGGTCAAAAAAAAAAAAAAAAAAAAACAGTTGGGGCTACAGGGAGACCCCTGTCTCAAAAATACAAAAAAAAAAAAAAAGTTTGATGAAGGATGTAAATGGTACCCCAAGTCTATAATCTCAATACCGGGGAGCCTGATCATAATTTTGAGGCCAGCCTGGGCTACCCAGACAAATTTTATAGACAAAAAAATCAAGATGAGATGGCCATGGTCACTTATGCTGTAATCGCAGCACTCTGGATACTGAAGATTACCTTCAGTTGGTGGCCAGTCTAGGTTACACACTGAGTTCTAGGACAGCCTAGGCCACCATGTCTAAAGAGTAACATAAGAACGGTGGGCATGATGGCACAAGCCTATGACCCCAGCACTTGGGTGGTAGGGTCAGGAGGATCATAAATTCAGGTCATCTTCATCCAGCTTGGGCTAGGTAAGACCCTATCTCCGAAACCAAATCAAAGCAAAACCCACCAGAACAACAAACTTAGATTCAACTCAGAAGATCAGACACCCTCTTCTGGCCTCTGCTAGCACTGCATGACATAGGTACACTTACATACACGCAAGCACTCACACATAAAATTTAAAAGTAAATAAATTTAGAGCTAAGCCTGTAGCACAGGCAGGCTGAGGTAAGAGGACCACAAGTTCAAGGTCTTACCTACCTACAGAGCAGGCTCCAGCTCAGTCTTGGCAACTTAGTGAGATTTTCTCAAAATAAGTAAAAAGAGGGGATGGAGCTCAGCACTGAAACACTTGTCTAGAATTCCCCATTGAGGGGATGGAGGCATGGCTTAGTTGACAAAGCACCTGCCTAGAATCCCTCAGTGAGGGGCTGGGGTGTGGCTCAGTGGTAGAGCTCCTACCTAAAATCCCCTAGTAAAGGGCTAGGGTTATAGCTCAATTGTATAGCCTTATGTGCAAGGCTCTGGGTTCAATCTTCAGTACTATCCCCCCAAATTTTAAGTGACCTTCTACTGGCTATTTTGTGTATGAAGTTATAATTTCATAGCAAGGCAAAAGAATCATGAGATTTGAGGGCATACCAAAAAAAAAAGTTATAGTACTTGAAAATGAGACTTAGTACCCAGGGACATAATGCATAATACCCAGGGTAAAAGACTTGCAGAAACCCAGTTCTGTGAAAATTCCTGTCATCTATCATCTATCTTGTCTTTAGAGACTCTGGAAGGGGCTGGAGCGATGGCTCAGTGGATAAGAGAGATGGCAACTCTTGAAGAGGACCTGGGTTCGATTCCCAGCACTCATATGACAGCAACCAGCTGTTAACTACAGTTCCAGGAGATCCAATGCCCTGTTCTGGCCTCTGCAATAATTGGATGCATGGGTGCACTTATATACATGCAGCAAAAACACTCATACACATAAAGTAAAAATAAGTTAGTCATCCTTTTTTTTTTTTAAGAGACTCTGGGAAGCAAAACTATTTCCAGAGCAGTACCTGGAGCCAAGAGGCAGCACATTCTAACACGGGGGTCCGACACACAGCCACTGCCATGGAGACCAGCTTTCCCAACAAGCTCATCCGGCTGTCATCTGCTTTGTTCCCCTGGGGGCTGAAAAGGGATGAGAAAATGATCTGCCGAACGGAGTCCTTGCTTTGCTCCTNCCCGCACCAGCCGCGTGCTGGCTGACAGGTTGTTGCCTCCAACAGCCTGCATGCTGGCCGACAGGCTGCTGCTGCGGGCTGCTGAGCCCTGCCAGAATCTCTTCCAGTTCCCTATGTAGACACCCAACCCAGCCACCCTCCATCAGAGGAACCCAACAGCACAGGCTGGTGACAAGGTCCCCCAACCTCAGCTCGCACAGCTGACCCTTGGTCTCCAGTGATGCAAGTTTCTTTTTGGGCCTACCAACTCCTGTGCAGACTTGCTAGCCTGGCAGAGCTGGGGCCCAGCCCCTAGGTGGCTGTGACACTTCCACGTGGCCATGCTGCTTCACTCCTCACCTATGCTGGCTACCAAAACCAGCTCAGAGACTCAGAAACTTTGTTATTGTTGTTGTTGTTTTGTCTGTTTATTTGAGATAGCATCTTACTAGGTAGCCCAGCTGGGCTGGAAGTCACTATGTAGACCAGGCTGATCTCTGATCACAAAGATCCACCTGCCTCTGCCTCCTGAATGCTGCCGCCATGCCCCACCTGGTGAATTCTTGACAAGGACCAAGGGACATGTGAACACAGAACATCAACAAAGCCTACCAGCCTGACCTGCTTGTCACTACTGTAAACCCTATCCTGGATGCCCAGGTCACCTTCAACTGGAAACATGGCTCTGTACCGCGGTCACATTTACTAGTGTGGGGGAGTACATGAAGTGTGTGTCCACATTCATGTATGTGAATGTGGCCACACGTGCACTATGGCATGGGTATGGAGGTTATAAGACGAGGGGAGAGGCAGGATCTATTATTTTCTTGAGGTCTTGGGTGAGGAGAGGCAGGTCACACGGAAATCTGAGTGCTGTTGTTCTCACACCTCACAGGATGACTGCGGTTGTGCATGGAGCCATGGGGCGGGGTGTCAATGACAGACTTAGAAACACTGATTCATTTCACCCTCACTGCCACTCCATGAGGCAAGCATCAATACTACTCTCTAGAGGGAAACTGAGGCTCAGAGACAAGAGGCTGCCCAAATGTCACCGAAAATTGGTGGGTGGTACACACCTTTAGTCTCAGCACAAGGCAGAGGGAGGGATAGGGGCGGGGCAGGGGCAGAGGCAGAGGGACCTCTGCAAGTCTGGGGCCAACCTAGTTTACATGGTAAATTCTAGGCCAGCCAGGACTACACAGTGATATCATGTCTCAAAAAAACAGGTCTCCCCTGCCGGAGGCGACTCACTGGTCTAACCACACAGCTGGCTCCCAGTGGAGGCCCTGTGGTCCTTCACGACCAGAGGTATCGCCATCAGAGTGTCAGTGCGGCACCCACAGCACTGAACAGAAGCCAAGTGCATTCAGGAGCCCTGATGCTGGGAAGAGGGCCACTTCATGTCTTTTCCACCTAGGTGGTACACTAACTCTGTCCTACTGACTCTCTCTCCCTAAAGACCCACCCTGCTTGCCTTCCACCCCTGCCCTACCCCAGCAATGCCAACCTAGCCCAAAGCCTCAGAGGGCACCTACTTGTTATGGGGCAGCCTGGAGCACAGGGTTCTCAGGTCATCTGAAATCAAGGAGATACATGGTTAAGAGAAAGACTGGAGGCAAGGGACCAGAGAGCTGACATTCTTTTCTGGGACACTGGTGAGACAGCGACAGGGCCTGACAAGGCATCCTCCCAGCGTCCTTAGAAACTGGCTTCCCCGCCCTGCAGTTTTCACTTTAACAAGCTCCAAATTGAAGCCACTTGGGAATCAGGGCAGCCTAGCTGACAATTTGTCAAGTGGCTGGGAAACCATTTTTCCATATGCTTCAACAGCCTAGCACTGACTTCTGGAATAACACTCTGGAAAAAACATGCATCAGGGTTAGCTTTGATGGGCTGGAAGGCAGGGCTCTCCCAGAGTAATCAAACAAACACCCAGGCTAAGATGAAAAACGCATCACTGGCAAGCCTCAGCTGGGACAGGCAGCAGTCAGATGGTAAACATGGGTCTGGGGCAGGGGCTAGGGCTGCAGCTCAGTGGCAAAGCTCTTGCCTAGCACGTAAGAGCTTCAGAGCTGAGTCTTGACTACTGTCTTCCCGTCCCCCTCCCCAAAGGGGAACCATAGAAAGCAAACACAGCCGGGCACACTGGTTCACTACAGCTATCCCAACACTCAGGAGGCTAAGACAAGAGGACGGCCATGATGCTGACGTCAGCTTGGGCTACATCATGAGGTCCTGGTCAGCCTGGGCTACAGAGCAAGATTCTGTTGCAAAAAAACAAAAACTAAAACAAGAACAAACAAACAGAATAAGGGCTCATGCCAGGCATAGTGGCACACACCCTTAATAATAGCAGTCGGAGGCAGAAGTAGGATATCTCTGTGAGACTGAGGACACCCTGGTCTACATAGTGACATGTAGGCCAACTGGGACTACAGGGAGACCCTGTCCCCCCAAAAAAACCAAAGGGAGGCCGGGCTCGGTGACGCATGCCTTTATCCTTTATGCTCGGTGACTCAAGAGGCAGAGGCATTTTTTAGACCAGGCAATTAAAGGCCAGCCTGGTCTACAGAGTGAGTTCCAGGCCAGGTGGGGCTACAGGGAGACCCTGTCTCAAAAAAAACAAAAAAAAGTGTGGGGGGGGGCTAGAGAGCTGGCTCAGCTATTAAAAGTACCAATTGCTCTTGCAGAAGATTCAGGATGGGTTCCCAGAACTACATGGCAGCTAACAACTGTCCTTAATTCCAGTTCCAGTGGATCTGATGCTCTCTTCTGGCCTCAGTAGGCATTGCATGACACAAGTGCACTTACATACATGCAGCCAAAACACACACCTAAAATAAAAATACATAAAAAAAAAAATTAACCCTCCTCCCACCCCCAAAAAAGGAGGACTCAAGAGGAGAGTTACTAGACTCCTGAGTAGCCTCCGGTTCTAGGCCAGAAGAGCAGGTGACATCTGGATGCCCTATCTACGTATGGCACATCAGCACCCTGACATGTGACTCTGGGCGACACTCCAGGCCTTTCCACCTGCCTCCCTTGTGTTCACTGGGAAAAAGGGGAAGTCCTAAAAGAAACAAATGGTGCTGGTCTAGGACTCCTTGTTTACTGCCTGGAC
>VZQC01000716.1:195490-285536 GCA_009823505.1 Rhizomys pruinosus | reverse complement strand
TTAAATGTCAGTTGCAAATGATGGCAGGGTCAATAATTCCACCTAACATGTATATAAGTATCTCATGTGCATATGCAAATAGCATTATATCTTAGAGTTGGTGGTAATGTCCTTGAGAAAGATTTAGTCCTTCAGTATCTAAATAACCTAAATAATTGACAACTACTTTAAGCAACATATCTCAGTGTGCACATTCAAAACGAGGAACACAAGTATCCATCTTAATATACATACATACAGCACACACAACACACACACACACACATTATATATACTATATATATATATATATAATAGTACTGTAATATACACAGTTTCCATTAACCAAATAGTACAAAAGATTAATAGTCTATTAATAATTCCACGTTTCTGCAGCTTGGTCCGTGGTCAGCAGTATTTATTGGAACTACCTTCTTCTACTACCATTCTGATTTCCTCCACCATCAGCAAGCTCCTCTGCAGGTCTTGGCTCTTTCCGTGGAGGAGTGACCAATACCTTTTCCTGAAGGGTCTGGGCCATTATTGTCCTGTCTGGTTTGCCGGTTGTTGGAGTTTCCCCATTGCACCTTATCAAAGGACATGGTAGCACCAACAGCGCCCTACAGCATCCCTCGGCTCCAGACATAATCGGCCTTCTCCCCATGTGGGGAGAAAAGCCAATTGCCCCCGGTAGTCTGGATCAATACTCCTCCTACTGACTGTTATTATTCCTCCTTAGCCTGTGGCTAAAGGACAGTAGAAGCCCAAGTGGCAGGGGGGAAGTCTTAGCTTCCAGGTTCAATGGAAGTTGCTGTATCTCCTGCAAAAGCACTCCCCCATGAGGAGCCCAAAACTTCTAGACCAGCAAAACCAATGTCGTCGGTACAGGAAGAAAAATTTCCTACTGGGTCCTAGTGGTGATAGTGAGTGGAATCATGCCCAATTCCACCCCTTGGTTCCTGGACCCATGAATTTGGCTATACCGAGAATAGTACCATATATGTGGGTCGCTGATTGAAAGCATATACTGCTTGCTGGAGAACCTTTGCTCCCAGCCCCCCTCCAGGGTATTGCTACCTAATCAGGCACTGTAACTGTGTCTCAAGGAGGCCATGGCATCGTTCTATCAAGCCGCCAGTGCTTCTGGGTGTGGGGGAACATGGTAAGACCAGTGGATACCATGGACCATGGCCCACAGGCGCACTTCTTTGGCTGTGAAGTGAGATTCCTTGGTCAGAAGCAAATGCTGTGAGGATAACCATGATGGTGGATGAAGGTATTCTGTAAGTCTCTGGATGGTAGGTTTGGCAGAAGCATTACATCAGGAAAGGCAAAATCCATAACCAGAATAAGTACCTATTCCTGTAAGAACAAAACGCTGTCCCCTCCATGATGAAGTGGTCCAATGTAGTCAACCTCTGCCACCCAGGTTGCGGCTGGCACCCCGGGGAATACACCATTATCGGGCTCAATGTTGGTCTCTCGCTGTTGGAAATCTGCACTCAGGCAGAGCCCTGTAGCCAGGGATCAAGCCTTAGATGAGTGGAGAGCACATGCTGTGAGCCCCATCATAACCTCCATCTCTGCACCATGACCCACTTTGTTTCATCGGGCCCAATTGAGCAGCAACAGGCGAATAGCTGGAGAAAGAGGTACTATCACAGAACTGAGTCATCGATTCTACTTGATTATTAAACTCATGCCTCTGCTGAGATCACTTTAATGAGCATTTTACATGAGACACAAGTATTTTCACAATCCTTTGACCATTCAGAGAGCCCTATCCACATACTTCTTCCCCAAATGTCTTCCTCACCAATTTTCCATCATGCTCCTTCCAAGTCCCTGACCATCCACCAAAATTGGCTACAGCCCACGAATCAGTATATCAATCGAACCTCTGGCACTTTCTCCTTGCTAGGCAAAATGCCACCAACCTTTGCCTACCCGTAAGTTTTGCCCACATCTGAAGACTTTCCTTCACCAGTTGTCTTTTAGGGTTGTTTCAGAAATTGGCTGTAATGCTGCAGCTGTCCACCTCGGGTGGTGCCTGCATAGCCGTGCAGAACCATCACGTAAACCAGGCCTAGTCTTCTATTTTCCTCAGGCACTGATCATAGGTCAAACCCCATGCAGCCATAGGTGCATGCTTAATCCCAGGAGACATTGTAACAGGGAGTGGAACCATATGCATTTGGGTCAACTTCTTCATGTAGCTTGCTTGTGCCCTCAGGGCCTGATCCGGGCCCTGTCCCTTATGTACCACTTCCATTTGATAATGGATGTTGCTGCCACATCCTACTTTATGTGGTCTGGTGGGTCAGATAACACCCAGCATGATGGGCAGCTCAGGTGCACATGGATACTTGGTGGCCCATTGTCAAAGATTCAGTTTCCACTAAGCCAATTAGCAGGCTAAGAGCTGTCTCAAAAGGAGAATATAACTGTTTTGTTTGAATGAGGAGAGCCTGTCCAAATCCCAAGGCCTTCCGATGGATCCCCTATGGATGCCTGCCACAGCTCCAGAGGAGCATCTCATCTGCCACGAACCCAATGCACCTTGGGTCGCTGGACTCTTCCCAGGGGCAGACAGCCACAGCCGACCTGCCTTGAAGAGCCTTTCCTGCTCCAAGCCCCACTCAAAGTTGCTGCCTTATGAGTCACCTGATAATGGGGTCATATAACACACCCAGATGAGTGAATGTGCTGCCTCCAGAATCCAAAAAAGCCCCTAAACGATTGTCTTCTTTCTTGGTGGAGGGAGGGGCATGGTGCAACAACTTATTTCATTTTCATAAATTTACTGGAAGGAATGTCTCTGCATTGCTTCACACCACTGAACTCTAGAAACTTCATCCGAGGTAGATGGCCTTGAAGTTTTAGTAGGATTATTTCCAATCCTCTCATCAGCATATGCTTTACCAACAAATCTAGACTAGCTGCTACTCTCTTGCTTCACTGGAGTCCATCAACATACATCATCAAATAGTTGCCAGTGTGATATTATTTGTGGAGTCAGGCGAATCAAGATCTCTCTAACTAAGTTATGGCACACGCTGGAGAGTTAACATACACCTGAGATAAGACTGGTACGGTATATTTCTTGGCCTTGCCAGATGAAAGCAAATTGCTTTTGGTGGTCCTTTATGAACTCAGGGTATTGAGAAGAAGTCATTGGCCAAATCACTAGCTGCATCAGTTCATCAGGTACCAGAGACATATTAATTACTGCTCAATTAGGAAAACCATCTGGTAAAGCGGCTGCAACTGGTGTCAACTACTTGGTTGAGTTTTCGATTAGTCAATGTCATTCTCCATGATCCATCTATTGTTTTTGCACAGGCCAAATTGGAGAATGAGTTGTGTAGGAATCACCACCCCGGCATCTTTCAAATCCTTCGATAGTGGCATTAGATCTCTGCAATCCCTCCAGTGGATATGATACTGTTTTGGTTCACTATTTTCCCCTGGTAGAGGCAACACCAAGGTTTCCATTTGGCCTTTTCCGACCAGAATAGCCGCCACTCCACAGTCAGGACCAATTGGGGATTTGCCAATTTCTAATTATATCTATACCAATTAACATTCTGGGACTGGGGGAATTAACCACAGGATGAGTTTGGGACCCACTGGGTCCACTGTGTGTCAGACTTCATCCAAAACTCCATTTATCACCTGACCTCCATAGGCCCCTTACTTTAACCAGGAGGCCACACAATCCTTTTTTGGGTCTCCTGGGAACAGTGTTTACAACTCAGAACCAGTATCCAAAAGGCCTCGGAAAAGTCTGATTTATTTCCTTTTCCCCAGTGTACAGTTACCCTAGTAAAGGCCTCAGGTCCTTCTCGGGGAAGGACAGGAGGAAGGCAAAAAGCATAACTTCTTTGGTATTGTGAACAAGGTCCTTCCTCACGGAACCCGGCCACCCCTTCATTAAGGGGTTCCGGGTCTGTGAACTGTCTCAAGTCTGGAAACGGTCAACTGGGCGGGATTCGCTACTCTCTAAAATCAAATTTTGGCTTCTCTGTCATTTGTTCTAGAGCTTTTTTGCTTTATACTGACAAATAAACTTAGTAGGCTTCTTATTATTTGTTTCCTGGAATGCCATGATTAATTGCCAGTTCCAAAGAGCATTTTGGGTCATTGCCATTATAAGGTATTGTTTTGACCTGTTTTGCACTGCCCCATTATGATAATTACGGTAGCTACTGCTCATCTGGCCTTCCAATTCAGTGCTTGCCCACCTTGATGCCTTACCCTGAGGTCCTGTTTAGACCTATTACGTGTACATTTAATTTATAAAACAGAGCCAACAACTTCTCTAACTGTAAGATCGACATAAGAAATAGAGCAAAAAACAAGCTCTTCAAATGTTCAGGTGTCTCTCTCAGTACCTTTCCATCTTTAAATTCAGTGAATGGCATGTCCTCTGGGTCCTCATTTTTGGAGAATGTGGTTTTACACTTTGAATCCACTCAAGCTTGCCCATCTGCCTGACCTCACAATCCCTTTATCAATACTAAGCCAAGGAATATCAGGCATCTCTAACTCGCTGTTAGTAGGCCATGTTTTAATAATACATTCGCCAACCATTCAAAATAAACTTTTAACACCATTTTAACTGCTCGAGCTTCCTGTTAAACTAGAATCTCTAACTCAATGGGCTCATATCGATAAACTAGTATGATCCAATTTTATATTCCTTCCACCATATCCCACACCCTTAAAATATCCATTCCCACACAATATTCCTTAGTCTCTGCATGGAATGAATGCAGCAAACTCAAAATTTCTTTAGTGGTATAGTCGCACCTCGTCGTGGACCACATCTTTCTATCCACCTTGAGGGGGCTTGCTTAGACTTCAAGTCTGGTTATAGGTTAGAGGCAAGCAATTGTTGGGCCCTGAGGGGACATCAGCTCCCACTGGCAGGGGGGGGATAATTTCCTCAGGCAAGGGTGGGGAGGAGGGATCTTCAGGGTGTGGATTCCTGGCTGGCTGTGAGGGAGGATAAAATCCTCAGATAAAGAAATCCCTGCAGAATCCAGGCGTTCAAAAGATCCTCACAAAGCATTGTTTTCTTTCTCCACAGATCTCCACCAAAGTTTCAGGGTTCCACCACCCTTTCCCCACCAGTGCTCTCACTTTAACTCGGCTGACACTTTTCAATGGCTGGAAATTAAATTTGCGTTGTAAATCAGCCAACCGTATAATAAGGAGCTCTAGCTTGATTTTCTGCTGCTTTAGCTGCTTGGCTGTTGGAGAGAAATTCTCTTCCAGAACACACTTGGAAACCTTTAAACTGTGTTTCGAATCCGGAAGCTGGATCATTTTTATACCGAGCTCCATATTTTCTCTATCAGTTTTATCCAGACATGCTAGGACAAACAAGCCAACATCATTATTTACCTTATTTTTTTCCGCAATGTCCCCACTCTTCTCTTGAACATTCTTATATATAGATCGCTAAATTCCTTGCTTCTAACAAGAGGTGAGTTAGGTGAGTCAAATGATCTATCTTATAATTAGATCAAATAGTCTGCACCAAGGATTTCATTCCTCCTCATGCCACCAGGAGAGCCTTCAGTAACTCTAGGTTCATTGGGTTGGGAGAGCTGGCTCCAGAGGCACCAAGCCCACTAAAAGCCTAGGGACAACCTGCGGAAGAGGGGGCTGGGTAGAATTGTAAGGGCTGCGAATGTGGTGAATGGTGCAAACTACAGCAATGTAGTCTGGACAATCATTTGATTCAACTTGATTGAACAAACAACCTATCAACCCCACTGGATGGTGGGGCTTAGTAGGTGTTTGGGCACAACAGCCTGCAGATAGGTTTGCTGAAGGATGCGTTATACTCATGGATTCAACATAGCTAAAATTGAAAAAAAAAAAAAAAACTGAGAGAATGATGAGGTAGACAGCTATGGCAGAATGTTATAGTCTGGATGGGGTGGGAGGTGGGGGGGGAGGGGAGAAGGGAAATAAGCCTGAACTTGAATTGGAAAAAAATTATGAAATGCACAAAACATCAATATAAATTAATTAAAAAAAAAAAAAAAAAAAATTCATCCTTTCATCCGTTTCCCTAGACCACGTCTCTGGTACCAAAAATCGTATTAGTCAGGGTTCTCTAAAGAAACAGAAGCAACAGGATGAGATATATAAACTATTATACAATTTATTTATTTGCTCATCGTGAACGGAGTTCAACAGTAGCGCTGAACTGGAGATGCCGGGAATCCAGGAACTGTCAGTCCGCAAAGGCTGGATAGTGCTCATGGCAGCCCAATTAGTTGCTGAAGGCCGAATGGATTCAGGAATCTGCGGTCTCAGTACACACTGGGATCCGAAGATTGATCACAGCAGCAAGACAAACTCACCAGATGAGAGAACCAAGCCGCAGGAGGAAAAAAAAAATGGGCCAGCTCCGCTGCTGTGGCCTAAATACTGCCTGTGGCAGAAGGTAACACCCACACTTTGGGGGTGAGCCATCTGGGTTGAGTGGTCCAATCAGAAGACCCTTTTTTCTTATTTGTTCCTTAGTCCAGTCAAGTTGATACCCAGGATTAACCATCACAATGTCCTACATTTAATTATTAGATTTTTTTCTGCCTCTCAGGACATTGCTGGAATTTTTTTGGTCTTGATTGAGATTTTTTCTTATTTTTTAAAAAACTATTATTTTTGTTTTATGTATATGAGTACAATGCCTTGCAATGTTGTGTAAGTGCACGCCATTCCACAGAATGCCTGCCAACCACGGTATGAAGAGAGGGCATTGGATTCTGCTTGCGAACCTGGAGGTTTAAGGTGTTGTCTAGCTGCCCTGTGGGTCCTGGGAATCTACCTTGGGACCTCTGCAATAGCATCTGTGCTCTTAACCACGGAGTCACCTCTCCAACCTCAAGAAAAATTTTATAGAGATAAGCCATTCTTTTCTTATGAGGACCAGATTGACATAGAATGTTTAAAATATTTTATTCATGATGCAATTTTGTTTCCTTTATTTGGTTTTCTTATATACAAAATGTTAAAAATAAGATACTATGCAAAGTTGTTTTGCTTAGAAAGGAAGTTCAGAACTTCAAATAATGTCAACTGAGTGATGTACCTGAATGAATAAAATTTTTCCTTCTTCTGCCACACTACTGTGTCTGGATGAGATTTATTTCTAGTGCCAGGCTTTGTGCTCAATGCTCAGTAACATGCAGCATAGTAGCAAAGAAAGATGAGCTTTTAAAGAAAATAAAAATAGTAAAAACTGATTTATTTTGATTCTAAGTTATTCCTGGCCCGTTATAAAAATTAAGGTTTAATCACATCCCGAAGGAAAAGGCACAGGTACTGGGTAACTTTAGAGTCAAACGACACACCTGGGTTGAAGGAGCCTCAACTGGGGAACTGCCTCCATTGCACTGGCCTATGACCATGTCTCTGCAGTATTTTCTTGATGACTGATGTAGGAGGGCCCACCCCACTGTGGGTGGTACCACCCCTGGGCAGGTTGTTGTGTATTGTATGAGAATGCAGGCTATTTATCTCCCCCCTCCTCCCCTCCCAAATCCACAGCCCCATCCTCCTGACCTACCCCTCTGTCCCCCCACTAATATCTGTTCCTTACTGTCCTCCTGTTTTGGAATTTTTCTTTTCCTTTACCTCCATGTATCCTTTCCAATTTCTTGGCCTCTGGTGTTATATCAGGATATTTACTCATGTAAGGGGATTGTTGCTACGATCCACAAATGAGGAAGAGCATACGTAGCCTGCTTTTCTACCTTTGTGTTACTTCACTCAGAATAATGTTCTTTGCTCCATCTTTTGAGTAGGTCATTTGTTTTCTTCTTTGTTTTCTTGAGTAGTCTACATATTCTTGATGTTAATGCTTAGTCAAATGAATCACTAGTGAAGATTTCCTTCCACTATGTGGGTTTTATTTTCACTTCCTTGATTGTTTCTTTTGCTGTACAGAAGGGTTTGAGTTTGATGAGGTCCCATTTGTCAACTGTTGGCCTTATTTCCTGTGCAGCTGCTGTCTGATTTAGAAAGAAATGAACAGAGACTTCACTAGTGAGGAAGTAAAGATGGCTGAGAAACATCTTTAAAAGTGTTCAGCATCATTAATAATTAAGGAAATACAAATTACATCCACTCTCAGATATCATCTCACTCCGACTGGCTAAGATCAAGAACACAAAAGACACAAAATGCTGGAGAGTTTGTGGGGAAAGAGGAACACTCATTCATTGCCGGTGGGAATGTAAACTTGTATAACCATTATGAAAAGTAGTGTGGAGAACCCTTAAAAGACTCAAAATGAGCCTACCACCTGACCCAGCCATACCACTCTTGGGTATATACCCAAAAGACATCCTACAGCAAAGATACAGGCACATCCATGTTTATTGCTGCTCTCTTCACAATAGAGAAGAGCTGGAACCAATCCAAATGCCCCTCAACAGAAAAGTGGATGACAAAAATGTGGTGCATATACACAATGGAGTACTACTCAGTGGTAAAGAAAGATGACGTCTTGTTCGTACAGGTAAATGGATGGAACTCAGAGCCATTTTACTAAGTGAAGTAACACAGTCCCAGAAAAACAAGCAGTGAATGGTCTCCCTAATTTGTGGATGCTAACACCAAATCCCCAGATGAAAGGCAAGCTGAACAACATTATTGTTATATTTCTGTTTATCTGAAAGCAACTATGTTGTTATAATGTAAATCTCTCAAGGGGCTCTAGAATCCACACACCACTTATTTTCAGACTCTGTAATTACTGTATATGGGTGGAGAGTATGTGTGCTGGATGGCTTTAGTGTCAACTTGATACACCTGGGTTGAGGGAGCCTCAATTGGGGAATTGGCTCCAGTGGATTGGCCTGTGGCCACATCTGTGGAGTATTGTCTTGATGGCCAAGCAGTGTGGAAGGGCCCAGCCCACAATGAGTGATGCCACCCTGGGCAGGTGGTTGTGTATGGTATAAGAAGGCAGGCTGGGCATGAGCCAGAGGAGTGAGCAAGCCAGTGAACAGCATTCCTTCATGGCCTGTGCTTCAGCTCCTGCCTCCAGGTTCCTGCCCTGAGTTCCTGCCTTGGGCTCCTTAAGTGATGAGCTGTGACCCAGGAGATGTAAGCTGAATAAACCCTTTCCTCCCCAAGTTGGTGTCAGAGTGTTTTGTCACAGCAATGGAAGACAAACCAGGACAGTATGTATCCATATTTTAGAGTAATATAAAATTAAAGGAGAAAAATGTGAATTCCTAAACATAAAAAAAGACTGAGAGAAAGAAGCAGGACAGTTATGGCAGAGTGCATGATCTGGGGTGAGGGGGAAGAGAAAGTGGAATATGTCTAAACTGTACTGAGAAATGATGCTTAAAATATACAAAACATCAATAAAAGCATAAAAAAGAATAACGTTCTTGAGTTCCATCCATTTACCTGTGAATTTCATAATTTCATCTCCTCTTGTTGGTGAGTAATACTCCATCCTGTAGATGTACCATATTTTCATTATCCATTATCAGTTTTGGGACATTTAAATTGTTTCCATTTGTTTGCTATTATGAAGAGAGTGACAACAAACATGGATGTACAGTTATCTTTACAGTATGATGAGTCCTTCAGGTATATGCCAAGGAGTGGTGGGAAGAGTGGGCTATAAATGGAAGTATGATGGGAATTGGGGGAGGTCAGAAGAGGGGGAGGGCAAGGATGATGGGGATGCTGGGGCTGTGGATGGAGAAGGTGAGTAGTAAGGGAAGAAGAAAAAATAGAGATGATTGGAACTTGAGAGGCTAGGAAATGCAGAGTGCAACGTGAAGCCCCTGAGAACCCATGAGAAATTCAAATACACTGCCTGAACATTAGCTCACAGGTTGTACAACCTGGTGGCAGTATGGCAGGGAACACATTGAAACACAGAGAATACCTCCCTTTGAAAGGTTGGTAATAACAGTCCAAGAGACTCTCATAACAAAGAAGGCTACCTCCAAAGCTCTTGATTATCTACCAAAAATAGAAAATAATACCCTACTGTATAGGACAGGACATGCTTCAAGGATAGGACTTAGATTAGTGGGACAGGAACTGACCTGGAATCTTTCTATCTGAAGTTAAGCACTCATAATTGTAGACAATATGCACATTGCTATGAGAGAAAATCATTCATGTTACAACCATGGTGAGCTGCCCAGCAAACTACTTCTGTTGATGTAGTAGAGACACTGGTATCTGGGGAATGATCAACAGCTATTTAATTGGTCTTGGAACCCTCTTGATAGGAGTGAACTCATGAGATCTACTATAAACTCAGCCAAATGCACAGGGCTGGAGAGGACATAGAGCATTAAAAAAGCCTATAAGGATCATACCTCTAGACAAATGAAAATTCTCACCATATAATAACTATGGAATATTATATTTATAGACCAGCATATAATATGTCATTTATCAAAAAAAAACCTACTCTTTGCAAAAGATGGAGGCCACTGCAGAATCTGACAACTGATCAGACACAGTACATATATTTGAAAAATCCCCGTTCTTTTTTTAATTTTTTATTTATTTCTTTATGTGTATGAATGTACAAAATCCCCATTCTTTTTTTATTAATTTTATTTATTTCTGTATGTGTATGAATGTACTGTCTGCATGCAAGTCTGTGCACCCGTGTCGTGCAACGCCACGGAGTTCAGAAGAGGGTCTCGGATTCCCCTGGAACTGGAGTTCTCCTGGAATTGGAGTTTCAGACGGCTCTCAGCCGCCATGTGGGTGCTGGGGATCGAACCCGGGTCCTCTGCAAGAGCGGTCGGCGCTCTTAACCGCTAGGTAATCTCTCCAGCCCCATAAAATCTCCATTCTTAAAAGACACATTTACCTACAATTGAACTTCTGAACTTCTACAGGCAGAATGAGAGAGAGAAAATAAGTGCATTCTCACCAGTAAAGCGTCCTTACACAATAGACTGTGATGCAAGCAGAAGGCCACAACTATTCAAGCTTCAAAGAATGGGAGCCCCCAGAGTGCGTATCCCTGGATGGGGTTCCTATATTAAACCTCGCCTACACATGACTCAGGGATCATTGTGGAAGAGCGACAGAAAGATTGTAAGTTCCAGGGTTGTTGCATGAATGTAGATAAGCAGTGACTTTCAGTCGATGGTAAGCTTTCCCATGTTAATCTGTTCACATGTAGGCATCAGACATGGGACCCATGCCAATTGGGACAAGGTCTCAAAGGGAATGAGTTAGAGAAATGAGTTAGTAGCTGACCCTGGAGTGAGAAGTACAAGGGACTAAGTACTGTTGGTTGAGGAAGTGTATGCCTTATTTAGGATTCCTAGATATGCTGACTAGATTCCGTAGTATCTATTTGCACAGATGGACATCTGGGTTTGGAAGCTTGACTGGATAGGGCTTAGCTTGAATAATATAGTTCATGGGTTCTGATGGAGTGTTGGAGTATCAGAATGGTGGGTTTTATTGGGAACCATTGTATGATTAGTACAAATGCTCAATAAAAATAAAATTTTGAAAAAGAAAGCAGGCTGAGCATGGGCCAAGGGAGCAAACCAGTAAGCAGCTTTCCTCCATGGCCTGTGCTTCTAGGTTCCTGCCCTGTGTTCCTACCTTGGGCTCACTAAGTGATGAACTGTGACAAATGTCTATCACCTCTCACAAAAATCAACTCCAAATGGATCAAAACCCTCAATGTGACACCTGAAACACTGAAACTTAGAAGATAAAGTACAGGCAGTATATGATAAGATATAGGTCTAAGAAAAGAGTTTCTGAGAATTGCATTCACTCAGGTATTAAGACCAATAATTAACCAATAGGACATCATTAAACTAAAACTCTCTGCAAAACCGAGGAAACAATACATTTAGTGAAGAGGAAGACACAGATTGGGAAAAAATCTTTGCCAACTATATATCTGATAGATGATTAATTTCCAGAATATACAAAGAAAGCAAAAAATATTGAGAATATAAATTACCCAATTAAAATGAGATAAAGATTTGAACAATGAGTTCTCAGCATAAGAAATAAAAATGGCTAAGACTTATTATTAAACATGTTAAACAACCTTAAAAATAGGGAAAATACAAATTAAATATATTTTAACTTTTTTTACTTACCCCAGTCAGAATGGCTAAGAACAATTTAACAATTGACAAATTCTGGGGAGGTGATATCAGTAATCTGTTCATCAACTGATAAGTGAATAATGAAACTATATTATATTTAACCAATATAATATTATTCAACTATTAAAAAGCTCAAAATTATGAAGTTTTCAGGTATATAGATGGAGCTAGAAACTACATCCTGAGTGAGATGACCCAGACCCAGGATATCACCTGTTCTCTCTTATTAGTGGATGCTACCTTTGAAATTTTGGATCTGTATGTTTCAATTGAAAAATCCATAGGGATTAGGACACTAGTAATTGGCAATAGGCGTGGAGCTTTCAATGAGGGAAAAATAGAATGTAGGAACATAAAGGGTGAGAAGTTAGTAATGAAATAGGAATGGTTAATTGATGTGAGGAATGGGAGATCAAGGTAGTACAAGGAGGAGTAATGAACTGTAAGGGCCTTTTGAAAAAAATCATATGGAAGCCTACTACTGTAGAATCTTCTTTAAATATATATATACAATATTTAAAAAGAGTTTATTGTGGGACAACATCTCCACCAGACACTGGAGACAAGCAAATAAAAAAGCCCAATGCTAGGAATGACCTCTATTTGAAGTCAACCCATCAGACCCTGAGATATTTTTTGCTCTTGCCCCTGTTCTTCATTACCCACCAGAATTTGACATTAAGAACTTACTTCTTGCTTGCATCAGGTCTTCGACAGCAGGGCCTTACCACCTCTCTTGCAGGTATCTCAGTTTACAGGCAAGAAGCCTTTACCTTTTTTTGGAGGGGGGGCTTAGATGCCCTGGCCAACATCTCCTTGGCAGAATAATCCATTGCTGATATCAAAGCTCTCCTGTATTAATATATTTTGCTTAAATGTACAGCCTAAAAAGNGCCCAATTCCAGGAGTGATGTCTAGGTTTAGATGTTGTTGACCAAAAGGCTCCCCCATAGGCTCCCAGACAGGATATTGCCAATGCTCTTGGTTACCCACCATAACATGTTAAAATCCTATTGTCGAAGACACTGTATACATGAGTTGGAGAAATTAAGCTGGCACTGATCTTGAAGCTACTAGCTAGCTTTCATAATGCTTGAAGGTGGGATATGTACTATAGGAAGAGAAAGGTTATTAAAATTTGTGCTCAGCTGTGAAGCTTATGGACTACAATAGTATATGTCCTGGTAAGATACACCGCTGGGTACAATAGTGGCATGAATGCTACATGACCAACTGCTAATTATAATTAAGACCTGCTTCACAAAATCAAGCCCAAGCCCATTCCTGGTACTGTTATTGGGACTAAAAATGTCTTGTGACATGTGAACCAGGTCACAGGCTGTAGGGGAGAATCTATTACTGTTATTCTGATAAACAGACATATTAAACTCACTTCTAATTATTTATTATTAAACTTGTAGATAGGAGCATATTTCAACTCTCTCTAGAGAAGCTTCATCTTGCAGTATATGCCGAATTACACAGACACACAACTATGAGAATAAGGAAGTGCAGTATTCTCAGTCTTAAATGAGACACACCCCCCTCACCAAGCTCAGGGATCAATGCAGAATTGAGAGCATTGGGTTTAAGAGTTAATGGATGAATATAAGAAAACTTTTTCCAGACACAGGAGGGTCATTGCACATACGAGCCCACAGCACTTGTGAGAGTACACACAAGGCCAAGGCAAGCCAAGGTTAGATAAAAATCTCAGCGTGGAGGAGGGGCTGATGGACAAATGTCCCACCTCTAATCCAGGATCTATTGGAAATTGAAAGGCACCAGAAGAGGGAGAGTCAGTTTTAATTAATAATATGACACTGGTTAGATTGACTATGTTCTGGCTGATGGACCCACATTTAAGAATATTTGGGAACAAATATTATACTCAATAGAGGACACAAAGTGAGGTGAGGTAGGGTTTTGGAGAGATTGATAGAGGAGGAGTCTGATATGATCAAAATATATTGTATGAAATACAATAATTAATATTAATGAAGAATTAATAAAAAGTCATTTAAAAATACATTTATAATATAGATTTATATATGTGTGCCCATATAGCTGTAGACTAAGGAAAATGCTAATGGCAAGCATTGGAAACTGTTCTTCAGTTAAGTTAGGGTAATCCAAGAAATTCTTTTTTTTTTTAATTTTTTTTATTAATTTTATTTATTTCTGTATGTGTATGAATGTACTGTCTGCATGCAAGTCTGTGCACCCGTGTCGTGCAATGCCGCGGAGGTCAGAAGAGGGTGTCGGATTCCCCTGGAACTGGAGTTCTCCTGGAATTGAGTTTCAGATGGTTCTCGGCCGCCATGTTGGTGCTGGGGATCGAACCCGGGTCCTCTGCAAGAGCAGTTGGCACTCTTAACCGCTAGGTCATTTCTCCAGCCCTCCAAGAAATTCTTAAAGTAATTCTGTGCTTTATCAACAGTTGACTAATGTTGGTAGGTGGGGATGATCCAGAAAGTGATTTGAATCAGTACTTTAAAACTTCTAAAAACTTTATCTCCTATACAGAACAACTTTCTAATAAAATTTTCAGGTTTAGAATATTTATTCTCAGTGCATTAAATTTTCAAATTTGTTTTAGAAAAAAAAATCCTCTAATATTTAGTTAGCTAAGCCTCAAAGAATTGCTTTTCCTTTTAAACTAGAGGTAAAATGTTCAAAGTCCTGCCAGAAAACATTTGTGCTTTGTAGAAAACAAAGTACGTGTGTATGCTTTTCAAACAAATAATTCATTAGTGAAGGAAGGCTCAAAGATGGAATACACAACATCCTTCCAATTATGACATTCTGATCTTTGAGTTGTTATGGGATATAGGCAGATATGTTTTCATTGTAGAGTTTTAGTGTTAATGTTTAAGACACAGTAGAATAGAAATAACTAAGTTTTGAAAGGTGTCAGACATTTATTTTTAAAAATTGGGATTGTAGACACATAGCCATTAGACTGAAAGTTCATATTGTGAAAGAGCATAAACTATTTTCAAGATTAACATTATAATGTTAATTTGTCCAGTATTGATACACTTAAAGAAACTTTAATCAGGGGCTGGAGAGATGGCCTAGCGGTTAAGAACACCGACTGCTCTTGCAGAGGACTCGGGTTCGATCCCCAGCACCCACATGGTGGCTGAGAACCGTCTGTAACTCCAATTCCAGGAGAACTCCAGTTCCAGGGGAATCCGACACCCTCTTCTGACCTCCGCGGCATTGCACGACACGGGCGCACAGACCTGCATGCAGACAGTACATTCATACACATAAATAAATAAATAAAATAAAATAAATAAAATAAAAAGATTAAAAAGAAGAAACTTTAATCAATCAATCTATCTGTCATCTATCAGTCTATCTATCAATCTATGTATCTATATATATATATAAATATATTTCCCTAAATCAATAGCTAAACCAACAATCCCAATTTCTTGTATTCCATTAAAATATGTATATGCATAGACTAAATTTAAACAGAAATCACTGGCTTTATTATTGTTTGAGCAGTCCATGTAACCAGTTGGAAGCCAAGGGAATTCATATATAGTAATTAATGTTTGCAAAATACTGAAAATATTTACTATCTCTTAAGAAAAATGTGGTTAAAACTTAAATTAGCTTGGAAAATAATTTTTATTAGATTTCATTTAAAAGTCTGAAAAAATATATATATGTTCAATTTGTTATATTTACTATTCTATTCATTTATGTGGATTTTTGCTAAGTGCAAAAAACCTATTCTGTGTGCATGTGTATCTTTATGCAAATGCCGATGGAAATGCATCCAGTTTCAAGTTCATGTATGTATACATGTTGAGGCCAGAAGTCTACTCTAGCTCCTATTCCTTTAACATTGTCCAGCTTTTCTTTTACAAGGCAAGGTCTGTCTCGATGGTCTAGAACTCATTAGGTAGGATAGGAAGCTGACCAGCAAGCCCTAGGGATTTGCCTATCTCCATTTCCCCTGCCCTATGGTTAAATAGATATGCCATCTTGTCAGGTATTTTATATGTATTCTGAGGATCAGTTGCTGATCTGCTTTTGTGGCTCCAACTTACACCCTGAGCTATTGCCCAGCCTTTGATTAGCTAAAATTTTAGTTGGGTAAAGAAAACGTAAAATGCAGATTATGTTTATTAATGATGGGCTAGGGTGAAATAATTATTCTATATTTTCAATCATTATTGAAAATTAATGTAATGGTTTTCAGTTCTCATTTTCCTATGAATAAGAATATATGTACGAATTCTATGCTATTGAATGATGAGTATAACTTTAAGTTACTCTGTATATTTTTGGTACTAATGGATAGAAAGCTTTGTACAATGCAGCTCAGCAACATAAAAATTAATGCTTTAGTAACATGAAGTTAAAGAATAGGTGTGTTTTGGCTAAGATTGGGACCTGCTGCCCATTTCCACGGTTCTATGCTAGATTTTTGTCTCCTTGTGTTTGCATGCTTCTTGTGCATGCTGGCAACTGTAGGTTCATATGAGCAAGGTCCCGAGAGCCTGTAAGATTCTACTTCCATATGGTAACAGTTTATCTTTTTCCCCATCTTTTGCAATGGTCCCTGATCCCTGGGTGGCTGAAGTTTAATATAGGAGTCCTGTCCAAGGAGACTGACTAGATCCCAGTGGTTGAAATTGCACTGAGAGACTTGTGGGGACAGTGTCTTGACTTTATAAGCCTTAGCACAAATAACACAGTTCATGAACTCCAGTGCTGGGCCATGGGAGGATACCAGTGGGGAAGAGGGTATAAATATGATTAAGATGTTAAAATATGAAATAATCTGAGGCTGTGACAGGTTAATTGGCAAGCTCCTTTCTTCACACACAGCTACTCGTTTACCTATATTTCAATCATCAACAAAGAGCTTTCCCAGGCATATGATGCTGCTCTTTGGAGACAAATACCTTGATATCTAATTTTAGCATTTTTCCAGAACTATAATTTACTTCCTGGACACTATCTCACTGTCAGGTTCTGAACTTCTAGGTCTCTATTACATGTCCAGGCTGGAGATCTCAAATTCTATCTCCAGCTTAGTGCTGTTTCTGAAATTAAATGATTGGAGTTACTCCTAAACTTCAAAGTCAGTTTAAGGGTGAGTTTAGTCACCAAAACATCAATCTGAAACTAAGTTGTTCCCCACTGCATAGCTGGCAAAACCTTTTTGACAAATGGTTAGGTGAAATTTCATTTTCTATTAAATTATAGCAATTCCCATCCCAGGCTGACCATGATATTAATAATGAAAATTAAGAAAAACGTAAAAGCTGTTTAGAGAAAAATCAAGGCACAATGACTACCATTTTCTAGTACACAAAGTAAGGCTTTACATAGAAGAAAAATAGAATAAGTGTGATTAATAATGAAAAACAGAAATTCTGAAATATGTATGCATTATATATATGAACAAAATGGCATGTAATATCAGGATAGTGAACATTTACTACAACATCACTGTGTTAAATGGAAAATATATTCAATAAAAATGAGTAAGTGGATCTTCACTTGAGATATTTGCTTTTGATTTCCTGATTAGCGATAAGGATTTTAAACATGGGAATATCTTTATAGTTGATGTTCTATGCATGATTAAATGTGTAAGCTGGGAAATTTTCAGGAAGACAGCTGATAAAGACTTTATAGTGACAAAGCAGTTTAGGTAATGCAGAGAGGATATTTAGCCTGTTATCTGATGTTATTATGGGTATCAGCTCCATCCATAACCAGTCATGCCTTAAAAGAATGATACATCTTGTCATCTTTTACTAACTCAATGATAAAATATAAAATGTCCTTTATGTCATGTTTCTTTTTTTTTTTAATTAATTTTTATTGATGCTTTGTGCATTTCATACATTTTTTCCAATTCAGTTCAGGCTTATTTCCCTTTCCCTCCCCCCCACCCCCACCCCATCCCAGATCATGCATTCTGCCATAACTGTCCTGCATCTTTCTATCAGTTTTTTTTTTTCATTTTTAGCTATAAGTGATAATCCATGAGTACAAGCATCCTTCATGCAAAACCTATCTGCAGGCTGTTGTGCCCAAACACCTACAGCCCCACCATCCAGTGGGGGGTGACAGGTTGTTTGTTCAATCAAGTTGATCAAATGAGTGTCCAGACTACATTGCTGTAGTTTCACCATTCACCCCAATCGCAGCCCTTACATTCTACCACGCCCCCTCTTCCGCAGGTTGTTCCCTAGGCTTAGAAAAGGGGCACAGGTGGATGAGAGGTAAAACAGTCCACTCTCTCTGGAGCTGTTGACTTGGACTCTGGTCAATTCTGGCTGTTTCCTTTCATGGGCTGACAGTTTGTCCAGGAATAACCTTTCGATCCTACTAATGAAGAACAAGCAATTAGATATATAGGTATTTAAGCAGCACTAATAGTTATGGTAGGTTACTTTAGCATAGACACATGTTTGGATATGTTAATCCATGAATTACAATTTTCCCCCCTGTTAAATATGACAGGGTCTTACTGTGGCTTATAACATCTAACCTGTTGAGGATGTAAGCTTGTGGCAATCACCATGGGTTATCTCCAAGGGAGAATGCCAATGCCAATTAGAGTGTGGGATATACACGGCGACATGGCTTCGCATCTGATGACACAAGTAGTATTCCAGCAGGTGAGAGGGAGTACTCGCTCGGTGGCCTGCACGGTGGGTCTTGCTCTGACTCAGGAAGACCATATGTGCTTTATTGGTTTTAGTGGCCGATTGGGTGCAACACTGCGGTCCATGGCATTCCACGGCCCATCTCTACACTTGCCAATTGTGGTCCTCTCACATCCTCCATTAACGTCCAGGTTCTTCGCCCCAGGCAGCAGTTGGCCAGCAGGCAGTTGTAGTGATCAATGGCACTACGTGCTCCTGTGGGCAGTTTCCCAGCGAGAGGCAGCTCTAGAGAGGCAAGGGGAGGGCACCCCGTGTGAGCCCATGTCTGTAGGGGGGCCGCGGTGTGGCAACGCCCGCTGGCTCGGCCAACATCCACCTGGTTAGAAGAAGCCAAGTCCCATGCTTGGCATGTCGCCACAGAGGGTCGCGTCCGATGCAATGGGGCAATAGCATGGTATATGCATGTCGCAGGAGCCATGCAGGGGCAGCAGCGGGCAGGCGGCCAGCAGGAGCAGGCACGCAGCGGTCATGTATAGCCCTAGGACTTTAGTATTATATTTGGTTCTGAACAGAGAGTAATCCTTCCACAGTTCCCATGTCTAGTAGTCAATTAAAGAAAGCAGTTTTTACCGGTTTTATAAGAGATCACCTCTACAATAGTTGTCTCCAATTTACAGTTGGGGAGGCCGACCTCATTGTCATATTTTTTCCTTGTTTCTAATGGGTGGGAAGGCAAGGAAGTCTCTCATTATCTAAAACTTTGTGGCACCTAGAAGGTAAGTTTCATTTAGGACTCATTATAACTAGTTGTTACATTAGGATCCACAGAGGGGTTCGATGTTTATGGCTTTCTGAGGCTTTTCTTCCTTTGAATGTTGCAGACGGGTCAGCCTTTCCGTTGCCACTTTTTGGTACATCCTACTCAATGCAAACCTGTTACTTTTCTTTCTCAGCCGTTAAAGTTGGGTGACTACGTTTTGTCCTGTGGAACAAACAAATCTTTTCCCATAGTTAGGTTTTAAAAATATTTCTCATGGAGAGGGAGTGCATAGTAAAAGAACAACAAGAAGACTGCATCAGAAAAGTGNAAAGAGAGAGAATGGGGGACATGAGTCTAGATTTAATAAAAACATATACTATATGATAATATATAGTTACAGGAATTATTTAGAAAAAATAGCTATTCAATGTGGATTTTAACTAATGTTTAATTTCAAAATTAATTGTTGTGGGCATTCCAAGCCACCAAGAGAACATTTAGTTTGATAGAGAAACAGAACTCACCAATGTGTACAGAATAAGAGACTGTGCAGTGCTATTTCTGAATAGGACACCGCACAGTGCTTATTCCTGAACAGGACACCTGTATCAGACTTCTGCCCCCAAAGTTCAGGGATCATGCACAGTAGGAGTGTAAATATTGTAAGAGCCACGGGAGGTGGATGACTAGAAGGAGTTTTCTCTATTACTCATATGAACTCACAGCAATGGTAAGGCTTGATCAAGTGCTATCCAAGATCAAACTAGATGAAAATCCCAGTACACACATGGGGAGTGGGTAAGAAACCCATTTGTATCAGAGGCAACCAATGACCTCCTGGGAAGGGAAATTAATTTCATTTAAGGGTGAGACTTTTAGTAATTTGACCAAGCTCCAATGGATGAACTGTCACTAAAGAGCATTTAGGGATACAAAAATAACACTATTGTTTTTATATATATATTAGAGATATGGTATACAATGGAGCATATGCAGAGAGTACGGAATTTGGTGGGGTGTTAGAAATGGGACTGAAGAATAAAGGGTTCTATATATGATCAAAATGTATGGTGTGAAATTTGCAATAATTCAATTAAGAATAATAAAAGACATTTTCAGAAACATGTAGAAAATATCTAATAAAGCCTAGCACATAGAAAGCAAGGTGAACTCTGGTTTCCTTTTTTTCTCTTTATTAGCAAATATTCAGGCAATAAAATAAATATATTTCATAAATATAAATTTATATTAAAATAAAAAAAAAATATAAATAAAAAGACTATTTTGCAATTATAAAACCTATGCTTCTTTTACTAGAAATAACACAAGTAAAGGGAACCAGTCATAGTGTAGATATTTAGCTTATGGATCATCGTTAATCTCATGGATGTAAGAATCTAGATGTGAGAGAGATTTCTTTGTGTAAGAATATTTGTGGTGCACCTGTGTGTGCATGGGAAGCCAGAGGTTAACTCTGGGAGTCATTTCTTGAGGGACAAACATGTCGCCTTTGGGGGGAGGTGATAAGATTATCTCATTACAATGAATCTCACCAAGGAAGCTAGGCTATTTGGTGAGTCTCAGGGACTTCCCTCTCTCTGGCCTGTGTTGAGATTACAATCTCATATCACTATGCCAGCTTCTATATGGGGTTGGAAGATGGAACTCAGGTTTTTTCAATGTGTACAGCAAACAGATACTAACTGAGCCATCTGCACATCCTGATAGAAACTTCCTGATAAATTATATAACCAATATATCCTATGAACTACTTTTGTGCTTTGCATAAATTTTTTTCCTCAAGTTTATAGTTCATTAAACATAAACAGTATACAGAGGCATATCTGAATCTGGTGGTTTGAATATAGTGGTCTCCATAGGCTCCAAATATTTGAACACTTTGACCCCAATTGTTGGTGCTGTTTTGGGAAGTACAGTAGATGTGGCATTGCTGGAGGAATCATTATTGCTGGCCAAGGGTAGAGAGTACTTAGCCATTCCCATCTTACTTCTGGTTCTCTCTGCTTCCTGTGCCTGTCTGAAGATGTAAGAGCTCAGAGTTCTGCTCTGGCTACCTGCTACTGCCTCCTCCCATGCCTCCCCACCATGACAACTCTAATCCCTCTGGAACCTTAAGCCCAATAAACTCTTTCTTTCCTTAGTGGCCTTAGCCATAGAGCATTCATAGGGCACAGAAAAGTAACTAAGACACAATACATCTATATTACAAATGTCTATTAGTATTTACTACATATTATTTTTAAGAAACATGACATATCCTGTTGGAACAAACAAATCTTTCCCATAGTTAGTTTTAAGATTTGAATTGCAAGGGGTTTGATGAAAAGGTTTCATGTCTTTCTGTATCCCCCCCCTTTTTTTTTAGCGTTTGATTCTCCAGAAGATAGTTGTATTATACATGACTATAGGGTGGAGTCAAGGCATAGATTCATCAAATTCACCCATGTTTTTTGGTGTGACTTATATGATTAACTTGGGAAGCAAACTTAATTTACGTTAAATCATCTTAAAGAGAATGCTACAAGGTGATACTGTACAACAGAGAAATTATAGAGAACATTTGTATGTGTCAATCCCAAAGTTCTTGCTCTACAGATTTTATGTAAAGCAAATGTGGGCAACACGCGAATTATATCTCCATTTAATTCAGATGCATTACCATTTTTATCAGTATTCTGTAAACCAATGTTGTTTAATATACACTTTACTTTTACTTTACTAAGTCACTAACAATGTGTCCTGTAGACAGTGTCTTAGGCGAAACTGGGACTTGCTGAGCTCACGTCAATTAAATATGCCTTAATCGAATATACACCCGTGTCCCTCTCCCACCCATCCCCCCTTTCCAATTCACCATTTCAGTCCATTTTTCTGATGCAGTCTTTCTGTTGTTCTTTTACTATGCTCCCTCTCCATGAGAAATATTTTAAAACTAAATATGGGAAAAATTTGTTTGTTCAACAGGACAAAACGTCACCAACTTAACGGCTGAGAAAGAAAAGATACAGGTTTGCATTGAGTAGGATGTACAAAAAGTGGCAACGGAAAGGCTGACCCGTCTGAACATTAAAAGGAAGAAAAGCCTCAGACAGCCATAAACATCGAACCCCTCTGTGGTCCTACATGTAACAACTGTTATAATGAGTCCTAATGAAACTTACCTTCTAGGTGCCACAAAGGTCTGATATGAGAGACTCCTTGCCTTCCCACCCATAGACAAGGAGAAATATGACAATGATGAGGTCGCTCCCCAACTGTAAATTGGAGACAACTATTGTAGAGGTGATCTCTTATAAACCGGTAAAACTGCTTTCTTTAATTGACTACTAGACATGGGAACTGTGGAAGGATTACTCTCTGTTCAGAACCAAATATAATACTAAAGTCCCTAGGGCTATGCACTCGGGCAAAATATATTAATACAGGAGCTCTGACATCAGCAATGGATTGTTCTACCAGGTGGATGTTGGCCAGGGGATCCAAGGCCCCACAAAAGGTAAGGGCTCCTTGCCTCTAAGTTGGGATACCCCAGGAGGAGAGGCAATAAGACCCTGCTGCCGAAGACCTGACGTTAAACATGGGGAGGGATGTATTGAGAACACACATGCAAGTGTACAGATGGCCTGGAATACCAGAGAGTGTAACCAAAGGCCACTAACACATAAAGCAAATATGGGTCTCCCTGAGTCAAGCAAGACTCCACCGTCAGCAACCAGATACACCTCACCTGCCTGGAAACTGTGCAGCAGAGGCACCATTGCCTGTATATCCCAATCTAATTGGCTATTGGCTCTCCCTTGGAGAAATAACCCATGGCTGATGCCACAAGCTTACATCCTCTACAGGTTAGAAGATATGGAAAGCAGTGTGGAGAACCCTTAGAAGACTCAAAATGAGCCTTCCATTTGACCCAGTCATACCACTCCTGGGTATATACCCACAAGACACAACTTACTGCAAAGATACATGCACAGCTATGTTTATTGCAGCTCTGTTCACAATAGCAAAAAGCTGGAACCAGCCCAGGTGCCCTTCAACTGACGAGTGGATAGAGAAAATGTGGTACATGTATACAATGGAATACTATGCAGCAGTAAAGAGGGACAACATCATGAAATTTGCAGGTAAATGGATGGAGCTGGAAGACATTATGTTAAGTGAAGTAACACAGTCCCAGAAAAACAAACGACAAATGGTGTCCCTCATATGTGGATGCTAGTACCAACAACCCAGATATAAATATTTCTCATGGAGAGGGAGGCATAGTAAAAGAACAACAGAAAGACTGCATCAGAAAATGGACTGAAATGGTGAATTGGAAAGGGGGGATGGGTGGGAGAGGGACACGGGTGTATATTCGATTAAGGCATATTTAATTGACGTGAGCTCAGCAAGTACCCAGTTTCGCCTAGACACTGTCTACAGGACACATGGTGTTTTAGGACTTAGTAAAAGTAAAAGTAAACATGTGTATATTAAACAACATTGGTTTACAGAATCTGATAAAAATGGTAATGCATCTGAATTAAATGGAGATATAATTCGCTGTTGCCCACATTTGCTTTACATAAAATCTGTAGAGCAAGAACTTTGGGATTGACACATACAAATGTTCTCTATAATTTCTCTGTTGTACAGTATCACCTTGTAGCATTCTCTTTAAGATGATTTAACGTAAAAATTAAGTTTGCTTCCCAAGTTAATCATATATAGTCACCCAAAACAACATGGGTGAATTTGATGAAATCTATGCCTTGACTCCACCCTATAGTCATGTATAATACAACTATCTTCTGGAGACTCATACGCTAAAAAAAAAGGGGGGGGATACAGAAAGACATGAAACCTTTTCATCAAACCCCTGCAATTCAAATCTTAAAACTAACTATGGGAAAAGATTTGTTTGTTCCAACAGGATATGTCATGTTTCTTAAAAATAATATGTAGTAAATACTAATAGACATTTGTAATATAGATGTATTGTGTCTTAGTTACTTTTCTGTTGCCATATGAATGCTCTATGGCTAAGGCCACTAAGGAAAGAAAGAGTTTATTGGGCTTAAGGTTCCAGAGGGATAAGAATGTATCATGGTGGGGAGGCATGGGAGGAGGCAGTAGCAGGTAGCCAGAGCAGAACTCTGAGCTCTTACATCTTCAGACAGGCACAGGAAGCAGAGAGAACCAGAAGTAAGATGGGAATGGCTAAGTACTCTCTACCCTTGGCCAGCAATAATGATTCCTCCAGCAATGCCACATCTACTGTACTTCCCAAAACAGCACCAACAATTGGGGTCAAAGTGTTCAAATATTTGGAGCCTATGGAGACCACTATATTCAAACCACCAGATTCAGATATGCCTCTGTATACTGTTTATGTTTAATGAACTATAAACTTGAGGAAAAAAATTTATGCAAAGCACAAAAGTAGTTCATAGGATATATTGGTTATATAATTTATCAGGAAGTTTCTATCAGGATGTGCAGATGGCTCAGTTAGTATCTGTTTGCTGTACACATTGAAAAAACCTGAGTTCCATCTTCCAACCCCATATAGAAGCTGGCATAGTGATATGAGATTGTAATCTCAACACAGGGCCAGAGAGAGGGAAGTCCCTGAGACTCACCAAATAGCCTAGCTTCCTTGGTGAGATTCATTGTAATGAGATAATCTTATCACCTCCCCCCAAAGGCGACATGTTTGTCCCTCAAGAAATGACTCCCAGAGTTAACCTCTGGCTTCCCATGCACACACAGGTGCACCCACAAATATTCTTACACAAAGAAATCTCTCTCACATCTAGATTCTTACATCCATGAGATTAACGATGATCCATAAGCTAAATATCTACACTATGACTGGTTCCCTTTACTTGTGTTATTTCTAGTAAAAGAAGCATAGGTTTTATAATTGCAAAATAGTCTTTTTATTTATAACATAAATTCATATTGTTAAAAGTATCTAATTACCCTTAAAATCCAATTTTATGAAATATATTTATTTTATTGCCTGAATATTTGCTAATAAAGAGAAAAAAAGGAAACCAGAGTTCACCTTGCTTTCTATGTGCTAGGCTTTATTAGATATTTTCTACATGTTTCTGAAAATGTCTTTTATTAATTCTTAATTGAATTATTGCAAATTTCACACCATACATTTTGATCATATATAGAACCCTTTATTCTTCAGTCCCATTTCTAACACCCCACCAAATTCCGTACTCTCTGCATATGCTCCATTGTATACCATATCTCTAATATATATATAAAAACAATAGTGTTATTTTTGTATCCCTAAATGCTCTTTAGTGACAGTTCATCCATTGGAGCTTGGTCAAATTACTAAAAGTCTCACCCTTAAATGAAATTTAATTTCCCCTTCCCAGGAGTCATTGGTTGCCTCTGATACAAATGGGGTTTCTTACCCACTTCCCCATGTGTGTACTGGGATTTTCATCTAGTTTGATCTTGGATAGCACTTGATCAAGCCGTTACCATTGCTGTGAGTTCATATGAGTAATAGAGAAAACTCCTTCTAGTCATCCACCTCCCGTGGCTCTTACAATATTTACACTCCTACTGTGCAATGATCCCTGAACTTTGGGAGGCAGAAGTCTGATACAGGTGTCCTGTTCAGGAATAAGCACTGTGCGGTGTCCTATTCAGAAATAAGCACTGCACAGTCTCTTATTCTGTACACATTGGTGAGTTCTGTTTCTCTATCAAACTAAATGTTCTCTTGGTGGCTTGGAATGCCCACAACAATTAATTTTGAAATTAAACATTAGTTAAAATCCACATTGAATAGCTATTTTTTTCTAAAATAATATTATATATATATATATATATATTTTTTATCAAATCTAGACTCATGTCCCCCCCATACCCCCACCCCACCAGAGCTCATGCATTCTGCCAAACATGCTTTTCATCTCTTTCTCAGTCTTTCTCAATATTCTCCATGTGGAAGTTGACTGTTTTGAGCAGAAGTTCACTGTTTCAGTCAGTTCTTTGATGCAGTCCTTTCTGTTGTTTCCAATATGCATCACTCCCAACTGCTTTGGACAAAAGCTCAAGAGGCCATGCACAAGAAATACTTACAACTAGGTAATTGGCACTAGCATCCACAGATGAGGGATACCATTCGTCTTTTGTTTTTCTGGGACTGTGTTACTTCACTCAGCATGATGTCCTCTAGCTCCACCCATTTTCCTGCAAAGCTCATGATGTTGCCTTTCTTTACTGCTGCATAGAACTCCATTGAGTAGATGTACCACAGTTTCTCTATCCACTCATCAGTTGAGGGGCATTTGGGTTGGTTCCAGCTCCTTGCTATTGTGAAGAGAGCTGAAATAAACATGGCCATGCATGTATCTCTGCAATGGGGTGAGTCTTGAGGGTACATGTCTAGGAGTGGTGAATAGCTGTTTAATAGCTATTCGTTACACAGTGGTCAAGGGGATCAAGTAAGATATACATATGTATAACATATGTTATATGTTATACATGTGTTATACATATGTATCCTTATTTCCTTTATCTCATATTTCTAAAAGGCACATACTGAGTACTGAATAATGGGACTTTATGTTCATTTTCTTCCATGCATATATTAGAAATGCCTGTTCTATGTGTAGGAAATCCCAAATCATTGTTTTCAAAGAAACTGCTTTTTACTGAAAGTATGGTAGACTTCATGCTACAGAAGACATTACCAGTGATACATTAATGGCGTTTCTGCCTTAAAACTAACAGCTATCTGATTGGACTTAAGACCTGTTCAATAGAAAGGAACTCATACTGTAAACCTAGCCAACTCACCATGGCTGGGGAGGTCATAGACCCTAATGCAGAAACTATGACTTCTATTTTCTGAAAGCAGTATAACTTCTAAACAAATGGGACTGAAGAGTAAAAATAATTACTAATTATGTATTCCTTTTCTTAGTCTTTTCAAGACAGGGTCTCCCTGTAGTGTCAGCTGTCCTGGAACTGGCTGTATAGACCAAGTTGGCCTTGAACTCACAGATGTGCCTGTCTCTGCCTCCTGAGTGCTGGGATTAAAGGTGTTTCTTTCTGAAACACATGGAAATGTTCATAGAGATCAAGATCAGGAAAAAAGTAGATAATTAGTGATGGAGGGATGCTCAGCCACAGCTGATAACTCTTCAGTTCAACCCCTACACTTAAACTTAAGGAACTATGTGGAAGTGAGAGGGAAATGAGGGTAAGACCCAGAGAAGCAGAGCACCTGCTGCCAGATAGTGTCTTCTAGACCTGACAGAGAAGCAGAACACCTGCTGCCAGATAGTGTCCTCTGGACCTGACAGAGAAGCAGAACACCTGCTGCCAGATACTGTCTTCTGGACCTGACAGAGAAGCAGAACACCTGCTGCCAGATAGTGTCCTATGGACCTGACAGAGAAGCAGAACACCTGCTGCCAGATACTGTCTTCTGGACCTGACAGAGAAGCAGAACACCCGCTGCCAGATAGTGTCTTCTAGACCTGACAGAGAAGCAGAACACCTGCTGCCAGATAGTGTCTTCTAGACCTGACAGAGAAGCAGAACACCTGCTGCCAGATAGTGTCCTCTAGACCTGACAGAAAATCAGAACACGTGCTGCTAGATAGTGTCTTCTAGACCTGACAGAGAAGCAGAACACCTGCTGCCAGATAGTGTCCTCTAGACCTGACAGAGAAGCAGAACACCTGCTGCCAGATAGTGTCTTCTAGACCTGACAGAGAAGCTGCACCCATGAACTCTCAACAACATAGTTGGTTAAAGAAGACTTGCATAATGACACAGCCATTTGACATGTCAAGTGCATGGAGAAAATTTCACAAGATCTCACTTGAGAGGAAGAGTTACAGACAAGGACATACTGTGGAGGGAGGGAGGATCGGTGTTCTCTAGGGATAAGTTCCCTGATGATTTTATTTTGCAGACAATTTGAAAGATTATCTATAAAATGTTTCTTGTAGGAAATAAGTTTGTTTCAAGACAAATTATGAAACAAATTGGTTCTTTCACACATTTCCTGAGGTTGATGTGTATTGAAAGTCAATGGTATAATTTATAGATCAAGTTTTAACTTTGTATCATGAAAATATCCAAAATTATTGAGAGTAAAAGCCAGACTATACTTCTTAAATTTGCAGAGACTCCAGAGTGGAGCCAAGGGAAATGGAATGTAATTAGCAGAGGCCATTTTCTACACAACAGAAGATTTTAAGGAAAAGTTCAGAAGAACTATTCAGGCAGTTAAATTATTTTTATTCTTAAAAATATTGGGGGCTAGAGAGGTGACTCAGCAGTTAAGAGTACTTGTGGTTCTTGCAGAGGACCAGGGTTTGTTCCCCAGTAACTAACAACTGTCTGTTACTACAGTTCCAGGGGATCTGACACCTTTTTCTGTCCTCCACTGGGAGTACATGACATGGATGCACCTACCTACATGCAGGCATAACACACATACACATCAAAGAAAAATAATAATTAAATATTTAAAAATGATAACAAAGAATGCTTTTGGAAAGAAAACAGCCACATGTGTAATATTTTTCTTTCACATTCAAAGGATGATAGGTTGTTAGGAATTTTTCTTTTAGACACGTGTAAAGTTGGGGAGTATGCGTCCCTGTTATGGCAGAATGCATAAGCTGGGATGGGGTGAGGTGGGGTGGGGGGAAGGGAAAGGGAAATATGCCTGAACTGAATTGGAAAATGATGTATGAAATACACAAAGCATCAATAAAAAATGAAAATTAAAAAAATCTAAAAAGTCTATCCATGCCATCCTCTACCACCTGTGATAGAATTATTTAGCATTAATACTCCATAGAATCCTTTCAATCCTTCATTTGCCTTGTGTCCCTTAGAGTAGCATTCTTCAAGGTAACAACATCACAGCCATCCTCCTGTTCTCACAAGCATTGCCATTATGTTAGATATTGTATTCTGTGTAAGTGCATCCTTGTGTAAATCACCCAGTCCCACCAGGTAGAACTTGATTCCAAGCCAGCAAAATCCAAGCTTGTTAGCTTGACAAGACTTCCCAGGTGGTAGGCCATATTTGGATATTATTTATCTTCCAAAAGTTTGCATTGCTTATTCTTTGTCCAAACCATTTATGTAGATACTGGGGATATTTATATATATGAAAACATCTTACTGCATGATATACTATTATTGTTAGAAATTGATTTAAGTTGCAGCCGGGTGTGATGGCACATGCCTTTAAACCTGGCACTTGGGAGGCAGAGGCAGGAGGATCTTTGTGAGTTCATGGCCAGCCTGGTCTACAGAGTGAGTTCCAGGACAGCTGGGGCTACAGGGAGACCCTGTCTCAAAAAGTCAAAAAAAAAAAAAAAGAAATTGATTTAAGTTGCTTGAAGTTTGCTGGAAAAGCAAAAGGGCTTAATACATATGAAACATTTTATCTTCTTCACAAATAACAAAGGCAAGAGCTTGAGTTTAACCATCTATCTTTAACTCAAAGTCTCTCAGCTTGTTTCAATATATGTGAAGTCTTCCTCAGAGTTGAGCTCAAACTAGAGGCAAACTTGAGCCTGACTCCATATGCCTCCAGCCTCACAAGGATGGCAGACAGAAGACAATTTCTGGAATAATTCACTTAAGATGGATTGAGGACCGTGGCATGGATTGTAAGAGTGAATTCTCGGAAAATAAAGAAGTTTTAGGAATACATGGAACGTAATATTTATAGAATGAGTGGTTGAATTCAGTATAGGAAGACAAGCACAGTTCCATGGATCTGCTTTGGAAAACAGAGAAGAAAACTCATATTTTTCAAGAAAAACAGATTAAGGGCTACAGAAGTAGCTTTAGGGAAGTATTCGGGTAATTTTTAAGCTTTCATCTCTGAGTACGTTTTGATTGTTTAAAAAAAATCTAAGTAATAAACTCATGTGGGGATATTCTTCATTTTTTAGTTTGCTATAATGTTTTAACAGAACATAATATTAAGTCTGTTTTTATTGATGTAATTTATATAATAGACATTAATTTTTAATGTTAAACCATTATTCCAGCTCAGGAACAATCTCAATTGTCTTATAATATGTGCCACATATGAATTTCAGTTATAAAATATTCATATTGAGAAGATTTGCATCTATGCTAATGTTATATTTATCTTTTTTTCTGTGTGTATGTGAGTGTTTGTGTATGAGTGCAGGCAAATGAAAGACATAGTACATACATGGAAGTCAGGGAATAATCTTGAATGTTAGTCCTAACCTTCCAACTTGATTGAAATAGAATCTCCTGTTCACCACTGGTATGCTATGCTAGCTGGCCCATGAGATTCAGGACTTATCATCTCCCCCTCAGAGACATGGCTGGCTTCACATGGGTTTGGGGGACAAGAAGTAACAGCCTTATGCTTGTGGCAAGCACCTTATCCACTGAGCAATCCCTGGAGCCCTATGCCAATGACTTAAATTGCATTTAGTTTTCATTTGTTATTCTACTTTTTCCAATTTAATATTAGTGCTTAACAATTTCATTAAATAAATTTGGCAGAATGAGTTTCCTTTTCTGATCTTTGGAAGAATATTTCTTGAATCATCATGAAAATCTTATGCCATACCACAAAATAATGATTGTACAACTTCTAACATTCTAAAATAACTATAAAAAAATTCCAGTTTACTCTACAGAGTAGGGAAATAACACTGATGTGTAAATGTTTTAACTTGCAAGGACACATAATTGCAGTATTAGATTGCTCACTTTCTATTTGTGATTTTAGAAATAGTATGGCACAGTTCAGCTCCTAACTTTATTCATAAATTAATAACAGTTACTGTGAACTTACTTTTTAAAATAAAATACTTTTATTGATATTTTGTATATTTCACACATCATTTATAGTCCAATTTAGACACATTCCCCTTTCCCTGCCCCTCACCTCACCCCAGTTCATGCATTTTACCATACATGTCTTGCATCTTTTTCCCAGTCTTTTTTCCTGTTATTTCTTTTTTTAACGTTTTTATTAAAGTTTTGTGTATTTCATACAACATTTCTCAGTCCAATTTAGACTCATTCCCCCTTCCATGATCCCCAACCCACCCAAGTTCATGCATTTTGCTATACATGTCTTACATCTTTTTTTTTTCCAGGCTTTTTAATGTTTTTCTATGCAGAGGTTTATTGTTTTGGGATGAAGTTTACTGTTTCAGTCAGATTTTTGACCCAGTTGTCCTTTTGTTGTTGTTCTCTCCAATTTGTATTGCTCCAATATATGCAAGTATGTACTTAACACATATACCAAAATTATGATGTGTGAAAGTAAACTGTTATGTTAATTCCAACGTACTGTGAACTTAAAATTACAACACCTCTTCTTTCATTTTTCTTTTGTGTTAGATTGTTGGTTAATGTAATTTGTGATAATTTTTACTTGGGAAGGAGAATTTTCTTGTAAACAAAATTTATTTTTAAAAATACTTTTACAGTAATATGCTTCAAAGTTTTCTGAATTGGATTTTAAAAGCATTGTAAGCACATGGAATTGTCACAGTGATCAGATATGCATCAAACCTTAAAAAGTACATGCTGATGTGTATTTAAATCCCTTTTTTGTCTTTTTGAGACAGGTTCTCCTTATAGGCCCAGCTGTACTAGAACTCACTTTGTAGACCAGGCTGACCTTGAACTCAAAAAGATACACCTGCTTCTGCTCAGAGTGCTGGGATCAAAGACATGCACCACCACTTCTGGCTTAAGCCCTCCTTTTTTGTTTGATTTTTTAATTTTTTTGTGCATTTTTTAATTTTTTGAGTATTTCAGACATCATTTTTCAATTCAGTTCAGTCAGAGTCCCCTTTCTGTTCTGCCTACCCCACCCCAGATCATGCATTCTGCCATAACCTGCATCTTTCTCTGTCTTTATTTTTATGCTTAGGAATTCACATTTTCCTCCATAAATTTTTATATTACTCTAAAATATGGATACATACTCTCCACCCATATACAGTAATTACAGAGTCTGAAAATAAGTGGTGGGTGGATTCTACAGCCCACTGAGATATTCACATTATAACAATATAGTTGCTTTCATATAAACAGAAATATAGCAATAATGTTGATCAGCTTGCCTTTCATCTGGGGGATTTAGTGTTAGCATTCACAAATGAGGGAAACCATTCACTATTTTTTTTTTCTGGGGCTGTGTTACATCACTCAGCATACGATATAATTTTCAATCTCTTTCTTCAGGGGTTTAAAATTTTTGTTGCAGGGGTCTTTGGTATATTTGGTTAGGTTTGTTCCCAGGTATCTTATTACTTTTGAGGCTATTGTGAGTGGGACAGTCTTCTTATATTCCTTCTCCACTTGTTTATTGTTGGTCTAAGGAAAGGCTACTGATTTTTCTAGTTTTATTTTGTATCCCACCACTTTACTGAAACTCTTAATTGTTTCTAGAAGTTTTTTTGGTGGAGTTTTTAGCATCCCTTAGGTAAACTATCATATCATCTGCAAAAAGGGATAGTTTAACTTCTTTTCTGATTAGTACTCTTTAATTTCCTTCTCTTGTCTTATTGCCCTAGCAAGTGTTTCAAGCACTATGTTGAAGAGGAGTGGTAACAGGGGGCAGCCTTGCCAGGTTCCTGCCTTTAAAGGAAATGGTTCCAACTTTTCTCCATTTAGGATGATGTTGGCAGTGGGTTTGCTGTGTATGGTTTTGGTCATGTTGAGGAATGTTCCCTTCAGTCCTATTCCCTCCAGGTCTTTAAACATGAAGGGATGCTGGATCTTGTCAAAGGCTTTTTCTGCATAAATTGAGATGATCATATGTGAGAACTAAGGGAAGAGAATGGAAGTCTCAAGAAGTACCGAGAGGGTGATAATGACAAATGTTGGAAAGAACTAAGGGGAGAGATTGAAAAACTCAAGAAGGGCCTATAGGGAGATAATGACAAACATTGGAAAGAACCAAAGGGAGAAAACAACAAACTCCAGAAGGAAGTGGAAATGCTGAAAAGATCCCAGGCTGAAATGAAAAAAGAAAATGACCAAAAAACCAAGGAGCTACAAGATGAGAATGACAGGCTCCAGGAGGAAGGGGAAATATTATAGAAATCACAGGATGAAATGAAAAACGGAATTGAACATTCATCCAATCAATAAGAAAGGATGGGGAAAAACCTCTGAAGCAGAATGGAAGAAGCAGACAAAAAGAATATCAGACCTGCAGGATAACATAGACCAACTAGAATGCTCAAGTAAAAATTATGAAAAATTAAAAAAAAAAAGAGTGGAACAACCAGGAAATGTGGTACACTATGAAAAGACCAAACCTCTGCATCATAGGAATAGAGGAAGGAGAAAAATCCCAAGACAGCATTATTGACCAGATCTTCAACAGGATAATAGAAGAATATTTCCTAAAACTGAAAAAAGAGAAACCCATACAAATACAAGAAGCACACAGAACACCAAACAGACAAGGCCAGAAAAGAAATTCCCCATGCCATATAATTGTTAAAACACTAGATGCTCAAAACGACAAAATACTGAAAGACACAAGAGATAAACAACAAGTTACATATAAGGGGAAACCCATCAGAATCACAGCTGACTGCTCAGTGCAAATTATGAAAGCTAGAAGACTGTGGAGCAAAGTATTCCCTGTACTAAATGACTTTAGATGCCACCCTAGACTACTATACCCAGCAAAAATGTTAATTATAGTTGAAAGAGAAAGAAGAATCTTTCACGACATGAACAAGATGAAAGAATACATGTCTAAGAAGCCGACATTTCAGAAAATCCTTGAAGCAATCCAAAGAACAGAGGAAAGGAGCAATTATCCCTAAGCAATTAAAGAGAGAAAGCAATAAAATCATAACAGAGTAAATACAAACCTAGACCAAGAATGCAAACAAAAAATAAGGTAAAAGGAAGTAACACACATCTCTCAATAATAACCCTAAATACTAATGGCTTAAACTCCCCAATCAAAAGGCATAGACTGGGAGAATGGATTAGAAAACGGAATCCTTCTGTATGCTGTCTATAAGAAGCCCATCTCACCTTCAAGTTCAGACACCATCTTAGAGTGAAAGGATGGAAAAAATATTCCAAGCAAATGATACCAAGAAACAAGCTGGAACATCTACTCTAATATCAGCAAACTAGATCTCAAAGTAAAATTAATCATAAGAGACAAAATGGGCCATTACATCCTTGTCAAAGGAAAAATTTACCATGAAGATTTCATAATCCTAAATGTCTATGCACCAAACTCTGGTGCACCCAACTTTATAAACACAGCTCTGCAGGACCTCAAGAGACAGATTAATCATAAAACACTAATAGTGGGGGAGTTCAACACTCCACTGAGCTCATTGGATAGATCAACAGGACAAAAAATAAATAGAGAGATAACAGAACTGAATAATACAATACAACAAATTGACCTCACAGACATCTACAGAATATTTCACCCAAATACCAAAGAATATACTTTCTACTCAGCACCTCACAAAACATTCTCCAAAACTGACCACATATTGGGACACAAAAGCAACCTGAACAAATACAAAATGGTTGAAATTATTTCATGCATTCTACCAGATCACAGTAAAATAAAACTCAATATGAACACCAGAATAAGTCCAAATAGCTACAAGAACACATGGAGATTAATCAACAAAATCCTGAATAATGAATGGGCCAGGGAAGAAATAAACAGTGAAATAAAAGTATTCATGGAACAGAACGAAAAAGACAATACAACACAAAACCTATTGGATACTGTAAAAGCAGTCTTGAGAGGGGAAATTTAGAGCACTAAGTGCCCACATCAAAAAAAAAACAGAAAGGGAACAAATAAATGATCTAACACTTCAGCTAAAAACACTGAGAGACAACAACAAATGAACCCTAAACCCAACAGACAAAACAAAATATCATAAATCAGAGCAGAAATCAATAAAATAGATACAAAGGAAAAATACATAAAATCAAAGACTCCAAAAGCTGGTTCTTTGAAAAGATAAACAAAATAAACAGACCTCTAGCCCATTAACAAAAAAAAAAAAAAAAAAAAGAGAGAGGAACTCCAAAAAATGGTATTTATATGAATAGGGAAGGAAATACAACAGATAAAGAATAGATCTAGGAGACACATCGCATAAGGGACGACATCTTCAACAATCTGATATACTCCATTAAATTTAATGACAAACACTAGAGAGAAATGGATGAATATTAGAAATCCACTGAGGAAATCAGTAAAGCTTAATTAACGAGGAGAGATTGACAGTTAAACAGAATTTCAATGGAATATTTGAGGGATAGAGAGTTAGTAATTAAAAAACCTCCCAACTAAAAGATCTGGTCCAAAATTCTATAAAACAATTTTAAAGAGCTCTACAACCATAGCTACTCAAACTGTTTAGAAGGGGAATACAGAAGGAGAATTCTCCCAAACCCCTTCTATGAAGCCAGCATCACTCTATTACCAAAACTCAGAAGCAAAGAACAAAAAAAGAAAAGCTTATATAGACCCAATCCTCACTAATGAACACTAGATGCAAAAAATTCTCAACAAAATACCTTGCAAATCAGCATAAGCAGGCCACATCAAAAAGATCATACCAGTCTATCAAGATTGGATTCATACCAGAGATGCAGGGAATGTTTCAACATATGTAAATAATAATATCAGTAAAACACATAATGGACTTATCCTCTCTTTTTAAAGGAATGTTGTTTTAACAAAAGTTTAATCTGATTTAGAAAGTTTTTTCCTACCCCCATGTCTTGTAGGTTCCTGCCAACATTTTCTTCTATCACCTTTAGAGGTTTGGGTTTCACATTAGGTGATTTCATCCATTGTGGGGTTGATTTTTGTACAGGGTGAGAGTAGGGATTTAATTTTATTCTTCTACAAAGTGATGATGACCAGTTTTGCCAACAACATTGCTGAAAGATGCTGTCTTTTCCTCCACTGTGCCTTTCTGCCCCTTTGTCAAATATGAGGTGGCTGAAATTTGGATGAACTCAAGTTTGGATCTTTGATGTGTTCCAGTTGGTCACAGGCAGGTTTTGTTTTTGTGCCAGTACCTAGGTCTGTTTTTATGACTAAAACCTGTAATATAGCTTTCGGACATCGCGTGTCATTGTATCTTGTCGTTTGCATTCTCTTGTTTTGTTTTCTTAAGATTTTGGCTATTTGGGTTCTTTTGTATTTTCCTTCCATGCGTATATAATTTAGGTTTTTTCCAAGTCGGTGAAGGAAACTCCGAGGGTTCGTTTGATATCGGGATAGGCATTGTTGCTCTTATATTACTCCTGCCTATGGAGGAGTATCCTCGACTCCGAGGTTAAAATGGACTATTTTTTACATATATTAATTATTCAAACCATGAACATCAGGGAGGTTCTTTCCGATCTTCTGTTTAAATCTTCTTCACTCTTCACTCAGGGTATTAAAAATTTTTAATGTTGTACAGATCTTGGTGATCTGGTATGTTTTGTTCAGGCAGTTTATGTTATTGTTTTTGAGGCTAATTGTGAGTGGAAGGGAATTTCCTTATATATTTCTTCTTCTGTTGTCTTTGTTGGTTGTAAGATTAGATACGATTACTGATTTTCCTGGTGTTAATTTTGATTTCTTTATTTTTTCCCTTGTAATTTTCTTTTTTTTTTTTAATTTACCCATGTTTTTTTACTTTGATGCTTTGTTGCATTATTCATACTATTTTTCCAATTCGGTTCAGGCTATATTTCCCTTTCCCTTCCCCCCCCCACCCCCCCCGCCCAACTGATATCATGGCATTCTGCCAATAACTGTCTCGTCCTGCATATTTTCTCTCAGGTTTAATTTTGTATCCTGCGCACTTTTACTGAAAATACTTTTATTTGTTTCTAGGAGTTGTTGTCTGGTGGAGTGTTTTAAGCAGCCCTTAGGTGAAACTATCGTATACATCTCGTGCAAAAAAGAGATAGCTGCGCGTTCCTCTTTTCCCAATTAGTCCTCCTTTTAATTGTCCCTTTTTTTGTTTTTTTTTGTTTTTTTTTTTTGGCCTGTATGTGTCGATGGGGCCTAAGCAAGGCATTTCAGCACAATATATGGGTAAGGGAGAGGGAAAAGATATGCAGTTTGGTGATAGGGGATAGGCTTACTGGGTTCCTGCCTTTAAGGGGAATGCTTCTAACTTCTCTCCATTTAGGATGATGTTGGCTGTGGATTTGATGTTTATGGCTTTGATTATGTTGAGGAATATTCCCTCCAGTCCAATTCCCTCTAGAACTTTAAACATAAAGGGATGCTGGATTTTGTCAAAGGCTTTTTCTGCATCAATCGAAATGATCATGTGGTTTCAGAAAGCAGCTGCTCAGGAAATAAGGCCAACAATTGACAAGTGGGACCTCATTAAATTCAAAAGCTTCTGTACAGTGAAAGAAACAGTGACTTGAAGACCCATGGAGTGGGAGGAAACATTCACCTCTGATACATCTGACAGAACATTAACTTCCAGAATATATAAACTACTCAAAAAACAAAGAAGTAAAACAAAAAAATGACACATTCAAGGATGGAGTAAAGAACTGAACAGAGATTTCACAAGTGAGGAAGTAAAAATGGCTGAGAAACATCATAAAAAGTGTTCAACACCATTAATAATTAAGGAAATGCAAATTAAAACCAATTTAAGATATCATTTCACCCCAGTAACACTGGCTAGGATCAAGAAAGCCAATTTTACCAAATGCTGGAGAGGTTATGGGGAAAGGGGAACCCTCGTCCACTGCTGGTGGGAATGTAAACATGTACAACCACTATGGAAAGCAGTGTAGAGAACCCTCAAAAGACTCAAAATGAACATACCATCTGACACAATCATAACATTCCTGGGTATATACCCACACGACTCATCCTACCGCAGAAATACATACAGAGCCATGTTTATTGCAGCTCTCTTCACAGTAGCAAAGAGTTGGAACCAACCAAAGTGCCCCTCACCCAACAAGTGGTTAGGGTAAATGTGCTACATGTACACAATGGAGTTCTATGCAGCTCAAAATGTAAATGAAGATGACATCATGAACTTTGCAGGTAAATGGATGGCACTAGGTGATATTATGCTAAGTGAGGTAACAGTATTCGAAAAACAATGAATGGTATCCCTCATTTAGTGGATACTAGCACCAAGTAAGGCAAGCTCAGTAGCATTAATGTTATATTTCTCTTTATCTAACAGCAACTGTGTTCTTAGAATGTAAATCCATTAATGGGCTCTAGAATTTACCTACCACTTATTTTTTAATATAATGCTTTTACTGATGTTTTGTATATTTCTGGCATCATTTTTCAGTTCAATTTAGACATATTCACATTTCCCTTCCCCCCACCCCACTCCAGATCATGCATTCTGCCATAACTGTCCTGCATCTTTCTCTCAGTCTTTTTTATGTTTAGGAATTCACATTTTCCTCCTTCAATTTTATATTACTCTAAAATATGAATACGTCCTTTCCACCCATATGCAGTAATTACAGAGTCTGAAAATAAGTGGTGGGTCGATTCTAGAGCCTGTTAAGAGATTTATATTTTAATAACATAGTTGCTTTCAGATAAACAGAAATATAACAATGTTGTTCATCTTGGCTTTCAACTAGGAATTTGATGTTAGCATCTTCAAATGAGGGAAACCATTTACCATTTGTTTTTCTGGGACTGTGTTACTTCACATAGCATAATGGCTTTGAGTTCCATCCACTTACCTGCAAAGTTCATGATGTAATCTTCCTTTACTGCTGAATAGTAATCCATTGTGTAGATGTACCACATTTTTGTCATCCACTCGTCTCATCTGTTGACAGGCATTTGAATTGGTTCCAGCTCTTCGCTATTGTGAATAGAGCTGCAATAAACATGGATCTGCATGTATCTTTGCAGTAGGATGAGTCTTGTGGGTATATACCCAAGAGTAGTATGAATGGGTCAGGTGGTAGGCTCATTTTTAGCATTTTAAGGGTTCTCCACACTGCTTTCCACACTGGTTGTACAAGTTTACCTTCCTACCAACAGTGGATGAGTGTTCCCGTTTCCCTGCAACCTCTCCAGCATTTGGTGTCTTTTGTTTTCTTTTTTTTTTTTTAATTTTTTTTTATTAATTTATTTTCTGTATGTGTATGAATGTACTGTCTGCATGCAAGTTTGTGCACCCATGTCGTGCAATGCCGCGGAGGTCAGAAGACTGTCTCAGATTCCCCTGGAACTGGAGTTCTCCTGGAATTGGAGTTTCAGATGGTTCTCGGCCGCCATGTGGGTGCTGGGGATCGAACCCGGGTCCTCTGTAAGAGCGGTCGGTGCTCTTAACCGCTAGGCCATCTCTCCAGCCCTTCTTGATCTTAGCCAGATGTATCTAAGTGAGATGATATCTGAGAAGAGTTTTACTTTGCATTTCCTTAATTATTGATGATGTTGAACACTTTTTTATTATTTATTTTTTATTGTTATTAAACTTTTTCCATAAATCAGACATCATTTTTCAATCAAATTTAGAGTCACTTCCCTTTCCATGCCCCTCACCCCACCTGAATCCTACCGTACATGTCTTGCATCTTTTTCTGAATCTTTCCAGAGTTTTTTTCTTCCAGTTCTTTTGTTGTTGTTCATTCTAATTTGTATTGCTTCTCTCTCTCTCTCTCTCTCTCTCTCTCTCTCTCTCTCTCTCTCTCTCTCAGATCCAGATATGGGTGAGGGAGGCTTGGCAGCTGTCTGCTATGCCTTTGTGATTGCCAGTACACAACAGTCAATAGAGTCCAGTCCTGTGGACACAGAAAGCACGGGAGACAATGGACACTCCAGTCAGCCAGACTGGAGTGCTGAGCCCCCGCACAGCCATTTGAATTGCCGAGGCCCCTCTACTGTCCGTTTCTGGGGACACACATTTTGTACTGTCTGATGGAAAGATTCAACGAGTGGAATCAGGGTGGGCTGGGGCAGGGAAGGGTCTGATGCCTGGTTCTGTGGCACGGGGAGACCCTGGCCCCTCACGGCTGCTGAGCTGACATCTTGAATAAGTGGCCATGGGAACTCAGACCTGAACTGCATGGATCCGATACTCTGACCCAAGAACCAGTCCAGGATGTTCACAACACAGAGAAGAAGAGCCTGTGAAAGGTGCACATCCCAGGTGAGGCGACAGCACTAGCCCTACACAGGGCGGCCTCTGGGGCCAGCATGGGCTGTCCTGCTGCTCCCTGTGTTATCAAGGGCCCCAGCCTGGTCAGGAATTTTTAGGGTTACCCTGTCACAAGACAGTGCCCCACTTCAGGAAACTAACCATAAAATGCTTTTTTTTCCTAATCAAGTGCATTTGGAGGAGACTATTNTCCTTTCAGATTTTCATTTAACAGTTCCATCCTCTCGAGGACAAAATCAGGTCTTGCTAGACCAGGCTTCCTTTTCTGAAGCATGAGCAAACTTTCCTCTTTATAGACTGGACACTGTCTATAAAGTTCCATTAGTGGATCTCCAAGACTTCCCTGAACAGGAGGAATGGTGACCCACATTTGTAGGACATTTCAAGAGATGTCACCATGCATAGTCCCCTAAGGTTTGGTTGACCTCTGAGGGCAAGGAACAAAGTTATCCAGTAGGTCCTTCAGCCAAATTGGTATGGGTGTTAAGTATGGTCATTAAGCACCCAGAAAGGCTAAGTTACACCAGACTGATACATTGCACCTATATTAAAATTGTATCTTTTGAAAACAAATTCTGTTATTTCCATATTATATTTCTTGATTCACATTTTTCCATTTTAATTTTATGTGAGTTTAAAAGATACATACATACCCTCCATCATATACCAAAAATCCAAGGTCTGAAAATAAATGATAGGTTAGTTCTAGAACCTGTCTAGGGATTCACAATATAAGAGCACAATGGTTTTCAGATCATGAGGAGGACTACATCGTTAATGTTGCTCAATTTGCCTAACAACTAGGTACTTGGCCTTAACATCCACAGATGAGGGATACCATTTGTCTTATGTTTTTCTGGGACTGTGTTACTTCACTTAGCATAAAATCTTCTAGTTCCATCCATTTACTTGCAAATTTCATGATGTCATCTTGCTTTACTGCTGCATAGAACTCCTTTTTATAGATGTACCATATTTTCTCTATCCACTCCTCAGTTGAGGGGCACTTGGTTTGGTTCCAGCTCTTCGTTATTGTGAAGAGAGCAGCAGTAAACATGGCTATACATGGATCTCTGTGGTAGGAAGAGTCTCATGGATATATACCCAGAAGTGGTATGGCTGGGTCAGGTGGTAGGCTCATTTTGAGGCATTTAAGAGTTCTCCACATTGCTTTCCATAGTGGTTGTACAAGTTTGCATTCCCACCAGCAGTGGATGAATGTTCCCCTTTCCCCAACCTCTCTCCAGCATTTGGTGTCTTTTGTTTTCTTGATCCTAGCCAGCTTTATTGGAGAGAGATGATATCTTACAGTGGTTTTAACTTGCATTTCTTTAATTATTAGTGATGTTGAACACTTTTTAAGACGCTTCTCAAACATTTCTATTTCTTCGCTTGAGAAGTCTCTCTTCAGCTCTATACAGCATCTTTTGAGTGAGTCATTTGTTTTCAAACCTCTTTGTTTTTTGAGTAGTTTATATATTCTGGAAGTTAATGTTCTGCCAGATATACCAGCAGTGAAGGTTTTCTCCCACTCTGTGGGTTTTCTCTTCATTTCCATGATTATTTCTTTTGCTGTACAGAAACTTTTGAGTTTAATAAGGTCCCACTTGTCAATTACCAACCTTATTTCCTATGCAGCTGCTGTCTGATTTAGAAAGTCTTTTCCTAAGCCTATGTCTTGTAGGTTCCTGCCAACTTTTTCATGTATCACCTTCAGAGTTTTGGGTTTTTCATTGAGGTCTTTGATGCATTTGGAGCTTATTTTTGTAGAGGGTGAGATGTAGGTGTTTAATTTTATTATTCTACAAGTTGTAATCAAGTTTTGCCAAGACCATTTGCTGAAGATGCTGTCTTTCCTCTATTGAGTCTTTGTGGCCCCCTTGACAAATATGAGGTGGCTGAAATTTTATGTGCCCAAGTTTGGATCTTCAGTTTTGTTCCTTTGGTCTACAGGTCTGTTTTGTGCCAGTAGCAGGCTGTTTTTGTGACTATAGCCTGTAGTATAGTTTGAAGTCTGGTATAGAAATCCCCCCTGTATTGCTGGGCATGGTGGTGCATGCCTTTAATCCTAGAACTTGGGAGGCAGAGGCAGAGGCAGAGGCAGGTGGATCTTTGTGAGTTCAAGGCCAGCCTGGTCTACAGAGTGAGTTCCAGGACAGCTGGGACTACAGGGAGACCCTGTCTCCGAAAAAAAAAAAAAAACAAAACAAAACAAAAAAGAAATCCCCCCTGTATTGTTCTTTTCATTCAGGGTTGATTTGGCTATTTGGGTCTTTTGTTTTGCCATAGGAAATTAATAATTTTTGTCCAAGCCTGTAAGGAATGTCTTGGGGATTTTAATTGGAATTGCATTGAATCAGTATATTAGTTTGGGTAGAATGGACATTTTTACTATATTAATTGTTCTAATCCATGAACACGGGAGGTCTTTCCATCTTCTGTTGTCTTCTTCAAACTCCTTCTTCAGGATTTTGTAATTTTTGTTGATGATTTTTGAATGTGAGTTCATTAATTAGATTGTCTGTAGTTCTCTTTTTTTGATTGCATTCTTGTCTGGTTTTGGTATTGGCTGGCTTCCTAGAAGGAATTTGGGTGATTTCTCTCTGCTTGTATCATTCTGAACAGCTTGCATAATGATGGTTGTAAGTCCTCTTTAAATATTTTGTAGAATTTTGCTGTGAAACCATCTGGGCCTAGGTTCTTTTAGGTTGGGGAGTTTTCCTATTACATCTTCAATTTCCTCAAATATTATGGGTTGGTTTAAACTGTCAATCTCTTCTTGGTTAAATTTTCTTGGTTCCTAGGATTTCAGATATTCACCCATTTTTCTTAGGTTTTCAAATTTAGTAGAGTATGGATTTTTTTAATTATTCCCGGTATGATTTTCTGGATCTCTTGTTCTAATACTGTTGTATAGTTTTCCCACTTCATATACGACATATTAAAACCTTGGAGTATGTCTTGACACTTTCCTTTGATTTTTTTGAGGTTATATCCTGACTTCCGAAGGTCCGTTTCCTATTTTGTTTAATACTGTTCAAAAGAAAACAACTAATTGTGATCATATGATAATCTTAGTATTGTTTCCTTTGTTTCTAATTCATTGAATATTCCTGCTCTGGGATGTTTGGTCGTTTCTTTCTGTCTTTGGGAGTTTAGGGCCAACATTTTTATCACATTGTCTTTCAAAATGATTTTAGCTTATCATAGTTTGCACTGAGAAATGATCTGTGATTCCCTGAACAAGGTTGGTATTCCCTTATATGTAACTTGTTTTTCTCATTATTCTTTCAATATTTTTGATCTTTGTTTTGAGCACCTAAGTGTTAAGAAATTAAAAATGACATATATAAACCTTTTTGTTCAAAAACTTCCAAATTATACTTAAACTAACTTATGAGGAAAAAGATATTTGTAAAAGTCTTTCTCAAGGTAAAACGTACACCTGACTTAAAACGGTTGAGAAAAGAAAAGATACAAAGACTTCTTCGTGTAGGGGTTGTACCAAGAAATCCAGCAAGAGAAGTTGGCCCCATCTTAACACTAAAAGGAAGAAAAAGACTGCTACAGGCATCAAAACATCTCTGAGGAACCATATGTGTACAATGTTTACATATTGAAAGGTTAATGCCTGGACAAACTTGTCAGCCCATGAAAAGGAACAGCCAGAACTGATCAGAGTCCAAAACGACATCTTCAGACAAAGTAGACTGCCTCTGCTTCTCATCCAACACTGAACCCTTTTTCTAAGCTGAGGGAACAATCTGCAGAAGAGGGGCCATGGAGACTATAAGGGCTGCGATTGGGGTGAATAGTAAAACTACAGCAATATAGATCTGGACACTTATTTGATCAATTTTATTGTACAAACAAGCCCTCCAGCTGGATGGTGGGAGCCTTGGGCTGTGGTGGGTTTGGGCCACAACTGCTTGCAAATTGGTTTACATGAAGAATGCTTGAACTCATAAAAAGGAGCTAGATATTGAAAAGTCTTTTAAAGCAGGTTTTCATGCCAGTCCTGAAGAAGGCCAGGAGCCTGGAAGAAGATAGTCATTAAAACCACTCTGTAAGTTTTGCAATTTCAAAGGGTAAACTTAAAAATAACATATATTTATATAGAGAGGTGTTTCAGTAGAGATTTACACGTAAGTTCAAAATAACCATTTAAGTTAAAGGACTTGATTTCTCTGAGGTCATAATCTAGTCATATAGCTTTATTGAGCAAAGTGTATTTTGGGTAAATTTATTTGGGCAGGTACTCAACTCTGGCCAAGCTTTGTCCACATATATGGATATTTTTAAGGCTTACGTGAAATGTTGTAGATGTAGTTAAGACTCGTTGTAGGTTTTTGGTGAAGATGGTAATTTACATTGGAACTAAAGTTGGGAAATAGATTGTTTAATTGTTTTATTTAAAATGTTTGTATTGAATTTATAACATTAACTTTGGGGTTAAGGTACACAAATGGTCTCCGTATATATTTTGCTGAGTTATACAATATCACATTGTAACACTTTATTTTACTTGTAGGACAATTTAAAGGAATTAAGTTTTTTCCCAAATAAGTAGCATATAGTCATTGAGAAACAGTTTGGGTAAAATTTAATGAAAAACTTAAAAAAAAGAGCAAAGAAAAAAAAAACAATTAAGGGCAGGGGGAATTTCTTTTTCGGTCTTGTCTATTTGGTATTCTATATGATGCAACATAGATAAAGATAAATAATAGTAATAAAAAAGTTTCGCTCTTTTTCAGTTGGGGGGATACTTTTTCTATTATCCTGTTGAAAGCATCTGGTCAATGTGTTGTCTTGGGATTCTTCACTTTCCTCGGTATTCCCTATGATGTGGAAGTGGAGGTTTGGTCTTTTCACAGTATATCACATTTCCTGGTTGGTACCACAACTTTTTGAATTTTTTTTATATTTATTTATTTTTTTTCATAATCTTTACTTGAACATTCTATTTCCTTCTAGTTATCATTCAGGTCTGATATTCTTTTTTTCTGCTTCTTCCATTCTACTTCTGAGGACTTTTCCCATCCTCTCTTATTGATTGGATGAATGTTCAATTTTCTTTTTTATTTCATCCTATGCTTTCTTTAGTATTTTCACTTTCTTCTGGAGCCTGTCATTCTCATCTTGTAGCTCCTTGGTTCATTGGTCAGTTTCTTCTTCATTTTGTCCTGGGATCTTTTCCGAGTTTCCACTTCCTTCCAGATTTTGTCATTTTCTCCCTTTAGCTCTTTCCAACATTTGTCATTATCTCCCTTAAGTTCTTTCCCACATTTGTCGTCTTCTCTCTCTAGGTCCTTCTTGAGTTTTTCATTTTCTCCCTTTAGTTCTCTGATTTGTTCTTTATATTCTTTTTATTTCTTTGAATATGTCTACAATTGTTCTTCTAAGGTCTGTGTCTTGTTTTCCTTCTAGAAAGTTCTTTTGTGGGAATCTTTTGTAGGGTTGGTAGTGTTTGGTGTGCGTTTATTATGAGCTTTTCTCATGTTTTTTCTTTGTATCTTTGGCACATGGATTTGTTTGTTTACTTGTTTCTTTGGATTCCTTAACTCAATGTTGGCTGCATGGAGTATAATCACTAATATTGTGCCTGCTAAATTCTCTGCACCACTACTCTCTACCAGGTTGAGCAGAGGTAGGGGGCATATTTTTGTTGCTACTTTGGCCTGAATGCTGGTACCCTGTTGGCCTGCTGTCTGTGAGCGTCTAACTCCGCCCATTCCACTGCCCATGCTGGAACCCAAATGTTAGATGTTTCTGGGTGCTATCAAATCTCCACAGGGGAGGAGGGGTGTGCAAAGCACCAAGGCAGGTGGTCCTCACCTGAGTGTATGCTAATGTTGTGTTCATCCACTCACACCATGAGCTGGGAGCATGCTGTTGCTGTGCTGTCTATGCGTCTAACTCTGACTAAGCAGTGCACTGGAACCCAAAGTTTGGAGGGTTCCAGGTGATACTAAGCCTCCACAAGGGAGGAGGTGTGCACAAACCAAGGCATGTGGGGCTCACTTAAGCACACGCTGGTGATGTGCTGTCCATGTTTCTAACTCTGCCTATGCCTCTCGTTGGAACCCCTAACTTGCTACTTATTTTCAGATTTTATAATTTTGGTACAAGTGTGGAGGTTATGTTTGCACATTTTAGAGCAATATAAAATTAAAAGGGAATAATTTTAATCCCAAAATATGATTTGACATAACATACAGTTTAGCTTCAGATGACATGATTTTAGTACATTTAGTACATATATAAAAGCATATGTTCAAACAATACAATTGGAGGGAACAATTACAACAAAAGAACTGAGACAGGGAACTGACCGAAGCAGTAAAGTTCTCGCCCCCCCCCCCAAATAATCTTCTGCTTTGAAAAACTTTGAAAATACTCAGAAGGGGAAACAGGACATGCATGGCAGACTGCATGAACTTGGGAGGGGCAGGGGCCATGGAGGGGGAAATGAGTCTGGATTGAACTGATAAGTGATGTATGAAATGCAAAAACCTTCAATAAAAGATTAACAAAAAACAATATAAATAATTAAATAAAAATAAAATATTTTCACATTCTATAAAACAAAAAAAGAAAAGTTAATCCTTTGTACTCCTTTTACACTTGGAGCTATTTTAATAATGATGGCAATCAAATTAAGTTACTCTTTATTCATTTCATTTTTACAATTATCAAATTGGGTTTTCTTCTTTGTTTTGGAAGCATGCAAGGCTATTGCTCTATTAGCCTTATTTTTTATATAAGAAACAATGGGTTAGGGAAAGTAATCTGATGAGAATTACAGAATGTAGCACTGGTCTTTTCATTACAACACATTTTCTTTTTTGAGAGAGGCTCTCCCTATAGCTCCAGCTGGCTTGAATCTCACTCTGTAGACCAGGCTAACCTTGAACTCACAGAGATCCACCTACCTCTGCCTCCTGAGTGCTAGGATTAAAGGCGTGCACCACCATGCTCAGCTTAAAGGTGGTTCTTAGCTGCCATGTGGGTCCTGGGAATTGAACCTTGGTCCTCTGCTAGAGCAGTCAGTGCTCTTAACAGCTGAGCCATCTCTCCAGCCTCAATCAAACACATTCTTTAATATCTGCTTTATCCTATATGAACAAGTTGCTTTTCAATTATTTCACATATAGAATCTACCATTCCTGATTGTATTAATTTGGTGGTAGAAGTATAGTTCAGTGCCCCCAGGATATGCCATATGTTGGGAATGCTCACTTATAAAATATCCAATGGATCTTCATTGCTTTCCACGTGAGGAAAACAGAATAATGACTTACACCAACAAACATAAGAGAAATTCTTTACAATGAGCCCTCATACAATGTTTAGTAACAAGTTTGTGAGTGTTTTATTTCATTAAAAACTTTATTATTGTTAAACTTCTCAAAATTTATAATAAAAATTTATGAATACTCTGAATTTGCTCTTTATTTCTATGAGATTTGGATGACCTTCCCCTGTTTCTTCTGTTTTATTTGTAAGGAATACTTCAGGGCTGGTGTAGTTCTAGAGGTAAGGTCAAAAGTCTTCCAACTACTTAAAAAGTAATTTGTGAAGGAAATTTATTATGACAATGAAATGAAATATGACCAACAATTTTTCATAGAAACAAAACTAGGCATGTACAGCATTTCTCTAGGAGTTGGGATGCTGTCTTAAATGGTTTCCCTCTCATTTAGGTTTAGAATGCAAAGAACTTCAGTGCTCAGAAATCCCTATGTTTACTTTTTTCTTATAATTTTGACAGGCTCCATTCTATGCTTAGAATATTGGAGATAATAAAATATGTAAAATATATGTTGAGTGAATATGTTTATCTGTCAGTGTTTATCATCCTAGTACACACAGAGCAACAACAACAAGAACATTGTTAAGCAGTTGTGTAATATTTTATATTCATAGGAAACCATCAAATTTATAATGGCTGCATTTAATGCTTTGGTGAACAAAGTAGCTATTTTAGTAAGACCTAAAAGCTCATATGTATTATTTGTTTAGTTTTTACAAAAATAAAATGAAAATGCAGCTACTATAAAGGCTATTCGTACTGTTGTTCCCGAATAATCTACCTCAGTAATACTAATGAATAATATAAACACAAAAAATCCTTCCTAACTTTCTGTATTATTTTTTACTTAGAGCAAAATGTCTCTCCAGTGTGATTAGATAGAATTTCATCTATTGATTTTTGCACTTAACTAGTATACTTTAAGAATTCACTCATATTTATAATGCCTACAATTTAATTGCCCCTTCAGCTGTCTTGGCAATTATCTGTGTTAATTCTTTTCAGTGCTTAGATTTTCTGAGTCATAAAGGATGTAAAAGTATTAACAGTGATTTTTCCATATTGCACCTTATTCCTAGAAACCTCTTTTTTTATTATTGGTCTTTGTAAAACAGGGTCTTTCTGTAACCCCAGTTGTCTTGGAGCTCTCTATGTAGACCAGGCTGGCCTTGAGCTCACAAAGATCTGCCTGCCTCTGCCTCTCTAGTGCTGGGATCAAAGGCATGCACCACTACACCTGGTTCAACCACTTTTTAATTAAATCCAATTTTCAATTTTTCACCTGATCTTTCAAAGCTGTTAGAATTTCAAGATGGATTTTTGACCATTATCTGGTCACAGGGAAGAGTCAAAAGAAAGACTCATGGTTTTTACAAATATGTGGCATAATAAAAGAGAATGTGCAAAAAATATACATTACAAATACTACCCAAGTAAGCAAAGGTAGATGGACGCACATTTGGAAATACATATTCAAAAAGCAGGCCTTAAAATAACTCACTGATGTGAGGGACTGTTTTCATGCCAACATTTTTCATTATTTGTGACTGATTAATATATTTTGAAACTGGTTATTTGTGGGAAACTCTTACGCTTCCTGCATACCAACCCTTGAGAAAATAACATTAAATAACCTGAAAAATCAACATTAAAATAAATTAAGCTATCAACCATATGCACAAGTTGTTTCTTATATTTTTTTTACTATCAGTACACTTTTTCAATATAATATGAATACTATGACATAGTGAAATGAAAGCTAGAGAGGAAGAGGCTTAAGTTCCAGTTCTGCATTTATTAGCTATGTGACCTCAGCAAGACTCTCAGCCTTGCTAAATGCCAATGTCTTATTTTTAATGTGCAATTTATTGAGTTTTTATATATTTCATATAATAAATCTTAATCAAATTTAGAACTCCCTTGTTTCCTTGCCCCCATATTCCCTCAACCAGATTTCACACATTCTGTCACATCTATCTGGTCAGGCATTTGTACCTAGATGTCTCTTGGTGAAGGTTCATCCACATGAGTCTATTTAGCCTATCTAGAGTAATTTTCTTAGTTGGGCAGAAAGCCCCAACCTTAGGGAAGGAACTATGGGCAGGTGAGACAGGAGATCCTTTTGAAGGTTATTTTTAATGTATGGCATTATTGCAAGTCATTTCCACTACTCTAAAAATAACTATTGAGGAAAGAAAAATGCAAACATTTTTATCTCTAAGAACATGGCAGGAAGGTTTGCAAAGTAAACTAGTGATATTTTCAGCATGTGGGTAAGGAGGGGAGCTGTCAGGATGAGGAGAGATGAGCAGGTTGTTTGGAAAGAGCAGCAATCCTAAGGGCGGCATGAGTGGAATTCTGAGGTGCAAAAGCAGAAAGTAGAGATGTGGTTTCTTTTAGGCATAATTTGAAAATATTGTACCTTATTTTTCTTTTTGTTTTGACAAATGTTATAATTCAAGTGTACTACCAGAAACACATATTCATGTTACTGAAATAAAATATGACCAAATCTTTAACTCTGTGTGTGGGAATATAGGATATCAGAAATATGGGGACAGTTCTGCACATTTACAGAATATGAGAACACATTTCATGATAATTTTCATATATGTCGTTTTGCTGGTATGACAATCTGACAAACTTTAGTGTTTTTCAGACTAATTGTTTTTATTTCACCTTACTTTATTTTTGAGACTGTGTCCCTCTATAGTTTCAACTGGCCTGGAACTCACTATGTAGACCAAGCTGGTTTTCCTATCACAGAGATCTGCCTGCTTCTGCCTCCAGAGTGCAGGGATTAAATGTGTGCACCACCACATCTGGCCTTCAGAACATATTTATGTTTAATTTTTATTTATTATTTTTTATTTTATGTATATAAATGTTTTGCTTGCATATATGTAAGTGTACCCATGTCATGCAATGATTGGGGAGGTCAGAAGAGGATTTTGGATTCCCTAGAACTGGAGTTACAAATGGTTGTCAGCCACCATGTGGGTGTTGGGAATCTAACCTGAATCTTCTGCAAGAGCAGTCAGTGCTCTTTTTTTTTTTTTTTTTTTTTTTTTTCTTTTCGAGACAGGGTCTCCCTGTAGTCCCAGCTGTCCTGGAACTCACTCTGTAGACCAGGCTGGCCTTGAACTCACAAAGATCCGCCTGCCTCTAATTGCTGAGCCAACTCTCCAAATCCAGAACACATATTTTAAATTTTTATTTTATTTTGAATTTTGTAGGAATGATTCAGAACTCACTCTGTTTATTAAAAATGTCATCCTTTCCCTTCAGTAAAGAATAATTTCCTTTACTGAAACTTATAGAATTTTTTTTTGTCATTTCCAGATCGGGTCTCCCTGTAGCCCCAGCTGTCCTAGAACTCGCTCTGGAGACTAGGCTGGCTTTGAACTCACAAAGATCCACCTGTCTCTGTCTCCCAAGTGCTAGTTTTAAAGGCATGCGCCACCACACCTAGCTTATAGAAATTTTATATCACAAATCTACATTATACTTATAAATAAATGGCAACTAAACACTTGAAAAGCAGCCTTTAAAGTATTAACTTTTAAAATGTGCTAATTGATGGAAAATTTAAAAATTGCAATATGCATTTCCTAATTCTGGGGAAATTTTAGTCTGTATATTAAAATACATACTTTTATTCCCAAAGTTTATTTGGCACAATAGGCCTTAACACAAAGGACAGTGGAGAGGGGCTGTGAAAGGTTGCCAATGGATAAGGGGGTATAAAGGTGATTAAGATTGATTGAGATGTTATATATGAAATGCACATAACTTCAATAAAAAAGAAAATGCCCCACCGATAGGCCCAATGGCTAATATGAAGAAAAACATTTCTCAATTGAGGCTCTCTCTTCCCAGGGTTGTCAACTTGATAATTGAAACTAACAAGGACTATTAATACCATCTTCTTAAAGCAATTTAGTTTCCAACTGTAATCTAGGTACTTAACCTTATACCCACAGATACATGTAGTTCTCATCCATCACCAAAGAAGTGGCTTCTTTTTCTTCAGAGGAAGGGTACTACAGAGATCTATGATTTGGAACCTTAGGCCCAATGTTCAGCACATTCCCTATATCCAAATATCAGGAACTATAAGAGACGAGGAGTCAGGAGCATTACAAGAAGCAGAGAACCAGGATGCCTGTTGCTATGTAACATCTTCAAGACAAGATATGGAAGGAGGACTCATGAAATATCAGCAATGTGGTAGCCTAAACAAGACCTGCATAATGACAGTGCCAGCTAAATCCAAGGTGGATGGGAAAAATATCACAAGACCCCACCCTTAAATGAAGGGCTCTAGACAATTCATGGATGATGAGAGGGTGAATCAGTGTTCTCCAGGGATGAGCTTGATGAAAGATTATCCTATTTCAAGTTGTCAGTCTTAAGAATCTGTACATGTGATCAATACTCAGTGGACTCAGGATACACAGAGAGAGAGCGAGGAGAGAGAGCGAGAGAGAGAGAGGAGTGGGAGGGAGAGGAGGGAAAGAGAAAGGGGAGAGAAAGAGAGAGGGAAAGAGAGAGGTGAGAGAGAGAGGGAGAGAGAGAGGGAAGAGAGAGAGAGAAAGAAGAGAGCGACGGGGAGCGACAGAGAAAGAGGAGGGAGAGAGAGGGGAGAGAGAGGGAGAGAGAGGGACGCCGAGAGGGACGAGGAGAGAGGGAGAGAGCAGGGGGGGAGGAGAGAGAGGGTGAGAGAGAGGGAGCGAGAGAGGGAAGAGGAGGGGAGAGGCGCGAGGGATAGAAAGGGAGAGAGGGAGCAGCTATTTTTTACGGAAGTAAGAGTTCTCCAAAAATTTGAGGGTTGGGCAGCATTTTAGAAAGAGTTAGAGGAGGGAGAGAAAGGAGAGAAATGATTTTTTGTTAAATTAACATCAAGGTACTAAAATTTATACTAAAAAAAACCAATATTACTAATCATAAAAACTTAACTGTTTTAGATTTATTTTTTTTTAGAAATATGTTTTTTAACCAAAAGTTAAGAGAGAAACATCTAGATATTAAAAAATAAGGTGCAGCCTTTAGATGTTCTTCCACCCTTTGTCCAGACCCCTCAAATTCCTGGGATTGCAGGTTCCCTAGATTTGCTCTGGCCAGCCAGTCGGGGCAGGCAGGCTGGAATCTAGGTCCTAGCACTGGAAGGGAGGGGAGGGAGAAAGGGGTAGCGGAGCAGGTCCCAAAGGAGTGGGAAAGATAGAATAGGACCGCAAGAGAGATCTGAGCAGAATTTCCATGGGGGAAAACTACAACTCTACTTTTACAACACCCAGGGTATTAAATGGGACCATTGTGAGGTGCTACTGGGGGTGGTGGACGCATTACAGGACGAAAATTATACCCTTATACTCCAGATCCTAACAGGATGTGACAAATGTTTTGCTCAAAGCATTCCTTCAAAAGAACAATGGCGCCAGACAGGTTCCAAAAGGGAGCAGGAAATAAGCAGGGCTCCTGCCTGAGAGCTGGAGTTTCCAGCTGACTTCCTAAGTGCTTCTGCCAAATGGAATCCCCACGATAAAGCATTAATGAAGGAATTTGGATAAGAACATATGCTGTGTCCATAGACTGAGGAATGAATGTTGTAAGATATATGTGGACTCAGCCAAATCCTTATCCCGATTCCAGTGAAATGCCCTGCAGAAACAAAGAAAAGGAAAAAAAAAAAAAAAAAAAAAAAAAAAAAGTCCCTGAAATTGCAAAGGAGTCCAAGTTGAAAGAATGAAACTGGAGGTATTAGATATCTTGGTCTGAAAATCTACAAAGCTGTTGTAATTAAACATCATTATGCCACAACACTGAACACATCAGAGGGACTAAGCTGAACTATCGAGGCACAGATTTGTGAACTTATGATCAAGCTAGATGCCAAATCACAGTAGGAAAGGGAACCACATTCCAACTAAAGTGTTGAGAGAAATGGAGGTTTATGTGCAGAAATTGAAATTAGGCCCTTGACTCACATAGCCTCTGTAAATCCAAAGTTACATAAAGATTTAAATATAAGACTGAAAACATCAAAATCCTCTGGAAAATTACATAAGGAAAAGATTTTTCTTTTGTGATAGTGATAGTGATCTGGACAATATTTTTGTTGTTTGTTTTATTTAACACAAAAGGAAAAGCAAAAATATTCAGAAAAAAGATAAAGCAGATGACATCAAACTACACATCTTTGCATAATTAAGAAACCCAGCAAGAAAGCAGAGGTGATGAGCATAAAGATGGAAAATGTTTGCAAACACAAAGAGAAGTGCAGTGTGAACAAAACCCTTTGTGGAATATAAAATGTTCAATCTCTCGGAGAAGGTAGAAGAGTAGTTAAAAGGGACTTGTAAATATAGCATTTACAGACTGTTGGTCAAAATATAGAAGTTAGGAGATATAAATTTCTTTTTATAAATTTTAATTGTATTTTTGTGTATTTCATACAAAACCTCAGTGAATTGATCTTAATCATCTGTATTCCCTTCCCAATTGGCAATGTCCAATAGTCCCCCAAATGGAATTAATATACTCTATCATTTGTGTTAAGGCCTATCTTGTCAAGTTAGTGTCCCCAGATATTCCCGAGTACAAGTTCATTTACTGAGGTCTTATCAGCCTATCCAGAATCCATTGCTTTAAAAAGATGAACACCTTTTCCCCAAGCAGTAATAAGCTGCTGGGGGATTACTGTACCAGATTTCAAACTATTTTACAGAGCTACAGTCCTGAAATAAGCATAGTACTGGCACAAAAATTGACTCATAGATCAATGCAACATAAACGAAGACCCTAACATGAGTACATGCAATTTCAGCCACCTGATATTTCATCTCTGATACTGTTGTTGCTGTTGTTCTTTTTGAGATAGCATTTCCCTGTAGTCCCAGCTGGCCTGGAACTCACTATGTAGACCAGGCTGACCTTGAACTCATAGAGCTCCACCTGCCTCTTCCTCCCAAGTGCTGTGATTAAAGCTGTGCACCACTATGACCAGCTATTTCTGGATTTTTCAATGTAGGCACTTAGAGGTATAACCTTCCTTCTTTCTTTCTTTTTTTTTTTTTTTTTGATCTTTTCGAGACAGGGTCTCCCTGTAGCCCCAGCTGACCCAGAACTCCCTCTGTAGACCAGGCTGGCCTTGAACTCACAAAGATCTGCCTGCCTCTGCCTCCCAAGTGCTAGGATTTAAACTTCCTTCTTAGGACTTCTTTTAAAGTGTTCCAGAGGTTTATATTGTGTTACATTGTCCTTGCCTTTTAATCCCAGAAATACTTTTACTTCTTTTTTAATTTATCCTTTGACCTGGTTATCATTCAGGAATGTGTTGTTTTATCTCCATGATTTCATGTATTTACTAAGGCTTCTGCCAGTGTAGATTTTAAGCTTTATTATATTGTGGTCTGATAGAATGCACAGAATTAGTTCAATTTTTTTGTATTTGTTGAGGTTTATTTTGTTCCCCAATATGTGGTCAAATTTGGAGAAAGTTCCATAGGTTGTTGACTATAAAGTACATTCTTTGGTGCTTGAATTAAATATTTGGTAGATATTGTTAGGTTATAAAAAGCATGAAAGTCCCAATAAAAAAGGTACATGAGGCTTAGGTCACTCCAGGAATGTACTTTACTTCCATGTGGGACTGCCAGCGTGAGCTGCCTGCAGACAAGTGGTGGAACCGGACAGCCTGGCAGGGGGCAGAGAGGCAGAGAGAGGCAGACAGAGACAGAGGGGGACAGAGAGAGCACGGGGGACAGAAAGAGAGAGTGGGAGGACAGAGGGGGGACACAGAGAGAGCAGGGGGACAGAGAGAGCGAGATGGCAGCTTGGGTCCACCCTTTATACCCATGGGGCAGGACCTCAGGTAAGTGGGCACCTGCATGCCCCTTAGGATTCTGGGAAGCCTGGACCTAACATTCCAGCCTTTTGCTTATGATAAGGAAAGGGGCGGGACACTGTTCTCTCTGTTCTGTATCTGCTTCAGAGCTGATCGGGGGCGAAGTCTTGGGGGAACAGCTGTCAGGCTGGAGGGTTAGAATCTGGTTTCACATTTTTGCTGCTCTGGTTGCTCTGCCTGGTGGGTTTGGTCCAGATCGATAGTGGCCAGTACTTAGTGGACATTTTCTCTGCAATTGAAAAGACAAGCTGGTTGAGTCTTACATGAGTATACCAGTGTAGGGATTTCACAGTACCAACAGGGGGCTACTGGGTGCATTAACAACTGGAGGGTCCCTGTCAAGGGCCTGCAGAGGGAGAGATGACTTATACCCTGTTGTGAGAAATTGAAAAAAACTTTAGTACACAGAGCTCTAGAATGAGGGCGAGCTTTAATACACAGGGCTCCAGAATGAGAGCCATAACCATGAGAATATAAAAGGTGGTATTTTCTGGCATGGTACACTAAATCTGTCATCTATCTCTGAGATATTTTCTAACATGACATAGTAGATTCCTAACTTGACACAGTAGGTCTCTCACCTATCTCTGTTTTCTAACATAACACAGTAGATTCCTAACTTGGATAGTAGGTCTCTCACCTATATCTATTTTCTAACATAAAACAGTAGATGCCTAACTTGGCATAGTAGGTCTCTCACCTATCTCTCTGATGATAACCTATTTCATTTTCTCTTCTTTAGATTACAATTTTCTGTTGGGGTGTTTAAAACTGCACAGTTAGCTCAGATAAATGAAGTTTGTTTTGGTGTTAAGGTCAGTTGAGGTTCTGGTCCTTAGGGGGTCACTCAGGCCTTGCGCCTGGCTCTCTTCACCAGTTCCATCTATGTGAGGACAAAGTCAGGCCTTCCATGACCAGAGCTTCCCTTTGTAGAGGAGTCTCTCATCTATATGGACTTTCCTCCCTTGACTGGACATTGGCTGGATGAAGTCCTTTTAAGTGAATCTCCAAGACTTCCCTGGTGCGGGATGACTGGTGACTCATTGCCACAGGACACGCACAAAGTTTCGGATGAAGGACCCTAGGACCCAAGTCAACCTCAGAAAGTAGGGGCCAAAATATTGTCCCTTAAAATCCCTCTTGCCAATTCAGATCGGAGCTTTAAGTGTGGTTGCTAAACCTCCAAGAGGATTTTTTGAATTAATTTTGTACTTTGATTACCATATAACTCCTAAGCAAAGCTTGAACGTTGACTTAAGCACTGTTAATAAGTTCTTAATTGCTGTGGCAAAAATATTCTATGTAATAATAAAAGTTCATTGTAGGAGCCTGGTAGTGGCTGCAGCACAGGCTAGGAAATCATGCTACTTACTGGCATATGTTACTGGCTCATATTCAGCCTATTGTATACAATATAGAAATATCTGGCCAAGAATGGCATCGCCCACAATGGGCACAGGCCAGTCCAATGAAGGCAATTATTGAGGTTTCTCAGCTCAGGTGTATCAAGTTGACATTAAACCTATGCAGTAAGTCTTCTACAATTTGTTCTTTAAGGTCTACAAAGGTCATTTTCAATGGATTTAAACCATGAAAGGCAAAAAGTTCTAGCATAGCCCACGAAACAAACCCAAGATAATAAAGAGGTTACAACCAGTACCTTCTCAAATGAAGGCCATGTCACTTGTCTCCGGATTTTGAATTTTAGCTTTGAAAGGGAAAGGGGGGGATAGCTACATACCACCAGAGGACAGGAAATGCTTAGGGCTCACCCAAATTGGTTACATTCGGACTGTCCATGTGGTCACTGGAAGTAAAACCTAATTTCTCTTAAAAATATTAAAAGTAACATGTGCAAAGTATAACAGATATATAAACAATTTTAGTATGTATGGATAACTCTATATATGTCTGTTTCACTTGAGGCTGTAACAATTGTGTTCCGCTTGCTAGGTGGAACACAATTTCTTGTATATGCCATAATTACATTGTAGAATTCTTATAAGCGAACAGTACTTCATGCATACACTCATAAATAAGGTTCTAATAAATAAATTTGGCAATGACATTTTGTAAAGGTTGTGCTAAGTAGAGGCACATGCATTGTAATCATACCCAGACAGATCTTAATATGCTGTTTAACAATGTCATACACATACACACATGTATCCACACATTCCTTCAAGAGATTTTTATCTTAGTGTTTGTACTGAGCAATCATGTGCATTGCAATCATACACAGACATCTTAATACAGCATATTATCTTAATATGCTGTTTAACAATGTCATACACATACACACATTTATCCACACATTCTTTAAGAGATTTTCATCCTAGTGGTTGTATTGAACCATCATATGCATTGGAAAAAAACACCTTTAGAAATATTATTTAAAACATGCAGCTCTGATTAATTGCACTGCCAAGGTTGAAATGATGCCTTACACCTTCGGTTCTAAAACTATGAACTTATGAAATACTTTAACAAGTGATGGAAAACAGAAGTATATATAATAATTAAAGAACTGACAATATCGCATTATTCATTGGAGGGAAGGGATTGCAGGGGAAGCAATGTGCCACTGCCCAAGTACCAGAGTATGAATGAATCCAGGGATTTTTTAAAATTGTCTCTGGTCAGAGGGACAGTGGCACAGCACAGGAGAAAAAGAAAAAGCATTTGTCAGTGAACTGGAAAGGGTTAAAATAAGGTCTTCAGATGTCTGGAAACAAGAAAAAAGAACACTTTTAGTGATAATACCTGTGGAAAAAAATAATTTGGACAGATAAGAAATAAAATCTTCAGATAAGCAGTGTAGAAACCTAGGAACCCGGGTTCAAATCAAGCCTTTGGAAAAAATTTAAGATGCATGCCAAAAGTAAACTTAATTTTTTGTTTGTGCATAACATAGAATAAAAGAAGTTTGGAGTGGCCACTTTGTTTGTACAAAAAAAAAAAAACACACACACACACAGAGAACATGGACACATGATAGTTACAAAAACACATTGATGAATGGTCATAACACACAGACAGGTTGGACAGACACATGACATAACTGTATCCATTAACTCTGAACAATGAGGAAATCCCCTTTTATCTAGAGTTGTCCTTCGTTGTCTAGGGCTGTGGAACCATTAATTGCAATTATCACATTTACAAAGAATCACTTAGAGTTTAAGACATCTGTTCAGGTGTATGCCTGCAAAGGATGGTGGACAGGACAGGCAGGAAGATCTGGTGGCTTGCGCATATTACCTGCTAATTTAATGAGAATAAATTTAGTTAGTGAAGAGAAGCTTGTATTCAGAAACAGACACAAAATGGATTTTTGAATAAAATGTGATTTATAAAGAAAAAACAATGAAATGCATTATGCCAAAATCTGAAATAATCCCTTAAAATTAGGCAAAAGTTTTGTAAACAAAATATAAAAACCAAAACACTGTTTGTTAAAAAGCCAAACGATGTAATAATCTCCATCCAAAAGCCTGTAAAAGTTAACTATCCATACAAAAGTAAAAAATGAAAATTGATTGTATTTTGAAATGGATGAAAACCCATAAAATCAAAACTTAGTTACTCTGTATAAAAATGTATTAATGTGGGACTGGAAAGATGGCCTAGTGGTTAAGAGCACTGACCACTCTTGCAGAGGACCTGGGTTCAATACCCAGCACACACATGGCGGCCAAAAACCGTCTGAAACTCCAATTCCAGGAGAACTCCAGTTCCAGGGGAATCTGACACCCTCCTCTGACCTCCGCGGCATTGCATGACATGGGTACACAGACCTACATGCAGACAGTACATTCATACACATACAGAAATAAATAAAATTTTAAAAAATGTATTAATGCGATTCCAATTGACTTTGTATAATCCAATATAAAACCCAAAAACCAAAATTGTGAAAGGATCAGAATATCCCATTAAATAAATTGCAAGAGAATTAGAATATATAAATTTAGTTTTTTTTTGCCATGTGGGCATAATAGAGGGTGTGGTTTAGCACCACCATGGAAACGGGGGTATGTACAGACAAAGCTTCAAGATGGCGGCTGAAGAGTGGGTGTGGATTAGCATGGTTGCCATGGAAACAGTCTGCCTCACTGAATGTGGGGCAGGGAATAAAGCTGTGTGGCATATGGCGGCTGGGGAAAAAATCCACATGGCGGGGGGGGGGGGGGGCAGGTGCAGTGGGGCAGCGGAGAAGGCACAATAAAAGAAAGAAAAAAAGACTGCAGAGGGGAGAGGAAGAGAGGAAGAGGGAGAAAGAGGAAAAAAAGATAAGTGAAGTCTTTTTAGTCTCAGAAGTGCCACCCAAAGACTAAGGCACATCTGCCTTAGTGTCCAGTGGTGCTGGTCAGAGACCCCAGCTCTGCAAAACCAGTGTGGTAGTCTCTGAAGTCCGGGCCTGCAAGCCTGTGAAGTCAGCGTCCTGAAAATCAAAGGGGAGGCCAAAATTTGGATCTGGATTCTTCCCCTGTGGACAGCAATCTGGATGGAAAAACGGGGTGGGGAGAACTCTGATTGTGCCGGCACTCAGAGGTCCGAAACAGAATGGAGGGTAAGGGTAACCGGAGACTAAAAAGAATGAAGGAAGAGAAGTAAGACAGAGGTGGAAATGTGGAGACAGAGAGCGCAGCTAGAGGGGGCAGAACACACACAGGGGTACACAAAAGGTAGGGGTATGAGATGGAATCTCCCCTCACTCAGGTGCCCATCCAGCTAGCAGCCCACGAGGCAACTTGGGAGGTCTTACCATAAGGGCCCCACGTATAAACCCGTGCTAGGTCGTCATGTGTGTGATGAGTGCCCGATGAGGTTAAACGGCCTTGGCAGAACCACAGGTTGGGGCCCAATCAGATTCCATAGGCCAAGAGCTGTGGAACCGTAACACGCACTCTGCCCTGACCCTCATGCACAATCACAGAGGATAGAATGGGGTAGGATAAGGAGAGGAGATGGTACCTTTTGGCTGAATGCTGGTGGGTGTGGTCTTAGCCTGCACTAGGTATCTGGCCTGACTGGAGGCCTTACTGACTACCCCAAGGGGTGGGGGAGGTGGGGGAAGGGGCAGGCAAATGGTGATCTGAGTCATGAGGCACTAGAATGTTAGGTTATAAAAAGCATGAAAATCCCAATAAGAAAGGCATGAGGCTTAGGTCACTCCAGGAACATACTTTGCTTCCACGTGGGATTGCTAGCTTGAGCCGCCTGCAGACACGTAGTGGAACTGGACAGCATAGCAGGGGGCAGAGAGGCAGAGAGAGGCAGACAGAGACAGAGAGGGACAGAGAGAGAGAGAGAGAGAGAGAGAGAGAGAGTACAGGGGGACAGAGAGAGCAAGATGGTGGCTGGTGTCCACACTTTATACCCATGGGGCTGGGCCTCAGGTAAGTAGGCACCTGTGTGCTCCTTAGGATTATGGGAATCCTGGACCTAACAGATATCACATATCGCTTATGTCCTTTTGATGCATTGTATTGTTTAATTCAGATATCTCTCTGTTTATACTTTTCCAACTTGACAAGTCTAATCAGGGTGTCTGGATAAATTAGAGTTGCTCAGACTATAGGGCGATCAAGACACACTGTAGGAAGTATTCATTTCAAGAGGAAAGAGCCTTATTGAACAAACGAACCTTTCTCAATAGATAGGATTTAGCACATTTTTAAAATGTGCTCAGAAATCAGGGAAAGGTAGCACACTGGTAATCCCAGCAGTCTAGAAGCAGACGGGCAGATGTCTGGGGTATTGAGGCAAGCCTGGTCTACACAGTGAATTGTAGACTAGAGTGTGCTAGAGGAAGACACTGTATCAAAAAATATGATCAGGTAGTAAAAATGTTTGTTCATTTTATAAGACATGATGAGTACTTGAAATATTGTATATCTCAATTGGATGGATTTATTTAAAACATCCTCATATACTTGATAAAAATGTATTATATATACAAATTTAGTTTTCTGAAAGTCTATCTTAAAGCACAAAGAAAATACAAATGTAAACTGCAAGAAGAAATTTGCAAACTATGTAACTGACAAAAGGCCATTGTTGAAAGTTAAATGTATATAGACAAAAACATCTATAGCTGAACAAGAAAAAAGGCAACTACCTCAGTCAAGCATGTATAAAGAAGATAAAATTTTGATTACTAATAATTCATGGAATATGTTGATACATTAAGATTCATGGTATACTATTTCCTGTGGGAGGGATTTGTTCTTTGAAATGAGCTCCTGACCCAGAGCAGCTGCATGGGAGGAACTAAATTCTCCGCTCAGCAAGTATTGCCTGGTGCTGACAATCTACAAGCAAAGTGTAGGGAACTATGGAATTCTGGGACTTTGAGACATGTAGAGTGGTATAAAGAGCCCATCACTTGAAGCTGCACTCTCTCTTACCTCACTTGGGAAAACGTGAAAGATACACACTGTGAGACGCCCACCCCTCACCCCCGCCATGAAAGTTTTGCTGGTATATTTCCTAACTGAAATATTTCTTTTTTTAGTAGGAAATTTTTTATATATATTTTGTACAAGGTTATCAAATCTAGACCTGTGTCCCCCACCTTATTCCCCTACCAAACATGCTTTTCACCTCTTTCTCAGTCTTTCTCAATATTTTCCATGTGGAAGTTGACTCTTTTGAGCAGAAGTTCACTATTTCAGTCAGTTCTTTGATACAGTCCTTTCTGTTGTTGTTGTTGTTGTTGTTGTTGTTGTTTCCAATATTCATCACTCCCAACTGTTTGGACGAAAGCTCAAGGAGCCATGCACAAGAAATGCTTACAACTAGGTAATTGGCACTAGCATCCACAGATGAGGGATACCATTCATCGTTTGTTTTTCTGGGACTGTGTATATCACTCAGCATGATTCTTCTAGCTTTCAGACATTGTTTCCTATGCAAAGCTCATGAATGTCATCTTCTTTTACTGCTGCATAGAACTCCATTGTGTAGATGTACCACATTGTTTCTACCCACTTGTCAGCTGAGGGGCATATTGTGTTTTTTCATCAGCTCCTTGCTTACTGTGAAGAGAGCTGAGAAATAAACATGCCGCGCATGTATTTTCGGCAGTGGGGTGAGTCTTGAGGGTCAATGCCTAGGAGGGGTATGGCTGGGTTGGGTGGCAATTCATTCCAAGTCTTCCAAGTGTCTCCACACTGCTTTCCACAGTGTAAACGAGTTTAGATTCCCACCAGCAGTGATGAGTGTTCCCCTTTCCCCACAACCTCTCCAGCACTTGTGTATCCTTTGTTTTCCTTGATCCTAGCCAGTCTTAATGGAGTAAGATGGTATCTTAAAGTGTGTTGATTTGCATTTCCTTAATGATTATGGTTGAACACTTCTTAAGGTGTTGCTCCAGCACCTAATTCCTCCACTTTGAAGTCTCATGTTCCCTCTTTGCTCCATCTATTGAGAGGATCGCTTGTTTTCTTTTCTCTATTTTTGAGTAGTTTATATATTTGGAAATCATTGCTTTGTCAATGTGTTTCTGCTGTGAAGGTTTCCGCCCACTCTGTGGGATTCTCTCACTCCTGATTGTTCTTTATTCTAATTTGAGAATGTCAGTTTCTTTGTGCTTTTCTTTATAATAATTCTTAAAATTTTCATGTGTGATTTTTAGAAAGTTTTTTCTATGCCTATGTCTTGTAGTCTGCTGCCAACTTTTCCTTCTATCAGCTTCAGAGTTTGGGTTTACAGTTGAGGTTTTTAAATCCATCTGGAGTGTTGACTTTTGTAACGGGAAGAAATAGGGGTTTATTTCATTTTCTACAAGTGGTTTCCAGTTTTGCCAAAACCCACTTGTTGAAGATGCTTCTTTTCCTCACTGGTCTTTTTGGACCCTTTGTCAAATATGAGATGGCTTGAAATTGTATGTTCTCAGGTTTGGATCTTCGTTTTTTTTTCCATTGGTCAACAGGTCTGTTTTGTGCCATACCAGCTGTTTTTTATGATTATAGCCCTGTATATAGTTTGAAGTCTGGTATAGAGATGTCCCCCTTGTGTGCTCTTTTCATCAGGGTCTTTTGGTATTCAGGGTCTTTTGTTTTTCATGAAATTAAGGATTTTTTTCCAGACCTGTGAAGAAACTCTTGGGATTTATTGGGATTGAATTAAATCTCTACAAGAGTTTGGGCAAAATGGACATTTTACAATGTTAATTTTCCCAATCCATGACATGGAGGTTTTTCCATCTTCTGATGTCTTCTTTGATTTATTTCTTTAGGGTTTTAAATTTTTTGTAGATGATCTTTGGTGTTTTGTTTATGTTTGTTCTAGTTATTTTGTATTAGTAGGGTTCTCTAAGAAACAGAAGCAACAGGACGAAGTTATAACTATATACAATTTATATTTGCTCACTGACAGAGCCAAGTAGTACCAGTAGCTGGTGCCACACTGGAGAGGGCTGAAATCCAGGAACTGCTCAGTCTCCAAGGCTGGATGTCTCAGTAGCCCATCTGGTGCTGAAGGCCCAGTGGATTCCAGGAGAATCTGCTGGTCTCAGTATAACACTGGGATCCGAGCGGTTGATCACAGGAGAAGACAAACTCACCAGTGAGTAGGCAAGCCACAGGAAAAAAGGGACAAGCTTCCCTCTGCGTGGCTTTATACTGCCCCGCCAAGAGTATGCCCACATTTGGGTGGGTGCCATCCAGTTGAGTGGTCCAATCCGAAGGAATCTTTTTCTCTTATTTTCCCTTATCCAGTCAAGTTACAACCCATTACCATCAAAATTCCACCCCTTTTCACTTGACACACCAATAAATGGCCTCTCTTATGTTATGCTTAATGTTAATTGCAAACAATGCAAGGTATAATTCCAACTAACATGTTATAAGTTCTCATGTGCAATAGCAAAGCGTTATAATTTAGAGTAGGTGGTAAGTCCTTGAGGAACACTTAGTCCTTCAGTATCTAATAAATTAAGTATGACAACACAACACTTATCTCAGTTGCACATTCAAAAGGGAACAACACATGATCTGCTTATATATTATATATTATAATATATATATAATATAATACTATTTAACCACATATTCTTAACCAAATGGGACAAAAGTTAATACTATTAATATCATATCCACTTTCTCAACTGTCCCTGGCTCAGCTGATATTTAACATACCTTCTTCTACTACCCATTCTGATCTCCTCCATCAGAAGCACCTTCTGAGTTCTTGGTTCTTTTCCTGGAGGAGTGACCTATCCTTCATCCCTGAAGGTTTTGGGCCATTTGTTGTCCTGTCTGGATTTGGTTGTTGGAGTTCCTCCCAATTGACCATTAATCATGAGAGTCGGTAGCACCAGAAGGCCACCTACAGCACCTCCTGCCCTTCCAGACGTAATCTTCCCTTGCCCCATTGGTGGAGAAAAAGTCCAATTTCCCCATGGATAGTCAGGATCAGTCACCCCCTCCCACTACTGTATAGTCCTCGCTATTCCGTTAAGACCTTGTCTGGCTTCCAGGGCAGTATGAAAACAAAGGTGTCCAAGGGGAAGGCACTATATCTTCACTTTCAAGACCGAACGCATTTTGTGTAACGTCATTCTGGCAAAAGCACTGCCACCCCCCCTTCTTGGAAGCCAAAAACACTCTAGACCCAGCAGACACAATCTCGAGGTACAGGAAGCAAAACTTTCCTACCGGGGTCATTGGGGTGAAGTGACTGGAATCACATCCCACTCCTCCACCCCTTGGTTCTGGACACCCCATGACAATCACCAACTCTGGACTATAAGAGAAACATGACCATTATCGGGCGATATTCAAGCCAAGCTAATACTACGCTGCTGGAAAACCTTGCCCCACGCCCTCCAGGTATTGCTAATAATTGCCACGAACTGTGTACTCTAGCCATTCAATCGCATCACCAGCCACGTGCTTCTGGATGGTAGCAAAAACCAGGGATACCTGAATTCATGGCCCCATGTACAATCTTGTTGTGTGGAGTTCTTGGTCAGAGCAATGCTGGAGGAATACTGTGATGGTGGAAGGCATCTGTAAGTCCCTGATGGTAGTATTTGGCGAGCAGCATACGTGCAGGAAAGGCATTCCATAACCAGAATAAGTTTCTATTCCTGTAAGGACAAACGCTGTCCCCTCCATGGTGGAAGTGGTCCAAGGTAGTCAACCTGCCACCAGGTTGCTGGCTGGTCACCCCGGGAATAGCACCATATCGAGGGCTCAATGTTGTCTCTGACTGATTAGGCAAATATTGGCACTCAGCAGCAGCTGTAGTCACATCAGCCTTGGTGATGGTGAAGTCCATGCGGTCAAGCCCATGCATAACCTCCATCTCTGCACTAGTGACCACTTTGTTCATGGCCCCATTGAGCAACAACAGGGATAGCTGGAAAGAAGAGGGCTACTATCCACAGAACGATTCATCTGATCTACTTGATTATTAAACTCACCTCTGCCGAGATCACCTTTTGATGAGCATTTAACATGAGACCCAAGTATCTTCACATCCTTTGGCCATTCAAGAGCTCTTTCCAAATACTTCTTCCCCAAATGTCTTTCTTCACCAATTTCCAGTCATGCTCCTTCCAAGTCTCGCCCATCCAGCCAACCATTGGCTACAGCCCATGATCAGTAAATAATCAACCTCTGGCCATTCTCCTTCCAGGCAAAATGCACAACATGTGCACTGCCCAAATTTCTGCCCACTGTGAAGAATTTCCTTCACCAGTGTCTTTAGGTTTTTTCAGAAATAGGCTGTAATGCTGCAGCTGTCAACCTCTGGTGGTGCCTGCATAGCTGCAGACCATCAGTAAACCAGCCCTAGTCTCTTCTCCAGTCAACTGGTTATAGAGCAAACCCCATGAAGCCATAGGTGCATGCTAAGCCCAAGATACATTGTAACAGGAGTGGGAACCATAGGCATTTGGGAACTTCTTCATTGTAGCTTGTTTGTGTCCTCGGGCCTCTGGGGCCTTCTGTCCATATGTACCCACTTCCCATTTGATAATGGACTGTTGCTGCATATGTCCTGCTTTATGGCCTGGTAGGTCAGATAACACCCAATCATGATGGGAAGCTCAGGTCACATGGTGATTGGTGGCCCATGGTCAAACGTTCATGTTTCCACTATGGCCCAATAGCAGGCTAAGATTGTCTCTCAAAGGAGAATAGTTGTTTGCAATGAAGGTAGAGCCTTACTCCAAAATCCCAAGGGCCTCCGCTGTGATCCCCTATATGGAGCCTGCCACAGAACTCCAGAAGAGCATCTCTACCTGCCACTGATACCTCAAGCACCATTGGGTCTGTGATCATATGGCCCTAGGGGAAGAGCAGCCTGCCCTGCTGATACATGTGGACCTGTTGAAGAGCCTTTTCCTTTTCCAAGCCCCACTCAAATTTGCTGCCTTCTGAGTCACCTGATATGTGGGTCATGAGTAACACACCCAGATGAGGAATGGTGCTGCCTCCAGATCCAAAAAGCCCCATTAAACATTGTGCTTCTTTCTTGTGGAGGGAGGGGCCAGGTGCAAACAACTTATTCTTTACCTTAGAAGGAATGTCTCTGCATGCACACACCACTGAATCCTAGAAACTTCACGAGGTAGAGTGTACTTTGAATTTTAGTTGGATATATCCCATCCTCTCATGCACATAGCTTTACCAACAAGTCAAGACTACGCTGCTACCTTCCTGTTCACTGGGTCCAATCAGATAACATCATCAATATTAGTGGGACCAGTGTGATATTTGTGAAGAGTCAGGCGATAAGAATCCCTTCTAAGTTATGGACAAAGTGGAGTTAACATACCCTTGAGGTAAGACAGTAAAGGTAAGCTGTTGGCCTTGCCAGCTGAAAGAAAATTGCTTCTGGTGGTCCTTATGAACCATATTGAGAAGAAAGCATGGCCAGATATAGCTGCATACGGGTACCAGGAGACATATTAATCTGATCAAGTAGGGACACCACATCTGGTAAGTGGCTGCAATTGGTGTCATACTTGGTTGAGTTTTACATAGTCAACTGTCATCTCCATGATCCATCTGTCTTTTGCACAGGCCAAATTGGAGAGTTAAATGGAATGTGGTAGGAATAACCACCCCTGCATCTTTCAAATTTTGATGGTGGCACTAATTTCTGAATCCTCCAGGGATAGATAATGTTTTTTGTTCACTATTTTCCCTGGTAGAGGCAACACCAATGGTTCCATTTGGCCTTTCCAACCATATAGACCCTCACTCCACAGGTCAGGGAACCAATGTGGGATTCTGCCAATTCTAATTATATCTATACCATATACATTCTGGACTGGGGAAATAACCATAGGATGAGTTTGGGACCCACGGGCCACTTGAGTTGGACTTCAGCCAAAACTCCATTTATCACCTGACCTCCATAGTCCCTACTTTAAACAAGGGCCACAATGACTTTTTAGGTCTCCTGGGATCAGTGTCAACTCAGAACCAGTATCCAATAGCCTCAAAAAGTCTGATTATTTCCTTTTCCCCATGTACATTACCCTATAAAAGGCCTCAGTTCCCTCTGGGGAAGGACAGGAGAAAGGCAAACAGCATATCTCTTTGGTATTGTGACAAGTCCTTCTCATTGGAACCCAACCACCCCTTCATTCAAGGGGTTCTGGGTCTGTGAACTGTCTCAAGTCTGGAAACTGGTTAACTGGAGGATTCACTACTGCTCGAAATCCAATGTTGACTTCCATGTCATTTGTTCTAGGATTTTCTTGTACAGATAAATAAAAACTTTAGTAGGTTTTTATGTATTTGTTTCCTGGGAATGCCATGATTAGCCAGTTCCAAAGATCATTTCGGTCATGCATTATAGGTATTTTGCTTTGCCACCCATTATAATAACTGATAACTAACTCATCTGGCCTTCTGCGATTCAGTGTCTGCACCTGATGCCTACCTGAGGTTTTGTTAAACCTATTACGTGTAAATTTAATTTATGCAAGCGAGCAAAATTTCTCTAACTGTAAGATCTGCATAAGAAATAGAGCAAAACAAAGCCCTTCAAATGTTCTGGTGTCTCCCTCAGTACTTTCCATCTTATAAATTCAGTGAATGGCAATGTCCCTCTGGGTCCTCATTTGTGGAGAATGTGGTTTTGACACTTCGAATCACACTCCGAGCAGCCCATCTGCCTGACCCTCACAATCCCTTCATCATACTAAGCCCAGGATATCAGGCATCTCTAATTGCTGTTAGTAGGCCATGTTTTAATAAATATGTCAGCCAATCAATTCAAATAAACTTTTATTTTTTTTAACTAGCCAACTTCCTTTGTAACTGCTACATCATCTAAATCTAGAATTTCAGATCAGAGGCTCAGTCTGAAACCTGATTTTATTTCCTTCACCATATATCCAAACCCTTAAAATCCATTACCATAATATTCCTTAGGCTTCTGCAGAGAATAAGAATTGGCAAACTCTTAATTTCTTAGTGGTATGCACCTCCCATGGACCACACTTTCAATCTCACCTTTAGGGGCTTGCTTAGACTTCAATTGGTATAGGTCTAGAGGCAACAATTGTTGGACCCTAGGGACATTAGCTCCACTGGAGGGGTTCAAAGCGTGGGGTGGAGGGATCTGCAGAGTGGATTCTCTGCTGAGGGTGGGGAGATAATCCTCAGATAAAGAGGGTTCAAAATCCTCATCATGTTCTCCCACACATCTCATCCCAAATTTCAGGGTTTCCTCCTTGTTCCTCAACAGTGCTCTCCACTTAACTGCTGACATCTCACGTGGCTGGGAATAAAATTGGCATTGTAAAAGCACAAACATATAATAAGGGCTCCAGCGTGATTTTCTGCTCCTTAGCTCTTTGGCTGCTGGAGAAAGATGCTCTTCAGAGCACACTTGGAAACCTTTAAAACTGTTGTTTTGAATTTCTGGAGCTGGTCATTTTTATCTCTGAGCTCCTTATTCCTCTATATTTTATCCAGAGATGCTAGAACAACCAGGAAACATCATTATTTTCCTATTTTTCCTGCAATTTCTCAAACATTTTACACATAGTCGCTAAATTCCTTGCTCCTCAAAGAGTGAGTTAGGTGAGTCAAATGATCTATCTTCATAATTATATCAAATAGTCCTGCACCAAGGATTATCATCCTCTTCGTCCCAAAAGGAGAGCCTTCAGTAGACTCTAGGCTTCATTGGGACTGGAGAGCTGGCTCCAGAAACACCAAGCCCACTAAAGAAATTCAATCCTTTCAATTCTGTTTCTCTAGAACCATTCTGGTACCAAAATCTTTATTAAGTCAGGGTTTTCTAAAGAACAGAAGCAATAGGACGAATATATAGCTTTATACAATTTATTGATTTGCTCACATGACAGAGATCAAATAGTCCAACAGTAGGTGGGCTGCACTGGAGAAGCTGAGACTCCAGGGAACTGCTCAGTCCGCCAGGCTGGATGTCTCAGTAGTCCCAATCTGGTGCTGAAGGCCTGGTGGATTCTTGGAGATCTGCCAGTCTCAGTACACACTGGATCCGAAAGTGTTGAATCACAGCAGCAAAGACAACTCACCAGTGAGAGAGACGCAAGCCACAGGAAAAAAGCACCAGCGCCCCTGCCATGGCCTTTTATACTGCCCTGCCAGCAGAAGTAAGATGCCCACATTTGGGTGGCCATCCGGTTGAGGCGTCCAATCCAAAGATCCTTTTTCTTATTTTTCCTTAGTCCAGCAAGTTGACACCCAGGATTAACCAGCACGTATTTTATGTGTTTTTTGAGGCTTTTTGTGAGTGGGGAAGTGGTCTCCTTGAATAGCCTTCTCCAGTTGCTTGTGTTGGGGTAAAGAAAGGCCACCGATTTGTTTAGTTAAAATTGTATCCTGCCACTTTTGCGAAGCTGTTAATCGTTTATAGGAGCTTTCTGGTAGAGTTTTTGGCAAGCCTTAGTACATAATATATCACAGCAAATAGGGATAGCTTGACTCCTCTTTTCCAATTAGTACTCCTTAATTCGTTTTCTTACCTTAGTGCTAGCAAGTGTTTCAAGACTTATTGAAAGGAGTGGTGACAGGGGGCGCCTTGTCGAGCCCTACCTTTTAAGGGAATGTTTTCTGTCATTTCCCATTTCGGATGATATTGCTGGGGGTTTCATGTATATGGCTGGATTACATTGAGGAATGATCAGTCCAAATCAATTCCCTCTAGCCTTTAAGCATGAAGGGATGCTGTGATTTTGTCAAAGCCTTTTTCCAGGTCAATTGAAAGGATTGTGGTTTGTCTTTCATCCTTTAATGTGTTTAGATGTGTTATTGATTTCATGTTGAGACATCCCTCATCCTGGAATGAATTCAACTTGGTCTGATGGATGATCTTTTGATTGAGTCTGTATGCGAGTTGCCAGTATCCTGTTCAGAGTTTTGTCATCTATGTTCATTAGGGAAATGGGCCTTAGTTCTCTTTTTTAGTTGTAGCCTTGCCTGTTTTGGTAATAGAGTGATGGCTGGCTTCATAGAAGGAAATTTGGGAGAATTCCCTCTGTTTTGTATCCTTCTAACAATTTGAGTATGAATGGTTGTGAAATCTTTTTTTTTTTTTTTTATTTTGAGAATTCTGCAGACCATGCCCCCTTTTTTAATTGGGAGTTTCTTATTACATCTTCAATTCTTCATATATTATGTGTCTGTTTAAGTTGTTCATCTCTTCTTGGTTCAGCTTTGGTGATTCCCAGGATTTTCAGATATTCACCCATTTCTTCTAGGTTTTCAAACTGGTAAGAGTAGGGGTTTTTGAAGTATTCCCCATATGATTTTTGGATCTTTTCCTTGTCTGTTATGATATTTTCCCTTTTCACATGGATTGTATGGATTTAGAGTTGTTCCTCCTTCTTTCTTTTGGTTAACTGGGGCTAGAGGTGGCGGTCTATCTGTTTATTCTTTCAAGGAACCAACTGTTGGATTCCATCAATTTTTTTTTGTATTATGTTCTTTGTTTCTATTCATTAATTTCTGCCTGATTTATTTTTTGTTATTTCTTCCTGGTCTGTTTGCCTTTAGGTTCACTGTTGTTGTCCTCAGGTGTTTTTTAGCCATAGTGTTAGATCGTTCACTTGTGCTCTTTTCTGTTTTCTAATGTAGGCACCCAGGGCTCAAAACTTCCCTCTTAGGACTGCTTTTATGGTATCCCATAGGTTTTGTTGTATTGTCATTGTCCATTTTCATTGAGTTCCGGAATGCTTTTATTTCTTCTTATGCTCTTCCTTGACCCATTTCATTATCAAGAGTGTGTGTTTGGACTCCATGTGCTTTTCTTGTAGCAGTAGGAGGGCTTCCTAGTGTTGTGTGAGTTTCTATGCACTGGGTGCTATAGAATGCATGAAATTATTTCCAATCTTTTGGGTATTGTGTGGAGGTTGTCTTCCGTGTCCCAGTAGTGTATAGATCATTTTGGAAGTGTTTCATGGTGAGCTGAGTAGAAAGTGTATTTTGTTTTTGAGGTGGAATATCCAGGTAGAGGTCTCTGAGGTCCATTTGGTGTATCATATACATTCAGTCCATGATTGCGTGTTCATACTGTTTATTCTTTTGTCCATGTTGAACCTATTCACAAGGACTCAGTGGGGTATTGAATCCCTTACTCTAAGAGTGTACTGGGGTTATTTTGTGACTTGTGGTCCTGGAGAGAATTGTCNACACACAGCCCCTAAAAACCTGGAGGATGTGGACCTGAGAAGGGTGGTCGATGGTAGCAGCCTATCACATCCCACATTGTGGCTTTTCAGTATGTTTAATGAAAATGTAGGAAGTAGGTGTCATATTCATTGGAGTAATGTGACTGTTTCCTTCCAAAGTCTGGTGGATCATCTCTTTCTCATGGTATATTTTACTATTGATTTATTGAAAAGTCTGCAAGGGAGAGCCATAACCATTATGGAAATGACATAATGAAACTCAGCTCTTTGGAGCTGCAGAACTACTTTTAGTGCACCAATGTGACAGTCAAGACAGTGTCCTGATATAAGAAAGTGGTTTTGATATAACAGGGAGATGCTTTCTTCAGCTATAAAGATGTTGTTTACCCACAAAGGGAATTAAAATGATCAAGAGACTCAACTTTCCAGCAGGTTTTCTTGGTGATCTCATCTTTCACTACTTGCCTACTGTGCTTGTTTGCTTCAGTTCTCACCTTGACACACTTAGGAAGAGGGAATTTCAGCTGAGCAATTTCTTTAGTGAATTGGCCTGTCGCCAAGTCTATGAAGCATTTTCTTACCTGCTAATTGATGTTGGAGGGCCCAGCTCACCATGGGTAGTGCCATCTCTGGGAAGCCAGGAAAATCTGTACAACAGAAGAAATGAACAAGGCAGGGGAAACTAGCCAGTAAGTAGTGCTCTTGCCTAGTCTCTGCTCCAGTTCCTGCATCCATGTTTCTGCTTTGAATTCCTGTCCTGTCTTCTCTCAGTGATGGGCTATTATCTGGAAATGTAACTATTAAGTATAAAAAGCATGGAACCAGGTCACGCTACGAGCGTGCTTTACTTCCATGTGGGACTGCCAGCGTGAGCTGCCTGCAGACACGTGGTGGGACCAGACAGCATGGCAGGGGGCAGAGAGGGGGGAACGGGGGGGGGGAGAGAGAGAGAGAGAGAGAGAGAGAGAGAGTTATGGTGGCTGGGGTCCACCCTTTATACCCATAGGGTGGGGCCTCAGGTAAGTGGGAAGGGGTCGGAAAATTGGCAGCTTCTGGAGGAAGTGGGCACCTGTGTGCCACTTAGGATTCTGGGAAGCCTGGACCTAACATTCCAGCCTTTTGCTTATGATAAGGAAATGGGGTGCAGTTCTTTCTCTTCTGTATCTGCTTCAGAGCTGATCTGGGGCAATGTCTTGGGGAAACAGCTGTCAGGCTGGAGGGTTAGAATCCGGTTTCCCATTTTGGCTGCTGTGGGTGCTCTGCCTGGTGGCTTTGGTCCAGATCGATAGTGGCCAGTACTTTTAGTGGACATTTTCTCTGCAACTGAAAAGACAAACTGGTTGAGTTTTATATGAGTATACCAGTACAGGGACTTCACAGTACCAACAGGGAGCTACTGGGTGCATTAGCAATTGAAGGGTCCCTGTCTAGGGTCTGCAGAGGGAAAGAGGACTTGTACCCTGGTTTGAGAAATTGGAAAAAAGTTTTAGTACACAGAGCTCTAGAATGAGGGCCAGCTTTAACGCACAGGGCTCCAGAATGAGAGCCATAACCATGAGAATATAAAAGGTGGTATTTTCTGGCATGGCACACTAAATCTGTCATCTATCTCTGAGATATTTTCTAACATGACATAGTAGATTCCTGACTTGGCACAGTAGGTCTCTCACCTATCTCTCTGATAATAACCTATTTCATTTTCTCTTCTTTAGATTACAGTTTCCTGTTGGGGTGTTTAAAACCACACAGCTAGCTCAGTTAAATGAAGTTTGTTTTGGTGTTAAGGTCAGTTGAGGTTCTGGTCCTTAAGGAGTCACTCAGGCCTTGGGCCTGGCTCTTTTCACCAGTTCCATCTATGTGAGGATGGTCAGGCCTTGCTTGGCCACACCTTCCCTTTGAAGCCTGAGGAGTTTCTCCTCTATATGGACTTTCCTCCCTTGACTGGACACTGGCAGGACAAAGTCCTTTAAAGTGAATCTCCAAGACTTCTCTGACGCGGGATGACTGGTGACTCGCTGCCACAGGACATGCACAAAGTTGAGGATGCAGGACCCTAGGACCCATCAACCTCAGAGGGTAGGGAACAAAATATTGTCCCTTCAAATCCCTCTTGCCAAATCAGATTGGAACTTTTAAGTGTGGTTGCTAAACCTCCAAGAGGATTGTTTAAATTAATTTGGTGCTATAATTACCATACAACTCCTAAGTAAAGCTTGAACATTGACTTAAGCACTGTTAATAAATTCTTAATTGCTGTGGCAAAAATCTTCTGACCAATAATAAAAGCTCATGGTAGGAGACTGGTAGTGGCTGCAGCTCAGGCTAGGAAAGGATGCTATTTACTGGCTTGTGTTTCTGGCTCATATTCAGCCTATTGTATACAATATAGAAATATCTGGACAAGAATGGCATTGCCCACAATGGGCACAGGCCAGTCCAATTAAGGCAATTATTGAGGTTTCTCAGCTCAGGTGTATCAAGTTGACATTAAACCTATGCAGTAAGTCTTACAATTTGTTCTTTAACGTCTATGAAGGTCATTTAAGTACTCAAAGTACAATGATTTAAACCATGCAAGGCAAAAGTTTCTAACAACATAGGCCATGAAACAAACCCAAGATAATAAAGGGGTTAAAAGTACCTTCTCAAATGAAGGCCATGTCACTTGTCCCCAGATTTTGAATTATAGCTTTGAAAAGGAAAAGGAAGGGGGGGCATTGTCACATACCAGCAGCAGGCAGATAATACTTAGGGCTCACCCAAATTGGTTACATTTGCACTGTCCGTGTGGTCACCGGAAGCAAAACCTAATTTTTCCCAAAGATATTAAAAGTAACATGTGCAAAGTATAACAGATATACAAAACAATTTTAGTATATATGGGTAACTCTATATATGTCTGTTTTACTTGAGGCTGTAACTAGATATATAGTACCTGGTAGGTGGAACACAATTTCTTGTATATGTCATAATTACATTATAGAATTCTTAAAAGTGAACAGTACTTCATGCATACACTCATAAATAAGGTTCTAATAAATACATTTGGTGATGACACTTTGTAAAGGTTGTGCTAAGCAAAGGCACATGCATTGTAATCATACAGATAGATCTTAATATGCTGTTTAACAATGTCATACACACATATTTATGCACACATTCCTTTAAGAGATTTTATCCTAGCAGTTGTATTGAACCATCATATGCATTGGAAAAAACACCTTTAGAAACATTATTTAAAAACATGCAGCTCTGATTAATTGTGCTGCCAAGGCTAAGATGACATCTTGCACCTTTGGTTTTAAAACTATGATCTTATTGAAATACTTTAACAAGTGATGGAAAACAGAATTATATATAATAATTAAAGAACTGATAATATCAAATGTACTTAGGCTGTTTCATTGGGGGGAAAGGAATGCAGGGGAAGCAATGTGCCATTGTCCAATTACCAGAGTATGAGTGAATCCGAAAGGGTCAGAAAATCAGGTCTTCAGACATCTGGAAACAAGAAAAAACTGGAAAAGAAAATTTTTAGTTGTAATACCTGTGGAAAAATAATTTGGACAGATAAAAAATAAAACCTTCAGATAAACAGTGTAGAAACCTAGGAACCCGGGTTCAAATCAGGCCTTTGAAAAAAATTTAAGAGGCATGCCAAAAGTAAACTAAATTTAATTTTTTGTTTGTGTGCAACATAGAATAAAACAAGTTTGAAGTGGCCACTTTGTTCGGACAAAAACACAAAACAATGACACATGACAGTTACAAAGACACATTGAAGAATGGTTATAACACACAGATAGGTTTGGACAGACACATCACTTAACTGTATCCATTAACTCTGAACACTGGAAAAATCCCCTTTTATCTAAAGTTGTCCTACATTGTCCAGGGCTGTAGACAATTATCACATTTACAAAGAATCACTTAGAGTTTAAGACATTTGCTTAGGTGGAAATAGACTGTATGCCCTCCTGTGCTTTGCAGCACAGGCTGTTCTTATACACCTGCGAAGTATGGTGGACTGGGTAGGCGGGAAAATCTGGCGGCTTGTGCATATTACCTGCTAATTTAATGAGAAAGAATTTAGTTAGTGGAAAAATCAAAAGATCCCAGCCAAGTGAAAGGTTACTGCCTGAGGGAAAAGCTGGATGCTAGTGAGACAGGGTGTAGTCAGCAGACCTTCTAGATCTCAGATATAGAGGCTTCTCAAAAGATCCCAGCCAGGTCAAAGTTTACTGCCTGAGGCAAAAGCTGGATGCAGGTTGGGCAGGGCGTGGTCAACACACCTTCTTAATCTCAGGCACAGGGGCTTGTATCCTGAAGCAGACAAAAAATGGATTTCTGAATAAAATGGGGTTTATAAAGAAAAAACAATGAAATGGAAAATGCCAAAATCTCAAATAATCCCTGAAAATTGGGCAAAAATCCTGTAAATAAAATATAAAAAAAACAAAACACTTGTTTGTTAAAAGGCCAAATGATGTAAAAATCTCAAACAAAAGCATGTAAAAATTAACTATCCATACAAAAGTAAAAAAAGGAAAATTGTATTTGGAAATGGATGAAAAACCAATAAAATCAAAACTTGATTACTCCGTATAAAATGTATTAATGCAATTCCAATTGACTTTTTATAATCCAATTTAAAACCCCAAATTGTGAAAGGATCAGAATATGCCATTAAGGAAATTGCAAGAGAATTAGAATATAGAAATATAACATTAGTTATTACAAGGTTTGATGCGAATTTAGGCTTTTTACCATGTGGGCTTAGTAATAGAGGGTGTGGTTTAGCACCACCAGGGAAACAGGGACATGCACAGACAAAGCCTCAAGATGGCAACTGGGGAGTTGGTGTGGATTAGCACGGTTGCCATAGAAACAGTCTGCAGTATGTCTGTTTGAATGCCGGGTTGCGAAAAAGTCTCGTGGCACATGGTGACTGGGGCAAAAACCGCATGGTGGAGGTGGCTGGTGCAGTGGGGCAGCAGAGAAGGCTTAGTAAAAGAAAGAAAAAAGACTGTAGAGGACAGAGAAAGAGGGAGAAGGAGATAGAGGAAAAAAGATAAGTGAAGTCTTTTTAGTCTCAGAAGCGGCCACCCGAGTGCTAAGGTGAGTCTTTCATAGTTCTAAGTGAGTGCTCAGAGACCCCAGGTCAGTGGTGTGACCAGTGTGGGAGTCTCTGAAATTGGGGCCTACTAGAATGTGAAACCAGCATCCCAAAATCACAGAGGAGGCCAAAATTCGGTCCGGATTCTGTCTCCAGAGTCTTGGTAGACAGCAATATGGATTGGAAAAATTGGGGAGAATCCCTGATTTTGCTGGCACTCAGGGGTTCTTTATAAATGGAATGTAATGGAAAATATTGGGAGACTAAAATGAATGAAGGATGAAAGGAAAGAAAGGCAGAGAGAAGGAAGAGGGAGATAGAGGGAAGCAGGAGAGAGTAGGAGAGAGCAGAGAGCTGTACCGCCTGTGCATGGGAGAGAAGCAGAGGGAGGAGGGAGGAAGTACAAGGGAATGAAGTGGAGAGAGAGAGAGAGAGAGAGAGAGAGAGAGAGAGAGAGAGAGAGAGAGTTATGGTGGCTGGGGTCCACCCTTTATATCCATGGGGTGGGGCTTCAGATAAGAGGGAAGGGGTCAGAAGATTGGCAGCTTCTGGAGGAAGTGGGCACCCATGTGCCCCTTAGGATTCTGGGAAGCCTGGACCTAACAGTAACATGTGATAAAACATTCCTCTCCAGATTGATTTGGTCATGGTATTTATCACAGCAACAAAAAGCAACCTGACACACTCACTTTCCCCTAAAATCTACTTAAAAAATAAACACTTAAAACTCTGAAAGTATAAAATTCCAGATGCTGTTTTAAGCATACATCACAAATTATATAATTTTGGAAGCAGCTAAATGAGATGGTCAGACATAAAGATTGTAGATGTTCATCTAATCACTTAGAATGTTTTTTTCACAAATGGCATGCCTTTATTGGGAAGCAGAATGTCACTTACACAAAGTACTCAAAGTATTTGACCCTAAAGTTAGACTTGTGCAAATGTCCAAAATCATTTTTTATACCAACCACAGTTGAGTCTTCATCTCCTCAGTAATGTAATTTGTGCAGTTTTCTTTTAAAATATGAAAAAAAAGTTGGGCTGGAGAGATGTCCTAGCGGTTAAGAGCACCGATTGCTCTTGCAGAGGACCCGGGTTCAATTCCCAGCACCCACATGGTGGCTGGGAACTGTCTTTGACTACAGTTCCAGGGGAATCTGACACCCTCTTCTGACCTCTGCAGCACTGCATGACACCGGTGCACAGACCTACATGCAGACAGTATATTCACACACATAAAAAATAAATTTAAAAAATTTAAAAATATGGTAAAATTAAAGGATATTTACCATTTTTATTAAAATAAACTATAATTGTTCATTTGCTAAATTATTCATAGAGAGATTTTATGAAAATCCTCACACAAGTTCTGAAAATTAGGTAAGGATTAACAATTTTCTAGACCTCAGCAGTGAGGCCACAAGGAGTCAGTTGTCTGAAGGCACACAGACAGCATCTGTGGGAATTATTTGTACATGATATCTTACTCAGACACTCTTCCTACATATTACACAATTATCAAAGTACCAACCCTACTGTGTACTTCTCCTTAATAATAAAAATTAATGTTTCACATCTTAAAATTCCTGTGTTCAATTAATATTAACATCTAAATAGGAAATACATTCAACTATTTATTCAGACAACTTTAAAATATACAAAATCCATAAGTGACATATCATACACATTTGTTCTAATACCAGGCTTAATGTTGCCCATTCAATTCAGTGGGGTGATACATTAGATGTTTGTGGCTTAATTAAAAGCATAAAAGTTTTACAAAGAAACATTAATAATCTGTAGTTTGAGAGAATGGATAGTGCACAGATAATAGTGAAATTCCTAATTGAAGAATCCCTCAAAACAGATATAATTCCAAACAAAGCAAACACAAGCATGAAGACCCACTCTAATTAGGGAGCATCCACAATTTTCTAGACCCACTCTAATTAGGGAGCATCCACAACTTTCTAAAATTTTGTGAGGTTACTATTCTTGACACTGTAATGTATTTGTGTTATATGGAACCCAGTTAAGAAAATTGCCCACAGGAGTTTGGAATAACTGGTGTAAAATTTTTGCAGCAAATGTGAGTTGCCATTGATGCAAAAGGTGCAAAGGAAAGCCATGAGATGTGAAAGCAACACCAGAATTTAGGAAGGGAGGAGGTACAAAGGGGCATTTTCAGTATAATTTTACTTACAATGAGTTATGCATTAAACATTACAAAAACACTATCAGGAATTAGTAAACACAAAAGAAATCTATAGTATGCATAGGAACAGGCATATACAGAGAAAAATTATAAATTATAAAATCCTTATTTTGATTGTGGCTCATATTTAATTTTAAATAAAACTTTTTTTTTAATTTAATTTTTTTTAATTTAATAAATCTTTATTATATAAGTATAAAATCTAAGAAACTACAAACTTTGTTTTCTTTTTTCAGTGTTTAAACTTATGGACTGCAATCCTTGATCCCATTATTTGCATATGAAGATCCCCTTGTTTACATATGAAGATCCCATTATTTACATATGAAGATCCTTCTTCAGCTCCTCTAATGAGAATCTGTTCATTTGCCTTTTCATGGTCTCAACACTTTTGGAATAATATCCATGCAGTTCCTATAATTGCCCTTAACCACTGGTATTGAATCATATTATGTTTCCTTTCACAGAGGCCATGGGATTTCTTTGTAGTAAATCAATCAATCAATCAATATGTACCCTCTTTGGAAACAGTCACAGGAAAAACTTGACTACAGTGTGTCTCATAATTTTAACCCCTTTATATAGTATTTCAGGTAGGATCTGCTGTATTAGTCCATGTTATCTCACCAATTCAGCCATTATCCAATAAATATTTAAGAAAGGACTTGTTACTTCTGTAAGATAATACTATTTATAAAACTTATTAGTTTTTGCATTCATCTGTTTATCTTTACTAAGCTGTTCCAAAGACTTTTTATTGTTTTTCTGTCTTTTGTTGTTCTCTTAACTTAAGCTTATTTACATGAAAGGGTTGTATTTTATTCGAAATTTATGTATTCAAGCATTTAATTTAGATTATAATGAACTTAATAGTGTGAAATATTTTATTGAAAAAGTTATAAACTACAGACATCATATTTTTGTTTATCAAAACTTTTAACCATTCATTGATATTGAGAGCTCTTTCAGAATATACCCACATGGCGTCTAAGAACCGTCTGTAACTCCAATTCCAGGAGTACTCCAGTTCCAGGGGAATCCGAGACCCTCTTCTGACCTCCGCGGCATTGCACAACACGGGTGCACAGAACTACATGCAGACAGTACATTCATACACATACAAAAATAAATTAAAAAATTAAAGAATATAGTTGAATTTATACCAACTTCTTCATTACAAATAGGGACTATATTATTCAGTACTATTTTAGCTATAGCAATAACTATGTACCTTTCTGTTTTTCTGCTAGGTAATTCTTATTTCAATTTTTTTTTCTATGATTTGTATTTCCAATTAACTTAAAAATCTTAGACACTTTCCGAGGCTTTGATGGAAAACACAAATTAAACTGGCCTGGATCTGCTGTCTAGGAACTGGAATGCCAAAGAGTAGGAACAAATGGTGAATTTTCAAAATCGAACTATTAGACCCCCTGAACTTTTGTCCACAGTTTATTCAGAAGGTGATGCTGAATGTCCTTCTTCCCAGGACCGTTGGACCCAGTCTTCTAACTTCCTAAATTGTTTGTTTTAGGTATGGAGAAGGCAGAAAGAGAAAATAGTTGTATCATTTGTTTAGCTTTCATTTCCAACTCTTTGACATATAGTATGTATGACTGTGGAGAACCAGAACTTTTAGGGCCATTAAATATCCTACAAAGAACCCAATGTCAAAAGAATGTAACAATAATGGAACCAAAACCATTAGACTGTACATATTCTAGCAAACAGAAATTTGGCACAGATTTGTTTCAAGGACCATGCTGGTATGTCAGGAATCAATTGAGATAAACCTTGGAATACTCAGCAATGGTAAAGCACTGCAGATAACCGCAAAATGGCATTCTATTGGCTATAGGAAATCTCTCAGTGTTAGGCAGGAATCAAAACATTTTCCATGTAGTCTACTCTGTGGCAAGACAAGCAGACTTGCTTTCAGAAGATTCAAGTCTGGCATTCAGGGACAAGCTCTGCACCACAAAATTTCATTTGCATTGAGCTCTTTGTTAGTAAATGTGTAGGAATGGAGGATTCAGACAGCAGAAGTTGCAGGATAGCTACTCTCATTTGTAAACAGAGCTTATTCCATTTTTCCAGTGAGGTCTTTCCATGGCAAATCAACAAGCGTGATACAATGAGTTTAAAAAGCAAATAATTTTCATTGTGCAGCTTGTGGCTGACATTGTTGTGGTAGTCTCAGTCTCTACAATTTTAGAATACACAGAAGGAAAACAAGACTTTGGTACCCCTTAATAGGCTCTACAAATGTTTCATTAATTTTCAATATGAAGGGTATTGACTAGAGCTTTAAAGGTCACATTTGGTCTGTCCATTCATGAAAATGTATTCCTGTCTTTTCTTTTGCAGATCTGGTGCTGAGGGTGAAGAGCTGAATTTGAAGGACCTCATAATCACCAAGGTTGTGTTGATCTGATACATCAGAGAACCAGGACCTATAATTTCAGTAGAGCTTTATGACTCAGAGTTTTCTTCTTAAAACAGAAAATTTATATTAATGTCTATTCAGAGTAGGAGATGACATTTCCTGGAAAAGAATACCTGCCATATCTTCACTGAACCCTGAAACTTACCGTTCTATGTTATAAAACTGAACATTTTCATTTGATTCATGAGTCATTTCAAGTTCTGACTATGTTATTAGTCATGAAATCTGAGTTGATATCAACAAACTGTGAATATTGAACCTGAAATTCTTTTTTAAAATTTATTTTGTATGTGTATGAATGTACTGTCTGCATGCAGGTTTGTATATGCCGTGGAGGTCAGAAGAGGTTTCAGATTCCCTTGGAACTGGAGTTAAAGACAGTTCTCACCATCATGTGGGTGCTGGGGATCGAACCTGGGTCCTCTGCAAGAGCAGTCTGTGCTCCTAACAGCTAGGTCATCTCTCCAGCCCCAAATCTGAAATTCTTAAAGGCCTCATTACAGTTTTACAAAAGCCTGAGAAAAAGAAAAGTAAATGATAGAAGATTTATTTATTAATCTATTTAATGCAGCTAGTAAGGTAACCACCAAAGAATTCAAGTACCTCTTTTATTTATGATTCAATATGTGTTTGCATTTAAGAGAAGACTTGTTATGATAAATTTCTCTTTGATGTCTTAACTTACTGTTAATACTAGGAAGTGGTAACAGGAAAGAGGTACAACATTTGATAAAGGAAGATGGTCACTAGGAGCCACCTCCAGAAGGTAACTTGTCCATAATTCCCTCTTGGATAAATCTCCAATTTCTGCCTGGCCCACAGGAAATTGTTCTCCTAAATGGTACATGTTCACTGAAGTGATATTCTTCCAAAGTGAATGGGACCAAGAGGAAACCAATATAAATTGTTTTAACAAAACTCAGCCAGGAAAATCTTAAGCATTTGAAACTTCTTTATAGGAAGAACACTAGTTTAGAGAAAAATGCTATACAATATTCATAAGCTCTCATCAGAGTTTAGAGAAGATTCTGGAACAGTTTAGGAACAGACAGTGTAAACAAGAATAGGTACAGTCAACGGTAGGCTCATGACACTTCATGACAGCAGGCTGGGAGAAGCGGTCCTGAAGCTGGGAACGGGGGAGGGTCTTTTAAAAGGAAAAACTGCAAACGGGGAAATTTCCAGTTTTGGCATTTTGTTATTGATTCATAGGGACTGAGGAAGCATGATTTTTAGAATGATTGGTGGGGGCCACCTGGCAGCTTTGGTGGCGCCATGGGGGGGGGATTTTACTCACTGACTACATCCTGGCAGAAGAACAGACATGTTTAACTTCAGTCTTTCCCTGTTAGTTATTTTCAACAAACAACTTTTGGTCCTTCCCTGTTAGCTATTGAGATATTCTGTGGTTTCTCCTTGAATCTGAGGATGGGGGCTGTTTCTCCAATGGTGTATTTCTACAAAATAGAAAAATGGAGTCTATCTTGTTCCCTTATAAAACTGGTCCCTCTTAACACAATAAAGTTGAATAACTAAACTCCTCCAAAAAAACCTACAAAGAATTTAAAACACAGAAATGAGCTAAGCAGGAAATATGGGACACAATGAAAAGAACAAATACACATATCATAGCCAAACTGGAAGGAGAATAAATTCAGGTCAATAGCACTGACTAGATCTTCAATAAGTTTATAGAAGAAAATACCCTAAATTAAGGAAAGACATAGCTATACAAATAGAAGAAACATACAAGTCACCAATTAGACAGAACCAGAGCAAATTTCTCCATTCTATATCATAGGAAAAACACTAAATTACAGACCAATGAGAGTTGTTAGAGAGAAACAATAAGTTTGATATAAAGGAAAACTCATCAGAATTACAGCTGACTCTTCAATGCAAACTATGAAAGAAAGAAGCCTGGAGCAAAGGATTCCCTATTATAAATGACCATGGATGATAAATCACTGCAAGTAAAAGAATTGAAACAGCAACTCAAAACCTCCAAAATAAAAACTCCCCAGACCCAGACAGTTTCATAACAGAATTTTACCAAATACCCACAGTATATATATTAAAAGATTGAAACTGAGGGAAATATTTCGAACTCCTTCCATGATGCCAGTATCACTCAAATATCAAAACAAGTAAATACATAACAATAACAATGAAAAGAAATCTACAGGCCCACATCCATAATGAAAATAGGCACAGAGGTTATGAACAGAATACTCACAAACCACGTACAGACACACATTAAAAGATCATGATACATGACCAAATCAGCTTAATTTCAGAGCTTCAAGAATGTCTCAATAGATGTGAGGCAAAAAATGTAATAAATCATATAAGTGTACTTAATGACAGCAATCACGTGGTTATCTCAATAGATGCTGAAAAGTCCTTAGACAAACACCAACATCTATTCATGTCCTAAAAGGAATTGTATAGGAGGGAACACACTTCAACTTAATTAAAGCTATATACAACAATCCCATTGCCAACATTATTCTAAATGTCACCATTTAGAACTAGAAGTACTAGAAAAGTTTAGCACATTGAGCAACATGACAGATTACAAAATCAACCAAGGAAAATACATACTAATATGTTTTCTACATACTAATAAGCAATCCAAGAAAGAATACATGATAAATCTCCCATTCACACTAGATTAAAAAAAATATGTAGGAAACTTCACCAAAACCTTTAAAGATATGTACAATGAAAAATTTAAATCTTTGAAAAAAGAGATAGTAGAAGATACCAGGATATGGAAATACCTCTCATCCTGCACAAAAGTCAACTATTAATGGATCAAAGACCCCATGTCAATCCTGAAGCTCTGAAATTCTTAGAAAAAGCATAGGAAGTATCCTTGAGGTATAAGTTCAGCAGATTTTCTAAATGATTAATCAGTATTTTTAAGAATAATAGTAAACAATCAACAACTGCAACCTCAATAAACTGAAAGGTTTCTGTAAAACAAAAGATAAAACCAAGGAAGTGAAGAGGAAATCAATATAGTGGAGAAATTGTTTACCATCTACATATCTGACTGGAGATTAACATCCAGTAAATATGAAGAACTCAAAAAGTAAAGACAACAGACAAGCCAATTAAAAGATGGGCTGCAGATATAAACACAGAGTTCTCAAAAGAAGGAATAAAGATGGCTAACGAACATAAAGATTTCATCATCCTTTTTAATTAGGGGAATGCAAATTAAGAACACTTTAAGATTTCATCTTACCCTAGTAAGACTGGCTAAGAGTAACAGATCAAGGCCCCAAATGCTGTCAAGGATATAAGCAAGGAGAATATTCATTCACTGCTGATGTGAATGCAAACACATGAATCCAATTTGGAAAGCAGTGTGGAGAACTCTTAAAATATATAAATGAGGGGCTGGAGGGATGGCCTAGCGGTTAAGAGCGACGACCGCTCTTGCAGAGGACCCGGGTTCGATCCCCAGCACCCACATGGCGGCTGAGAACCGTCTGTGACTCCGGTTCCAGGAGAACTCCAGTTCCAGGGGAATCCGAGACCGTCTTCTGACCTCCGCGGCATCGCACGACACGGGTGCGCAGACCTGCATGCAGACAATACATTCATACACATAAAAAGCTAGCGGTTAAGAGCGACGACCGCTCTTGCAGAGGACCCTGGGGTTTCGATCCCCAGCACCCACATAGCGGCTGAGAAACGACGTCTGTGACTCCAGTTCAAGGAGAAACTCCAGTTCCAGGGGAATCCGAGCACCGGCTCTGACCTCCGCGGCATCGCACGAAACGGGTGCGCAGACTTGCATACAGACAATAGCATTCAGTACACCATAAAAATAATAAATAAATAAATTAAAAAAATATATAAATGAATCTACCTTATAATCTAATTATTCCACTTCTTGGCATATACTCAGAGGACTGATTCTACTATAGAGATACATGTACATCCATGTTTGTTGCTACAATTTTCATGATGGCTAAGGAATGGAAACAGCCTAAATGTCCCTCAACTGATGAATGGATAATGAAAAGTTTTGTTTTTTTTTTTTTTTCGATCCCCAGCACCCACATGGCAGCTGAGAACCGTCTTTAACTCCAGTTCCAGGGGAATCTGACACCCTCTTCTGATCTCCGCGGCATTGCACGACACGGGTGCACAATCCTACAGTGCAGACTGTACATTCATACACATAAAAAATAAATAAAAAATAAAAAAAATATTTTGCTAAGATAAACCATGATAGGTATTATGGTTGGTTCACAGAAAGTTATTATTTTTTATGTTTATACAAACTCGGAAGACGGTTCCCGCCATTACCCCACCCGCCCAGAGCTCATGCATTCTAATGCTAAATACATGCTTTCATCTCTTAGTCTTTCTCAATATTGTAATGGGAAGTTGACTGTTTTGAAGAGACAGTTCACTGTTCTCGTCAGTTCTTTAACGATGCAGTCTTTTTTGTTGTTGTTGCTTCGTGTTTCCAAAAATGCGATTACGCCCAACTGCTTTGTCAAGTTCAGGGGGCCCTACACAAGAAATACTTACATGGTATTGGCTACTAGCATCCACAGCTGAGGGATACCCATTTGCGTTTGTTTTTCTTCTGGGACTGTGTTTAAAAATATGAAAATGTTTTAAACAATGGAGTTCTACTCACCGGTAAAGAAAGAGATAATAATAAAATTTCCAGGGAAATGGATGGGAGTAGAAGCTATTATCCGTAAATGAAGTAACACTGACTCAGAAAAGCAAATGATATGTTTTTTTCTTNATAAATTTAAAAAATTAAAAAAAATATTTTGCTAAGCCATCATTTGTGGATCTTAGCACCAAATCCTTACATGTGATTATTTATCCTGATGCAATTGGATAAAACTCTCTTTCCTTCTGTAGGTATGTGGGTGGGTAGTCCATTGCTCGCTGGCTTGCGAGCACTGGACTGGCTGCTCCGAGTACTCTGAGCTCAGCTTCCTCAGCCCCTGAGACCTTAGCTCCGACGTTAGCCACAGCACGACCGCCACCTGAATATGGACTCCACCGGCCAAGATATCAACCTGAATTTTCCTAACAAAGATGTGCTGTCTGATTTCATGACTGATGTCCCTGTTGACCCAGGGGTGGCCCCCCGGACTCCAGCTGTAGAGGGCCTGACAAAAATGTATTCTTTCTTGGATTGCTTGTTATTAGTATGTAGAAAATATATTAGTATGTATTTTCCTTGGTTGATTTTGTAATCTGTCATGTTGCTCAATTGTATTTTTATTGTATTCCACAATGACAGAGTCATCCCAAATTCATGTCCTGTCTTTAGAATTTTTTTTTTTTGGTGTTTTTGAGACAGGGTTTCCCCGTAGCCCCAGCTGTCCTGGAACTCACTCTGTAGACCAGGCTGGCCTTGAACTCACAAAGATCCACCTGCCTCTGCCTCCCAAGTGCTAGGATTAAAGGCATGTGCCACCACACCCAGCTAGAATGTTGTTTAAATAAATGTATTAGTAATAACTTTTGACAACATTATATATATATATATATATATATAATTTTTCTAATTAATTTTTGAAAAGTCCATTGTATTTAAAAAAGAGTTTAACAATTAGGCAATTAACATATGCCTTCTCAGTGAAGGGAAGAGGGCAGGCCAGGAAATGATACTCATTTAATACCCAACAATATCTCCCTCTAAATTCAGGCGAGGCTTCCAAAGCATAATGTCTAGTTCAATACCCCCTAAGTCCCTCCACCCTATCCACTTCCTGTGGCCCTGGAAAGGATGGCACAGTGATCTGCTTTATCTATGAGCTTTAGTGTAAAACATCTATGTACAAGACTGTTCTCTAATTCATGACAAGGCACCAACCACATCTGCATGTGAACAGGTATATCTGTCCTCAAAACCAGCTGTTTACTGGCCCAGGCTGGTTGTTCAAACGTGCAGAGTTGCAGACGTGATGGTGAAGGTGTGCTTCCAAGTGTCCTGTGGCTGGTAAGCTGTGAAAAGCTTAAAAAGGTGCATGATCGGTCAATAGCTATTTCCAGGCGAGGAAGGGAGGTTGTCGCTGCCATTCTCTCTGCCATCCACAACCTTAGACTCATGTCTCCAAGCTGCCTGCTGATAGCAGAGCCCATGGTAGACAGGGCAGCAGAAGTCTTCTGGCCTGCCTTTTCTTGAGTCTTCTTATAGAGATCAGACTGGGTCACTTTCTCTTTCCAGTCTCCAAGTTTCTCAGAACTCCAAGTTTCACATAGGCAGTAGAAACCTGTACATCATGCCAGCTCCTATACAGGTTCTGCTTCAGCTCCCCTAAGGTGGAGAGGCCCAGCCTCCTTTTCAGCTCTCCACAATGCCTTTCTTTGGCTGCCAGGACCTGGAGCAGAGTGACAATTTCTTCTTCCACATTGGCAAGCTCCGACCAAATCTCTTCCTCCTCCACTTCTGTCAGGCCATCTACAGCTGGAGTTTGGGGAGCCACCCCTGTGTCAATAGGGACATCAGTCATGAAATCAGACAGCACACCTTTGTTAGGAGAATTCAGGTTGATATCTTGGCTTCTTGGCTGGTGCAGTCCATATTCAGGTGGCGGTCACGACCGCGGCTAGTGTCAGAGTAAGGTCTCAGGGGCGTAATGGGGTACTAGGAGCAGCCAGCCCAGTGCCATCGAGGCAGCGGACTCTATATCATCAATATATAGATATAATATATTTATATATATATATATATATATTATAATTATATATTTAGGTATTTTTTGTGTTGCAGACTGTTGCGATGTGTGTCCATCTGGTGTGTGTGTGTGTGTGTGTTGTGTGTGTGTGTTGATGCATGCTAAGGCATGCCTGTGAAGGTCAGAGGCCCCTTTCAAAACTCAAGTCTATTACTCCATTGTGTGGGCTCAGGGATGAATTTAGGTGATCAGGGTTAGACAGCTGTAGAAACTCTTTACTTGACCGAGCAAACTCACTGCTTCCTTTGATGTTACCTATTCATTTAAAACTGCTTATGTAAATTGGGGACAACTAATATAGAGGTAACTCTATAAACCGGTAATAGTTAAATCCTTTCTTTAATTTGACTAATAAATAGAGAACTCGTGAAAAAGATTATACTTGTTAAGACCATATAAATACTAAAGTCCTGGGCTATGCACTTAGGCAAGAATTTATGGGACATATTAATACAGGGGGAAGCTCTTTGGGGGAACATCAGCAATGGATGTGTTCTAAGCCAGGGGGAATGTTGGCCAGGGGAATCCAAGGCCCACCAAAAGGTAAAGGCTCCTTGCCCCTAAACTAGGATAAAACTGCAGGAGGACGAGGCGATAAGTCTCTGCTGCTGAAGACCTGAGATTAACATGGGAGGGATGTAGATTGAGACTGCACATGCAAGTGTACAGATGGCCCTGGAATGCCAGAGAGTGTTACCAAGGCCACTAAACCAATAAAGGAAATATGGGTCTCCCTGAGTCAAGCAGACTCCACCGTCAGCACACAGCTACACCTCACCTGCCTGGAAATACGTGCAGCAGAGGCAACCATAAGCCTGTATATCCCAAACCTAAAAATTGGGCAGCTATGTGGCTCTCCCCTTGGAGGAATAAACCCCATGGCTGATGCCACAAAGCTTACACCCTCTAA